>CM067364.1:17861879-17962886 GCA_034401795.1 Chaetoderma sp. LZ-2023a
CGCATGACACGTGTGTTCGAGTTTGTATCAGAAGTTATACGAGTTAATTTGTGTAAAGCTTGCAATACGGCTATATAGTTTGTTTGTTAAAAAATTATCACGTTTAATAAAAGCATTAATTTTTATATTCAAAAGTTATAGAGTTCTAGTTGTTCGAGAAGTAGATTAGAGAAAGGAACATCCTTTCCCGAACTCGGTAAGAATTAGTTTAGAGTAGATTAAAAGGGTAGGATTAAGTTCGCTACGACACCCGAAAATCTTCAATATGTGTGCTATATGTATGCAAAACAAGCATGTTGTTTAATACTCTCCACACCAACCACACCAGCCCTGGATTTACAAAAGCAAGCAACAAAAGAGAGGGCACACCACACCACATAGGCAACTCCCCACCACGAACATACATTCAGATATGCCTATATATCTGTAGTTGATCGTTGGCAACAGTGAGATATTTAGAACCCATCTGGTCTGAATGATGTAAGGATCATCTATCCGTACTCCACCCACTCGCACCCTCTCATCATATCTTTATTTCGCGCAATATCTCAGTGAATCGTAAAATTAGACATAGCTGATACGACTGTTTATCAACTCACCACATGTGAGCATGGTGTATCTTTTGCCAACCAGCTAATGCTCACGCGCTGGTGTGACATCACCAAGCATAAACAAGAAAACGGCATATTGTCAACACATGTTCCAAAACAAGCTTCATGGACGCTTGACCTACAAGCAGACAACTTCTATGAGAAAACTGAACTTTTATCGAATAAATCTAGATGGTATTTAAGGGTTAAATGATTTTACTGAACATCTGAAATTCCATTCTCAGTGCGGGAAGTTGAATTTTCTATCTCTTACTTCAATTTCGAGGATGCTGGTACAAAATCTGTGTTTACATGTACAAGTACATGCACGTTCACTCAAATTCATATAAGATTGTGGATTTTAAAGTTTGAATTAGTGCAAGATGAATGAATAATTGCTACAAATTTATGCTCCTCTAGATTTATATGCATGACAATTGCAATTTGATAGCAAGAATATATATATCTGACGCAGTTAAATGGTGTTGCTGTCATAGCAACACCATTCAACTGCGGCAGACTCAAACGCAACACCAGCTACCATGACTCAAATTAGGGAAAATTAAGATAAATATGGTACTATTGAACAGGTTGAAATATATTACTTAGATTATGCGGACAGCATACATTAAAAAGGATGCTGTATTACGTACCTTACAAATCGATCAAGGATGAAACCAAGCAAGGGATACCACCGCCAAACAGAAAACTGTAGGAATGAATGATTTACGCAAAAGTGCACAAGAAAGCTCAAAAAGGGAGGGACAAGTAAAAATAAGCAAGAAATATTTGTGAGAAATAATATGAATATAAAAAGAGTCATGAAACCGACTCGAAATCGAATGATAAAAAAAGGTTTGAATGAACAGCGACTAGAAAATAATACAGCACCAACAGGTTTCATATTTCACAAGTTCATACATGTACATGTATCTAGGAATCTGAAAATTTAAATACAAACATCACCGCCATTAAGAAATGTACCAAGGGCCTGTATCGCTCACCTGCAATTATTGGCCACTGACACCATGGCAACCATTTGGCAAATCAAGTTCCCTCGACAAACCTGATTCAGTTCTTGGCCTAGATCATATTTCAAGAGGCGTGCATCAATCACCCCCGCTGAACATACTTTAATCGCCCTTAGAGCCTGATTATATCTTACAAATTTCGGCTTTATCCTTTCAGCGGTTCTGGAGAAGTCGTTTTCGGGAAAACTAGGTCATCCAAGATGGCTGCCAAACTATTTGGCCAATCAATTTCTCTTGAACAAACTTGGTTCAGCCCTTGCCCTAGATGATATTTCATGAGTTTTGAATCGATCTGCCAAGCGGTTTCGGAGATTTTTAAAGGCATTTCTCAAAATCGGACGATTTGGCCCACGGCCATCTTGGATATGGCCGATCGGCATCGTTTGAACAAACTTAGATCCCTATGTCCTGAGGATGCTTCCTGTCAAACATAATTGAAATGGGCCTAGCAGTTTTAGAGAAGTCGTTTAAAGGAAAAGTTGACGGACAGACAGACGGACGGACGCTCGCCACAGCATAAGCTCTCACTTGGCTATTCTGGCCGGTGAGTTAACACTGCTTAAATACTGTAAACTAAAGGCCAAGGGCCTTGCCATAAGTCTTGTTCTTCTGATAGCATTTTGACAAAAACAAGAATTCCGCAGAATTAAATGTCTCGCCTATTGCCGCTTTTTCGCCTTTGACCTTGTGACCTTAATGCCATCATGCTGTTTCTTAACTTTATCCCTTAACATCTATCCAAGTTTAGTTTCAATAGGATGCTAAACGCAAAAACTTAAAGTTGAAAAAACAGATTTTTGTATCAAGGTCAAAGTGACATTGACCTTTGACCCTGTGACCTCATAACCATGCTGCTGTGTCCTAACAGTATGGGCAACCATGTACCCAAGTTTGGTTGGAATAGGATTAGCCAATCTTGCGATATAAGCCGAGAAGTTTTGCTAAACGCAAAAAATTAACATTGTTGACGCCGTCGCCGTCGGAAAAGTGATACCTATGTCTCGCTTTTTTCTCCATCCCCACCCTCCTTCGCATCCCCGGTCTGACAGCTCCAACACACCCACCCACCCACCCACCCACCCACCCACACACACACACACACACACACACACACACACACACACACACACACACACACACACACACACACACACACACACACACACACACACACACACACACACCAAACCTGGTCTAACATTCACACATCACACACTTCGAATCATGTCTATGGTATGTTTATATCTATATCTGTCTGTCTGTGGTGGTAGAATGCATAGGAGCTAGTTTCTGCAAGGGAATTTCGGTAATATGGTGTGATGAAAGCTTTCACTCTTATAATAATTAATAAATAATTTAGTAAATCTGCTGAATATTTTGAAACTAATTTGGCTGGAATCTATTGCTGCCTATATGACAGCAACAGCTTACAGGCTTCTAAATCTTACTTATTATTATTGGATTGACAATGTAATGTGTGAATGGGATGATGAGACAAAAATATTCTATGCTCGGGGATACAATTCCAATAGCTTCCAATACAAGCGGATGATAGTGGAATGATAACACTTGACACAATTGTACATGCATGCTCTGCCCAATTTATGTGTTCAAACCTATTGCTGCATGAGAGGACTCAGGAGTGGTCTTATGCCCGCCAATCTCAGAGAACCACCATCCTATAGCAGATGAGAGTTATCAACTTACTGCCTGTCTTTATGGGCCACTTTAGTTTTTGCAGGGCTGGATATAAGCAACTGACCACAGTATCCCATACCAGGTCAGCGTAATATTCAGGATAGTAACCCATAGGTTACCATACAGGTTGCATATGAGATTTTAGTGTAAAGGAAAAACACTATATTTTCTGTGTAATTTTATAAAGTACATAGCCTATATGTATACTGTTGGGGCACATTTTAATGAACTGATAATCTGTATTACGGTTAAACTTATTTGAGACACATATATTTGTGTATCACGTACATATAGGCCTAGTGCCCCGGTCTCCCCTATGCCTGAAAAGACAAAGACTTGGAATGCGGTGCTAAAGTTGATAAATAGGTGAACTAGTCTTCAGGAATTTGTATTTTTTTTTCTAACTATGTTTTCATAGACTTGTCATTAACCGAAATAAAATGTTACCAGCAAACAATATCTTCAAAATTTACCACAGATATGTGAATCAGACTAAACCATCTCATATTTGTCTGATTATTTTGCAAGGGAGGTAATTCAACTAAAAATCGCATGCCATTTTATTTTCAACTTAAATTGTTTATAGTTCTAATATTTAATATCCGGCACGTTACATGTTTAAAAGGAGCGGCCCCCCCCCCACCCTCTACGTGATAAACATGGCACCTCTGGCTTCTCTCTACATATTTGAGGTAAATAGGTATTTTCTATATAGACAGAAAAATAAGCTGGTGTCCCACAATAAAGTACGGAGTTGCCATATGCAACGAAGTAAAGATGGACGTGGTAAAGGAATATAAACATCTGGGAATAATAAGAACAGACGACAAAAGTGGCTTAGGCAAAGAAATTATAAGAAAAGCTCGTGCAACAGCTTATTCATTGATGGGTGCTGGCTTTCATGGAATTAATGGACTAAGCCCAATTCTCAGTATAAAACTATGGTCAACATATGTATTACCACGATGTACGTATGGACTGGAGGCATTAATTATACCAAAGAAGGAAATGAGTCAGATCACTACACATGAAAGGAAAACCGTAAAGCAATTGCAATCGCTTTCAAATAGTTGTGCAAATTCACTGGCATATTTACTTCTCGGTGCACTGCTGATAGAGGTGCAAATTGAAAAGAAGAAGCTGACATTACTTGGTGCAATACTAAGGAGTGAAGGCTCTGTCGAACAACAGTTAGCAATTCGGCAGCTCGTTATGAAAAGAGAAGGCAGACACAGTTGGTTTCAAGATGTCGAATTGATTTTACAAAAATATCAATTACTATCAGCCGACCTGCTGCTACAAGACCCACCACCTAAATGTGTATGGAAGCGTCATGTCCAAAAGGCTGTAAACACAGTAGTCCTAGAGATGCTAAAGGAAGACATTAAGCAGAAATCATCAGCCCGGTTTGTAAATGTTGACATCCTTGATATCGGAAGGCCACATCCGATCTGGTCAACAGTGACAGCAAATACATATGATGTAAAACGTGCCATCATCAAGGCAAGGTTACTAACCGGTACATACTATCTGCAAGCACACAGATCCAAATTTAATCAATATGAGAATGATGCCTGTCCTTTTTGTAAGAACGTTATAGAAGACCGTTTGCATTTCCTAGTTCAGTGTCCAGAATTTGCAGATGTCAGAAGCATCTATATAGCGGAAATCGAGCATCTAGTGGCGGGAGATAGCTGGGAATTAATAAGCAAGGATGAGAATCTTATTCTCCAGATGTTACTCGACACAACTCTCTTGTTTGGCCTGATTGGAAGGGATTCAATGTCGATTATTGAATCCATCTCCAGGAAACTCTGCTATAAACTTCATATCAGACGTAATCATCTCTTAAATGAAATGAATTACCTAACAAAGCTTACATTATAAAATATCAAGTTAGTATAATTAAAGTCAATTGCACATAGAAAAATATGGTACACCTTATGCTTTCTGGATGCTCCTACATGTATTTGAATAACAATGAACTCATTTACGAGTCTGGTAAAAGAAATTATGCTTTGATTTGTCGGTTATTAGCAGCACGCACTAACACTAACACCAAGACTTGACTTCAACACGGTGTTAACCTCTAGAGGTTAGTGTTAACACCAAACTAGATAAAGCTATAAATGACTAAATTTTCATCTGCCAGTGAAAAGGTAAGCTAATAACTCATTCTCTGCAAGTAAATTAAGCTTATTTTATGCTGATTTGAATATCTATTTCCATTTTATTCGCTAATGACTTATGTGAAAATGAAGGCAAAAGCAGGGGTTGGTATTAACACTAACACTAACACAATATTTGGTGTTAACACCTGACGCTAACACGGTGTTAACACTAAATCTGGTGTTAACACTAACACGAATGTCGAGGTCAAGTCTCGGTGTTATCCCAGTGTTAGTGTTGCATTAACACAAACACTAACACCCAGACTTGACCTCACCCAATGTAGTCGCGTGACTGAAATACTAGTCTTTAGATTGACTATCTTTCTTTGGCCAGGTTGGCAGGTAATTGTTCAGGATGAAATCATACTGCGTGCTTTAATGAAGAGGGGTTTTCCGCTAAAAACACCAAATTCCGGGAAATGCCGATTTCTATTCCAACATGTTCAATGTAATTTTATTCAAGGTGTTTGGTAGGGTGAGGTGAGGTGGCGGAGCTTTGTCATTCCCTACAAGCTGGGTGTTTCAAGGAGTGAAAACTGAAAAGTACCACTCTCTCCAGTATGTAGAGATATCTGATAATCCCATTAATCTAATCAACTGTTTTGGGTGGAATGGGTTATAATCTGAACGGTAAATGACTGATGGCATTAGATATTTAAATTACAAGTTATTAAACTTACCAAGCATAAATACGCGCAAAACGGGCAAGGCGGATGTTGCGAAAAGATCACGGTTATTTCGATATTCGGTGACTATGTAGTTCATGAAACCGAAGCACCCCGACTTCAACCTTCAACGTCATCGACTCCGCGCACTTATACCCTGGTATGAGACTCGTAGTACCCGTTTATCACTTACGTTGCCAACGACATGATACACGAATACTTATATCAGTCAAATATGGTGACCTGTCAGTCAAGTATGGTGATCAGTCAGTCAAGTATTGTTAAGAGTCAGTCAAGTATGGTGACAAGTCAGTACAATGTGGTGACCAGTTAGTCCAATGTGGTGACCAGTTAGTCCAGTATGGTGACCAGTCAGTCCAGTATAGTTACCAGTCAGTAAGTCAGATAGTCCAAGAGCAGCATGGTGATCAGTCAGTCCAGCAACAGTATGGTGACCAGTCAGTCCAACAATATTATGGTGACCTGTCAGCAAAATATGGTGACCAATCATCCATGTATGGTGACCAGTCAGTCCAGCAGCAATATGGTAACCATTCAGTCCAGCAGCAGTATGATGTTCAATCAATCAAATACGCTGACCAGTCAGTCCAGTATGGTGACCAGTCAGTCCAGTGTGACGACCAGTCAGTCCAGCAACAGCATGGTGACCAGTCAGTCCGGCAACCACATGGTGACCAGTCAGTCCAACAGCATCAAGGTGATCTGTCAGTCCAGTATGGCGATCAGTCATTCAAGTATGGTGACCAATCAGTCCAGTGTGGTAACAAGTCAGTCCAGTATGTTAACCAGTCACTCCAGTATGATGATAAGCCAGCTAGTCAGACAGTCCCACAGCAGCATAGTGGCCAGTCAGTTCAACAACAGCATGGTGATCAGTCAGTCCAGCAGCAGCATTGTAACCATTCAGTCCAGCAGCAGTATGATGTTCAATCAATCAAATATGGTAATCAGTCAGTTCAGTATGGTGACTAGTCAGTCCAGTGTCACGACCAGTCAGTCCAGCAACAGCATGGTGAGCAGTAAGTCCAGATACCACATAGTGACCAGTCAGTCTAACAACATTAAGGTGACCTGTCAGTCAATTATGGTGACCAATCAGTCCAGTATGGTAACAAGTCAGTCCAGTATGTTAACCGGTCAGTCCAGTATGATGACCAGCCAGCCAGTCAGACAGTCCCACAGCAGCATGGTGACCAGTCAGTTAAACAATAGCATGGTGACCAGTCAGTCCATCAGCAGCATGGTAACCATTCAGTCAAGCATGGTGAAAATTCAATAAAGTATGGTGACCAGTCAGTCCAGTATGGAGACCAGTCAGTCCAGCATGATGACCAGTGATTCCAGCAACAACATGATGCTCAGTCAGTCCAGCAGGCGCATGGAGACCAGTCTGCCCAGTATGGTGACCAGTCAGTCCAGCAGCAACATGGTGACCTGTCAATCAAGTATGGTGACCAGTCAGTCCAGCAACAACAGGTTGACCAGTCAGTGAATCAACAGCATGGCGACCAGTCATTCCATCTGCAAGACAAGTGTACATATTCAGACCAGAAGTCAAATAATCATTCAAGCCAGAAGTATGGCGACCAAACAAACCAGAAGTGTGGTTATCAGTCAAACCAGCAGGAGCATAGTATCTACTCAATCCGACAGCAACATGATAACCAGTCGATCCAGCAGCCTTGTGATCATGACCAGTCTTTTTTAGGGCAAGGCCGAGTTAGAAAAATCTCAAGATAGCATCTTTCAATATCAAGAACATAAAAGGTAACTTTATGTATACCCAGAAATTGTGTGAGAGAGATCAAATAGACATTATAGCCCTGCAAGAACATTGGCTATATGACTGTGAAAAATACTGGATGTAAAAACTACTTCCTGGTTTCCAGCATCATTCCAGATCTGTGGATGAAGGCAATCCATTCCACACCCCCCCCCCCCATATACAGTTACCACGGGGATACGGCGGATCAAGTATAAGCTGGAGAGACGAGCTAAATAGTATAATTGAAAGTCTACCTGATGGTTCAAATAGAACAGTCTGCATAAAAATAAACTCATCACCTTCAGTCATCATTATAGCAACATATGCCCCATGTAAAGGGTGTAGCAAATATAATGAGGAATCTGTGGAACTCTTAGCAGAATGGCAGGAACTACTGAACAAATATAAAGGCTCCAATGATGTCCTGATATGCGGCGATTTAAACGCATCATTGCATTCAGAATATCCAGGTGCAAGAGACAAACTATTAAAGGATTTCTGCACCAAGAACCAGTTAGAATTAGTTCCAAATTATCCAGTTGGAAAAACCTTTGAATGTGCAAATAGCTCTTCACAGATTGACTATATCATTGCATCAAACATAGATCTCATAAAACAAGTTCAGCATGTATTAAAGGAATACGACAACTGCTCAGATCATATACCAATTAGAGCTGTTATTACAGTTAAGGAAAGCAGCATGAGTAACAATGTGCTGAAGCCAGTACAAGAAAGAAAACTTCAGTGGGGAAAAGGTGATCTGGTTCAATATAAAGAAAATCTGAAAAGAATGATGCATCAAAAGGATCTCTGCTCATCAAACAAATCGGTAGACGAACTTATCACTACTGTCACCATATGTATGAAGGCCAGTACTAAAGGGGCAATCTCAGAGAGGAAACCAAAGATTTCAAAGAAGGGTCGACTCTGGAATTATAAACTTGCAGAAACATCAAACATATCCAAAGCAATACATCATCAATGGGTTCATGCCGGTAGACCTTCAAATCCAAAACATCCATCAAAGATCAAATTATGATCATGTAGATAGTCACTTACAGGACTGGCGGTATGATCAGCGAACGAAAAGAAGAAGATCAAATTAAGAGAAGCTAAAAAGGCGTATCGGAGAGAGCAACGGCAGGCTGTAACAAGAGCAGAGCAAGATACTACAGACAAGATCATGAATGCCCTACCCTCAGATCAGTCACTGTTTGCACAGCTAATACGAACTCAGAGAAAAACATCACAGAAAAAATTCTGTCAACAGAAATATTGCATGTGAATGATAAGGAGTAGCATGGAAATGATATAATAGAAGGATGGGCAACTTACTTTGAGGAGCTAGGAACACCAAAGGAAAACCCCACGTTTAATAAGGCATATAAAGATCAGGTTGAGGATGATATAACCAACATTAAATCTATCTGTGGTGATGATCGGTCCAGTCCAGATCCCTTCACGTGGGATGATGTAAACAGTGCCGTGAATGAGCTACACCTGAAAAAGGCCTCAGATTCTGATTGACTCTCATCAGAGCACCTAAACATGGTGGTGTCTTATTAATCCACACTCTTCTGATACTGTATAATAAGATCATAGCTGAAGGCATATATCCAGATGCATTTAAAACTGGTCTGATTACATCAATCCATAAGAAGGCAGAAAAGCCGTTGACGATCCCAGATAATTACCGGAAAATCACAGTGACATCCATAGTGGGAAAAGTGTTTGAGAAGCTTTACTTAAACGCAATTAGACCATTGATTTCAGAAAGCCAAAGTAATCTACAATTTGGTTTCACACCTGGAAAATCACCATCTGTTGCAGCAGTACTAATGACTGAAGTTATAGCGGAATGCAGAGAAAATAAAGTGCCCTGCTATGTTGGCTTTATGGATACACAGAAAGCCTTTGACGTTATCTGGCATTCTTCATTATTGCGTCGTCTTTACCTCCTCGGTATAACAGGGAAGCTATGGTTGATTGCGAATGAAATGTACAGAAACATGTCAGCACAAGTCAAGTGGGAGGGACATAGAAGTAGAAGGTTTGCTGTCAAACAAGGCCTTCTACAAGGTGGGGTCATATCTCCTGATTTTCATAAACCATATGAGGATCCGCTACTAAAATTACTTGAGCAAACAGCAATTGGTCTACATATTGGTTCAATATGTCTGGGCTCAATAACTCTATGTGATGATAAGAAGGTCCTAGATACATCCCAAATGGGTTACAGGTGGGACTGAATGCTGCAACAATGGATGCAAATAAAGAACGGTATGTTAATGGAATTGCCAAAAGCCAAGTGATGGTTTTCAATCAAGGCAAATATAGCCTTACACAGGGTATGGAAAAGCTGATTTCTTGAAAACCGATAGCCTTGATCCTAAAGTATAAAATAATGTCTCCTGATTTGCTGTAGTGAAATTTTTACCAAAATCAAGGAAAAGGCCATTAAATGGCAAATAAAGGTGAAATTAATGAATTAAAGATAAAGGGATGCAATTCATGCAAAAAACTGACAAATTTCAGTTTTTGGCATGAATTATCTCCCTTCACCTATTGAAGTTGATTGAGTCAATAATTTCTCCTTTATTTGACATTTGATGGCCTTTTCCTTGATTTTGGGTCGGATGTATGACTTACGGATTCTGGAAGGATGTTAAGTTTCAACATGATCTGCAGAACCCTTAAGGGGAGTCGCTATCAGAATATCACTCTCATACATTTCCTATGGGGCATTTTGGGCACGGATAAGCGTATTCGTTGGAAATTATTTACTGGATCCAAAAGAAAAATAAAAGCATCCAAGGCCATAAGGTGTACTGAAAGTGTCCCAGGTTTGGAGGCTAGAAATCGCAAATAGTACACAATGGCCCAGGAAAATATGTAGGTATCAGTTGTGGGTTAACAAATGCTAGAAGTCTGTTAAGTTTCTCCATGATCTGCAAGAAACTCTCGGACGAGTTGCTGTCCAAATAGCACTCCATTACATTTCCAATTGGACTTTTTGGACAAGAAAACGTGGAATTCTCGGGAACCATACACCAGATCCAATTTATGTAGATGATCTATACATGCCTGGTGCGTACTAGAAATGCACAAAGTTTAGATATGATATTTCCCAAACTGGGTCATTTATCATCAAATCAATTTCCAATACATTCCCTATTGACATATTTGTCTTCGATACAAAATCTCTATATCTCATGAACCGTTTGGGATATAGGAGCTCTGTAAATGGTGTCTGAGAGGCAATTCCGCCACGGATCAGAGGATCTAAATGCTGAAACAACCCAATAATAATTCCGTCATCTATCAGTATATAAAGTAAATATTGTTTAGTGTGCAGGTTTGCAATAATAGAAATGTTAATATGTTCACTAATGATTTTATTTTAGTAAGCAATAGTAGCCTCTGGTATCTAGGGATGTCAAAAATGTCAACCTTCTGACAGAGACATAAGTAATAATTCTCATGATGTCAAATAATTGTTTTTATGCAGCATTTTCTAAAAAAACTGGCCAGTAAACTGAAAAGATTTTTTGGGTCATCTAGCGGGCCAACAGATCCTAGAAATATGTTAGGTTTCAAGATGATCTGGTAAAAATCCTAGGAGCAGAATATTACTCCAATACATTCCCTATGGGACATATTGGGAACGGAAATGCAGCTTTCTGAAAGGTTAACAAGTTCGCCAATGATTTTATTTTATTAATCAATAGTAGTATAATGTATCCACGTATATGCCAAATATCAAGCATTTGACCAACCTAGAAATATAAAGTATCTTGATTCCAAAAAATTCGGCTTATGTCGGGTTTTCTTCAAATTTGGTGACCGTATCCAAAAGATATATTGGATGGAGATGCGGATCAGGATATTGTAGAAGTCTGTGAAGTTTCAAGATGATTGAGGAAAAACTCTAGGAGTAGTCCCTGTCCGAATATTGCTCCCATACATTTCCCATGGGACCTTTTGCCCGCGGAAATGCGGATATCTCGGAAACCATACACCCGATCGAGAAGAAAAGTAATAGCAGACTAGACCCCAAGGAGTAGTACAAGTTGACCAAGTTTGAAGTTGATAAGATCAGAACTGTAGGAGGAGATAGGTTGCGAAAATCCTTGGCACACCGCCTACTATGTAATATATAATTTTCCCCATATGTCACTGCGTGACCTGGGAGTAATAAAGAAACTTGTAAACTTATTATTTACCAGGGACGGATCCAGGAGGTCATTTGGCGGGAGGGGGGCACCCAAAATATTAAGGGATTTAGGAAAATGGGCTCATTCAGCCACCAGCAGGTAGGTGGGGGCACGTGCCCCCCCCCCGCGCCCCCCCCCCTCCCGAGTGCCCCTCCCCCCCCCCTTGGATCCGCTACTGATTTACACACCATTCTTCGTGTGTGTGTGTGTGTGTGTGTGTGTGTGTGTGTGTGTGTGTGTGTGTGTGTGTGTGTGTGTGTGTGTGTGTGTGTGTGTGTGTGTGTGTGTGTGTGTGTGTGTGTGTGTGTGTGTGTGTGTGTGGGTGGGTGGGTGGGTGGGGTGGTGTGTGGGTGGGTGGGTGGGTGGGTGGGTGTGTGTGTGCAAGCATTTATGTAAGTGGATATGTGTGTGTTGTGTGCGTGCGTGTGGGTGCGTGTGTGCATGCACGCGCGTGCCCGTGTGTGTGCGTGTGCATGCATGCACGTATGTGTAAGTCTGTACATACATATGGTTTCCTCGTTATCCGCCAATAATAATTGTACCACTGTACACTCAAGGCCCGATGGTCTATTGTGGAAATAAACTACTACTACTACTACTACTACTACTAGGTATTAATAAAAACAATATTTATCGGTGCATTTATATGACGCCTTATCTCGAATAAAACCCTTTTTGCAGAACATTGATGACCTAATAGATTTATGGTCTAGACCGATTTATCAATATCGTACATAGAAACGAACAGTATATTGCTGTTAAAAGGCACTGTGGCAGACAGATGAAAACAAAGTTTACAATTCAACTTTTTATCATCCCACTGGTGGCCATCTTGAAAATTGGTTTCCAGATGATAACTCCGTTATCGTTTATCGGATCGCTATGGAATTTCATAGGGTGGTTCGACTACCTCTGGGAAAGAAACCTATCGAGAGTGACAATGATACGAACTCCAAGATGGCTGCTAGCCACCGGTGGCCATCTTTAAAACTGGTTTCCAAATGATAACTTCGTTGCCGTTTGTCGGATCCCTTTGAAATTTCATAGGGTGGTTGGACTATGTGTGGAGAGGAAACCTGTCGAAATTGACGATGATCCGAACTCCAAGATGGCTGCCAGAGACCCAAACCACACCCTTTATCCTCCACCCTGGGAAAACAAACTAGAAATCATAGCTATTCGCACCACAGTACCTCATCTCACAACCAAAGATGAACACAGTGATGTGAGCAAGAAGGCCCTGACCCTAGCCATGCTGGAAGAAATGTACCCTCAGGAGACATGGATAAGGATCTACACGGATGGATCAGCCAAAGATGCAATTAGGAGCGGAGGTGCCGGACTGCACATACAGTATCCAAACGGACAACATGAGTCAGCTGCAATACCGACAGACAAACACTGCACAAACTACAGAGCTGAAGTCGAAGCACTGGTTCATACAGCTAATACCAGCAGCAGAACAGCAGACCCTATTGCACAGATTGGGTTTTTTATCTGATGCCCGCTCCGTCCTTGAGGCTATCACCAAAGGTAAGCTGCCACAACTTGAAGAAGCACTACAATCCATCAAATGCTTTCGGATAGCATTGCAGTGGATCCCCTCACACTGTGGAGTCCAAGGAAATGAGGAAGCAGACAAGATGGCAAAGGTGTGTGCAGAAGAGAATCAGACAGAAAACATGGTTACCCATACAGAGATGAAGACTCTCATCAAGTCACTCTATAGAACACCTCAATCAGAAGATTCCTACCATCATCTCTCGAGGCCAGAGCAAGTGACCATTTTTCGTCTCAGAACTGGACACAACAGACTAAACCAACACATGTACAGGCGGTTCCACCTTACGACATCACCCGCCTGTCCTTGTGGAGAAGCAGAACAGACCACAGAGCAGATACCTCAATGTTGCAGTACGTATCAGCTGCTGAGAGAAGAGATCTGGCCTTTGTCAACCTCTTTTCTTGAGAAGCTGTATAGGCCTGTGGAAGAACTGCAGAAAACCACAGATTTCATCTTGATAACGGCTCTCCAAGTGTGATACCAGCGATCGAAAAGAAGAAGAAGAAGAAGAAGAAGAAGATGTTAGGAAGCAGCATGATAACAGGGAGGTCATAAGGTCAATGCCACTATGACAAACACGGGACAGGCGAGACATTTAATTCCGCGGAATTCTTGTTGACATAACAATGGCACCCAGCATCAGCAACCAGACATCTTTCCACTGGACCACCGCACCAAGACTAAAAGTCAAGGATTGGCCGACCAGTTTTCACATGTCTGATATACTGACACACTGACGATTCATATGGGACTATCTGTGGATGCACCCGCCGCAATTCAATCCTAGGCTTTTACGCCTATTGTACTCTGACTCCAGCACGGCTCTGGCAGTATATGTATTTTTATTTTATTGACGCACTGGCAACGTGCGGCTTCAATTTCCATGTGCTAACTTAGCCGACAGTGATGCACCCATTAGTTTAATTTGTTGATCACCATCTCCCGGTCGGGGGATCGAACCGCCATACTGCAACTCCGCATAGCATCAGCTACAAATTGTTGCTGCGTGCTATTGTTATGCTGGGTAGAACAATGGCTCCCAGCACCTGGTGTGTGATAATTATGACATATGCAACAATGGCAGTCGTTAACCAATGGTGCACGTGCTTTTGTGACACGTTCGAAATCCGCCTTAAATCCTGTCTTGGAGTGGGGGTAGGGTGGGGTGGGGGGGGGGGGGGGGGGTTCAGCGTCTCCAAGTCATTTAATCGTTAAATTTGTAAAACAATTTCAGTCATTGTCAGAGTTACTTGGTCGATATATAAACGTACTTAATGATGTTGTATGTGTAATCTTATATAGATAATGAGCATTTATCTATCGTATTTAAGGAAGGGTCTTTAAAGATAGTAGAAGTTAATGCATCTCCCAGTCATTTTATCATTAAAATTTCAAAAATCGGTCATTTCATCGTAAATCAAAATAGAAAATTCTCAGCACAGGATTAATGGCTGTATTGATAGGTGTTGATCAACTGCCCAACCCCCCCCCCCCACACACACACACACACCCCAGCCTCCCTACAGTTGGGGGAGGGGTGGGTGGGTTGGTGTTGGGGCACATGTTTTAATTGATTAGAAGGGTTAATGTTCATAAATGTACTGAATAATAATCTTATATATGATCTATAAGGAGTGGTATTTAAAGAGGTGCTTGAATCTATGGAAACTTAAGCGTGTTTTAATTAATTAATTAGGAGGGTTAGTGTTCAAGTTCAGAGTTACTTAATATATAAACGTACTTAATGATGTTGTATAATCTTATATAGACAATGATCTATCATAAGGAGTGGTCTTTAAAGACTTTAAAGAAGAAATTATATGTATGTATTTTTATTTTATTGACGCACTGGCAACGTGCGGCTTCAATTTCCACATGATATCCAGCCGACAGTCATGCACCCATTAGTTTAATTTGTTGATCACCATCTCCCGGTCGGGGGGATCGAACCGCCATACTGCAACTCCGCATAGCATCAGCAACCAGACATCTTTCCGCTGGACCACCGTGCCAAGACTATAAAGTCTAGGTTTGGCCGACCAGTTTTCACATGTCTGATATACTGACGATTCATATGGGACTATCTGTGGATGCACCTGCCACGATTCAATCCTTGGCATTTAAGCCTATTGTACTCTGACTCCATCACGGCTCTGGCAGTATATGTATTTTTATTTTATTGACGCACTGGCAACGTGCGGCTTCAATTTCCACATGCTATCCAGCCGACATTCATGCACCCATTAGTTTAATTTGTTGATCACCATCTCCCGGTTGGGGGGATCGAACCGCCATACTGCAACTCCGCATAGCATCAGCAACCAGACATCTTTCCGCTGGACCACCGTGCCAAGACTATAAAGTCTAGGTTTGGCCGACCAGTTTTCACATGTCTGATATACTGACACACTGACGATTCATATGGGACTATCTGTGGAAGCACCTGCCACGATTCAATCCTTGGCATTTAAGCCTATTGTACTCTGACTCCATCACGGTTCTGGCAGTATATGTATTTTTATTTTATTGACGCACTGGCAACGTGCGGCTTCAATTTCCACATGCTATCCAGCCGACATTCATGCACCCATTAGTTTAATTTGTTGATCACCATCTCCCGGTCGGGGGATCGAACCGCCATACTGCAACTCCGCATAGCATCAGCAACCAGACATCTTTCCGCTGGACCACCGTGCCAAGACTCTAAAGTCTAGGTTTGGCCGACCAGTTTTCACATGTCTGATATACTGACACACTGACGATTTATATGGGACTATCTGTGGATGCACCTGCCACGATTCAATCATTGGCATTTAAGCCTATTGTACTCTGACTCCATCACGGCTCTGGCAGTATATGTATTTTTATTTTATTGACGCACTGGCAACGTGCGGCTTCAATTTCCACATGCTATGTATGTATATAAACATGGAAACCACGTTCCTGATTGAATTTACGTAGCTAAGAGTCGATTTTGACCCCGCATATTATACAGTATGTGTGCGACTCAAAAAGGATTTCAGGAGTAAACGGGTGTATGGTGCGCATAGCTATTGTTCTTCTTTGACGGCGTGAGCCCTTGGTGGTGACTCCTCTATATTACGATGTCCTCGTTTGGCATAAAGTTGGAAGACACGATAATAACACGTGCACCCGTTCTCTAGCTATTGTTGTTGACCGGTGCGTAAAGATTAATGCATTTTAAGTAAAGCTATATGCACAGTGTTTTGGTTAACATTAGCAGTAGGAAGTACAATGAATTGTGGGAAGTTGGTTGGAGACTAAATGCCTTATCATTCATGACCTCGGATACATTTCAACAATTAAGAGCCGCCTTATGAGCATAAAGGTAGTAGTAATAATAATAATAATAATAATAATAATAATAATAATAATAATAATAATAATAATAATAATCATAATAATAATAATAATAATAATAATAATAATAATAATAATCTTTATTTAAGGAGGGTATACATCGTCAGTATACTGCTCTTCCCGAGGCACTCACACACACGCACGCACGCACACGCGAACATATAAATACATACATACATATTTACGCGCAAGGTCGTAGATGGTCATTCACACGCACGCGCGCGCGCGCGCGCGCGTACGCACGCACGCACGCACGCACGCACGCACATATATATATATATATATATATATATATATATATATATATATATATATATATATATATATATATAATTATTTACAAATATACAAAATATACAATATTATAACACAAGTAAAATGACTGTTAAATTAGATAATTAACATATTTGTTCATTTTCGATAGATATTACTAAAACAGTATTGCGGAATAATTACCTCGGCGAATGTCGGTGTTCGAATCACCGTTCACGCATACATACGCGCAAGGTCGTACACATTCATTCACACATACACACATATATAGCTATTTAGAAATAAACAAAATATGCAATATTAGAACACAAGTAAAAAGGTGAAATCACATTGCCCATATATCACCATAATTTAGTACTATATTCATGTGTATTTGATTTGAATGTCAGCAGAGTAGAAGACTGAGTAATCGTTTCAGGCAGAGAATTCCACAGTTGCGCTGCAGTGTATTTGAAGCTTTTCCGGCCATATTCCGTTTTAATCCTCGGAAGTTGTAGGTGATTGCGTGTTTTGGAACGTAAATTTCTAGTGTGCGCCACCCCAATGGAAGTGAACATGTCTTTCATGTAACCAGAGGCCAGACCATTTCTCGATTTATATGTCATAATACCCATTTTAATTTGCATTCTTTTAGTTAAATTTGTCCGGTTTAATGTTTCATATAGTTGTGCAGATGGTGTCCTGTAAGGCATGTCTAATATCACCCTAGCAGCCCGTTTTTGTAGTTTTTCTAAACTATCCAATAATGTAGGTGAAGACGGGCAAAATACAAGACTACAATAATCAATGTGTGAAAGGATATAAGACTTACAGAAAAGATTTCGTTGCTCAATGCTAAGATAATGTTTATTTTTTCGTAGAATATAAATCAAGGACGAAATCTTTTTACAAAGTTTGCCTATATGTTCTTTCCATGCAAGCGTATTGTCTATGTATACTCCTAAAAGTTTGTCAGATTCCACAACATTTAAGCTTCCACGATTTGTAGGGATTATAACATTATTATTTACTTGTTTCAATTTATGCTTAGTTCCTAACATCATAAACTTAGTTTTGTCCGTATTTAGCAACATTTTATTATTTACACACCATTCTTCTACCGACTTCATACCGTTAATTAGATTTTCTTGAGTTTCAGCGACATTTGAGCTAGCAGCATGCATAATTGTCTCATCAGCATACATATCCATAAGATTGTTGACACACATGGGTAAATCATTAACATATAAAATGAGCAGAAGTGGCCCTAAAACACTGAGCCTTGTGGTACTCCTATATCTATGGGCAGTGGCTTAGAATTCTTTCCAGAAATTGAAACGTATTGTTGTCTGCCATTTAAATATGAAGAAAACCACTTTAATCTACTATAGCTGAATTTGTAAATCATAATAGAACCAATAAGGTCGCCATTATCTATCGAAAAGCGCCATCTTTCTACTAGATTTAACAAAGCAGTTTCACATGAATGGTTAGGTTTGAAGCTTGATTGCGACTCCACTAATAAATTATACTTGGTTATAAATTTATAAATGTGATCATGTATGTGTCGTTCAATAACCTTAGAGATAATGGGTAATATAGAGATAGGCCTATAATTGCTAACATTGGTTTTTGAATCAGATTTATGGAGAGGCTTTACTTTTGCATATTTCCACATTTTGGGGAATTCTCCCGTAGCTATGCTTTTGTTTATAATAAGTGTAATTGAGGGTGCAATTATTGATGATGCTGCTTTGAGGAAGTGTGCGTTCAATTCATCATAACCAGATGACTTATTTGTTTTTAAGTTGCTAAGTTCTCTGGACACATATTCAACGGTTATATATGGAATTCGAAACTCTATATTTTCTGGAACTTTATTAAAAACATGATCTGATAGCTTATCAAATGCCATTGGCCTTTGTTTTATCATGGAGTTTGTCAGTTTTGACGCGATTGTACTGAAATATATATTAAAATGTTCAGATTGCATTTGTGGGTTTTGAATTTCACTTCCATTATCATCACAGATTATTGAAGGTAATTTGTTTGCCTTGGGATTTATGTCTTTTAGAATTTTCCATATATTAGCCGGATTATTTTTGCCTGCTTCTAATTTATTTGCAAAATAATCTCGTTTAGATGCTACGTTTTTATGATAATCCCTTTCTTTCATTGTTTTTTAATTTTCTCTGTTCATCCATCCCGGTCGACATACGTTTAACTCTTCGTTCAATGACAGGAGCGTGTTTATTTATAATGTTGATGAATTTTGCATACCATTGATCACGCGCTTGATCAGGACTACCTAAATAACCTATAGAACGCCAATCACATACAGACAGGTCACTAAGAAACTTAGCTTCATTAAAGCTTTTGATGCTCCTGTATTTAATAAGTTGGTGCGAATTTTGAATTTTGAATGGTTTACATTTGCGTACAGCGAATATTGGATAATGGTCACTAAGTGCCAAAGTGCCGTCATGGGACGATTGAATGTTGTCTCTATCTGTGACATACACATGGTCAATCAGTTTAGATGTTTTCTCAGTAACTCTGGTTGGATTATGTATAAGTTGCTCTAAATGAAAAAGTTCAATTAAAGACTGCCATTTATGATTATCTGCTTTAATAAGGTCGAAATTAAAATCTCCTACAAGTATAATATCTGAGTTTTCGGAATATACCTTTTCTAACATAGCTTCAAATTAATCAATCCAGATAGGGGGTGAATCAGGGGGTCTATAGACACAGCCCAATAGGAAAGGCTTGGTCTTAAAGGGTCTAATTTCAATACATAGAGTTTCCAGATATCAGATTTGACTCAAATTTTAACACAACAAAGAATTTTATTGTGAAAGCGGATATCCAACATTAGCCATGATCCAATTTTTGGAAACTATTTAGCTCAAATTTTTTACATAAGAAAGGATGTGACCATACACTAGGATTTCACAATTTTGGGCGTAATATGACAAAATCTTGCGAATAGGAAAGATGTACAGTGATAAAAATGGCAGGGCGAGGGCCTGCAATCTCTATCTTGTTATTGTATAAAACCAAAACAAGATAAAATGTACCATTTGCCTTTAACCATAGCAAATACCCCACAAAATGAGACACATTGCTTGTTCATGTCTTTATGCCAAAGCATGTGGGCTGTTTAGAATATTAACAAGAGGCCTAAGGGGCCTGTATCGTTTACCTGAAATATTTGCCCACTGACCCAACCGAACAAAACGAGATGACCATTGGAAAGATTTACCAATCAAATTTCTGTGAAGAAAGCTTAGCCAAGTTTTATTAAAATTGGCTCAGTGGTTAATAAGAATGAATTTCTAAGAAATTTGCAGAAAATACAAGATGTCCGGCAAAAATGTTATATTTTGATTGATTCATGGCGGACATGTTTTTTTACATATACACATATACAATTTTCGGCCCGATCCATTCAGCAGTTCTGGAGAAGTTGTTTTCGCGAAAACTAGATGATCCAAGATGGCCGCCAAACCATTTTGTCAATCAAGTTCTCTTGAACAAACTTGGCTTAGCTCTTGCCCTAGATGATGTTTCATGGGTTTTGAATCGATTCCCAAGCGGTTTCGGAGATTTTTAGACTTCTACAAATCGGCCAAAATTCAAGATGGCCACTGGCCAAATTGGCCGATCGACTGTTTGAACAAACTTGAATCTCTAGACCCTAAGGATGCTTCCTGCTCAGGCCTGTGCTGTTATGGTAACCTATTGAAAACGCTCTCCATGAGGTTGCCTAAATTTATTTTAGGGGACCTGAACCAGGTTACCGTAATCTGTTGATTTTAGTATTGACATCAATGAGCTTTCTAAGGTTTAGGTTACCATATGTCTCCTTAAAACATATACGGCAACGTATTATGGGTTACCATTGGAAATATTACAGCACAGGCATGCTGCAGATATAATTGAAATCGACCAAGTGGCTCTTGAGAAGTCATTTAAAGAAAATGTTTACGGACAGACGGACAGTGGACGGTCGCCACGGCATAAGCTAACTTGGTGATTCTGGCCAGGTGAGCTAATAATTATTTAAAACATGTTTTGTTTATGTTTCAGATGATACTTATGTTCCAGAGTCATGGTAAAGACACTCATGCTATAAATTCATGATGCTAATTTACCAGCATCTACTTACTGTATCTGATATCATATTTCACTCTGGCATGTTGCTCAAATGCAGTAGCAGTATTCTGCATGTCATTGGTTGAATCTTTCAATCTAGCATGGATATGGTATTTCAAGGGCATCGTGATTTTGCATGAATAAACCATTTAGTCAATTTCATAGCAATACAAGTCATTCCAATTCCAGAATTTTAAAAATAGTCTTCTTGGTCTACCAATGGACATTTCTCAGTACCACTGTCTGGGCCGGCTTGAGTGATAAACTGTTAAGTTGGATAAATTTGTGTCGCTTTATAGCATTTGTTATGTAGTTGTAATTTAAGATGGACCAAAATAAAAAAAATTATAGAGTATCATTACCATGCAAAAAATGGCTATGATATTCTCATAAATTACCAACAAATAAACACCCTGGAGATTATATCGCTCACCTGGAACCTCAGTATTTGAATCAGAACACTTGAAAATAAATTTCAAAACACATTTTGGTCAGAAATGCTAACATTTTTTTCTTGAAATGAGGTAATTTGAGATTAAAACCAAAACATTTGGACAGAGATGTATATATTTTAGCAGCAAATATGGAAATCGCAGGTCAATATGTAACACTTTTGACCAGAAGTATGAAACTTATGACCAGAATTACAAATTCTGTGCTAGAAATGTGCATAGGATAGTAGAATTATGTAAGGGACAGAGGTTTTATCTTTTGAAAATTGCAACAGTCTCCAATTACCAGTTCATACAGCATGTGAATTCTGTATTTGATGAATGATACTCATGACTGAGTTAGAAAATCACAATTTTTCATTCATCAAGTACAGAATTCATATTCTGTATAAACTGGTAGATTGAAGACTGGTGTAATTTTAGATTCTTATATCCAATTTTCACTACTCATTGTGTCTACTGACAAAAATGACTGAGTAAGGCCAGGTACATTAGTGACTGTACACAATATGTGTATTTAGAAACTAACCCAAGATTATTTGTTTAATATCTAGGCCATGCAATTCTTTAAACAATATATGGCAGTCTTATTAACTACTGGTTCTGCAACAATTAACCATTTTGAAATCATTGTCATAACTTGACATAATGGTTAAATAAAAACTTCAATCACTAAAACTGAATTTTTTCTTTTTAACTCATTCAATACATACAGTATTTGCCTTAAATATGATTATTGATGTATGTATCAGAGTGTGTTGTTAATAACAAGTATATATGAGACTTTGAAAACAGTCTTTAGAAACACCGTGGTCACATCCATCACAGGTGTGTGCTTGTCATTCTGAGATTGACTGAGAATGTCTTTTGGGAATTTGGTACCGGTATTACAGATGTTATTCCATTTACTGCATCCAATCATTTAAGAGTGATGAAGAAGAAATCATAGACTGCATCTCATTGCAAGGCCTTCTTACCTGTTACACTAGACATTGATTTGGTGCACACTCATCACCATGGCACAGGCTGTAAAACAAAGGAAAGTACTTTTGAATCATTTAATATATTATTCACCAGTTGGGCCCCCCCCCCTGGAATTGCAGTCAAAGAGAATGCTATTCTTGGAATCTTATCACTGGAATGATTGGCTCAATCACCAAGCCAGTCATTCCAGTGGTAAGTTGTCAAAAATAGTCTTCTTACTGTCTCCAAATGGAAATTTTCTATGGGGCAATCTATATCCATTCGCAGATCAAGAGAATGCTATATTTTTGAAATCTTATCACTGCAATGATGGGCTCAATCACCAAGCCAGTTATTCCAGTGTTAAGTTGTCAAAAATAGTCTTCTCATGGTCTGTAAATGGAAATTTTCTAGGTAGCAATGTATATCCATTACCAGACCAAGAGAATGCTATATTTGAAATCTTATCACTACAATGATTGGCTCAATCACCAAGCAGTCATTCCAGTGGTAAGTTGTCAAAAATAGTCTTCTCACTGTTTGCAAATGAATATTTTCTATAGAGCAATGTATATCCATCCGCAGACCAAGCGAATGCTATTTTTGAAATCTTATCACTGCAATGATTGGTTCAATCACCAAGCCAGTTATACCAGTGTTATGTTGTCAAAAATAGCCTTCTCATGGTCTGCAAATGGACATTTTCTATGGGGCAATGTACAATCCATTTGCAGACCAAGAGAATGCTATTCTCGAAATCTTATCACGGGAATGACTGGCTAAATCATCAAGCCAGTCTGTCATTTCAGTGATAAGTTGTCAAAAATAGTCTTCTCATGGGTCTGCAAATGGATATTTTATATGGGACAATTTTTTTTCTTGACTACATTTTCTCATTACAGGGTACATACATCTTCTGCAGAATGAAATTCCATACTTTTTCTATACCTTTTCCAGACCTAATTAATCAATTTCTAGTCCCATTTTATGTCTCAAATCTGTGTCCATATGAAAGCTGCCAAATTTTTCAGAAAAATTATGAAATTTGTAGCTAAGATCATCAATATTTTGATTATTATCTATATTATTTTGCAAATGAGAATCACATCTGACAATATTTTAATTTCCCATACATTTTCCAAAGCTGTAGGAGAAAATATTAAATTTTCCATAATTTTCACGGCCTGAATATATTGGTTTCTTATAATTCCACACTTTTCCCAGACTTTCTGTGTACCTGTGTATGAACCATGCCATTAAAGGGTTAAACCTTTCCCTTGAGGAATATTTTAATTTCAAGCCCATACTGGAAAAACTTTAGTGTGTACACAGGTCTGGCAGTTTGTCTGTCAATAAGTTTGATATTTGCATGATGGAACGTAACAATCATTTGTTCCTTTTGACAATATCTAGTGTGGCTATGACAACTGCCCTGCATTCGAAATCCAATATGGCTACCTGATTTAAACAGTTCAGATTCAGAGAGTGTATATTGTGCCACCACCTTATTCGACCACAGGTTCATAGGGCTAGTTTTAACAAAGGAATTGGAAGTCACTGGAAATGATTCTTGTTTTCTTGTTTTAACTCCTTAGCCAGCCAAAAAAACAGCTTCTGCAGTGGTCTTGAGAAATGTGCATTTTCAGACTAAGAGGATTATTTTTGAAAATTACCCCTGGGATGGCTGGCTCAATAACCGAAAAAGTCATTCCAATGTTAAAATTTCAAAAATAATCTCTTGGTCGGCAAAGGCACATTTTCAATGAAAACATGGAATTTATTTCTCAATTCAAGGATTAAAGGGTTAACAGCTCTTTTCATTAAACCATTGTGAAAGATTGCAGGATGCGGCAACAATTTTTTAGATTTTACCACTTGAAGAATTGGCTCGATAACGAAGCCAGTCATTCCAGTGGTAAATTTACAAAAATTGTTGTCTATAATTACTGCAGTGCTGTACCGGTATTCGAAAATTCATTTACCAGAAAAAGAGAATTAACTTGTGGTATTTATGACAAAGGATAAAGGCTAAAAAATGGCTATAAATAACTGGCTGATTATTTTGAAAACAATTTGACAGTAAAGAACTTAAGGAAGCAACAACACACTCAATCTATCTTCAAAATAATCTGCCAACTATTATCTGTCACCTAGGGCATACACTTGGGCCTTGGCTCGATTCACTAATCATATTCTGACAGTTACTCTGTGCTCCTATAGTGTCGTCATAATAGACAGGCTTTACCGATTAAATTAAATCCTGGATTTGAAGCGTCATTTTAGAGGATGATGGCTCGATTATTTCAAACAACAAAATATTGCCTGTACTTTTAAATCGAAGATGTAGCTTTGACATGTTAGAAGCGAGGCGCGGCAGAAGATGAGCTCTATCAGAACAGCAATAGGGATATTCGAAAACTGGTGACTCATTTTGGCAGCTTAAATTACGGTATATAGTAACGGCAAACCTTTCAGTGATGATCTGTATGTGTCGATAGCAATGCATTCTGGAAAATGTGCGAAGTTCCGAAGTGCACAAAAGAAATAGCTATGAATAAACAGATCTAATTTTAACACGTTTTCCCGACCTAAATGTTGACCTAATTAGCCTCCCGCGAGTACTCGCCGTGTGCGCTGGAAAAGGCGATTCTGAATGTGATGTTCTGAGTTAGACGTTTTCGCCTAACTTACGCGTGGGTCTCAGCACGCGTAAGTTACGACCATATTTACGCCCCCGCGTAAGTTACGAGCTTTTCGTGAAACCCGATTTACGCCCCCTACCGTACTTACGCCATATTTACGTCCAATATCGTACTTACGCACCTTTGTGAAACTGGCCCCAGGTAGCAATTTATGCGCAGTAGAAAAATGGTAGAGTCTACTATATAAAATACTGCAGAACAGTTTGCATAAATTGCTGCCGACTGCAATATCTCGATAGTTACCAGCAACGTGTTTATCTCCCTTTTTGTGTAATGGCGTTAAAAATTTGCAACGCCAGGCCTCAGGGAAAGCACCATTAATAAGAATATTGTTAAAAATCCTACATATAATAGGAGTCAGTTGGCGCTGTCCGACATTTAGCATTTCATTCAAAATGAAGTCAGGGCCTGAGGACTTGCCATTTTTCAGCTTTGAGATTGACGCAATGACTTCATTTACAGTAATTGATTTGTTTAGTTCATTAAAAATTGTGTTCTTATTTGATGCAAGGTAGTCATCCATAAAACTGTCGAATTCACTATTTATTAACATGTTGTTGTTGTTGGTAAGTTGGGTGAAATGTGAGGTCCATTCTGTCATTGAGACAGGATTTTGAACAACAGTTTCCGATCCTTTAAGCTTATTAAACAATTTCCAGAAAGATTGAGGTTTACGATCATGCAATGTTTCAAGCTGATTCAAAATACCTTGCTGAAATTGAATTTTCTTACGATTTATAAGCTTCTTTTATCTAGAACAAGTTGATCGGAGTTCTCGAAGAAGCTGTGGACAGAATGGGTTAACATGGAGTTTGCTGCTAATCAATTTGAGCTTCTTCTTCAGCTCAATACAGTCTGGTCCGAACCATTTATTGGTCTTATTCTTGTTTGGTTTAG
This sequence comes from Chaetoderma sp. LZ-2023a, assembly GCA_034401795.1. Lineage (NCBI taxonomy): Eukaryota > Metazoa > Mollusca > Caudofoveata > Chaetodermatida > Chaetodermatidae > Chaetoderma > Chaetoderma sp. LZ-2023a. Next base: position 17,888,404 of record CM067364.1, read on the forward strand.
CAGTTAGCCTGCCCAATGACTTACGTTTAACTCCGGCGAGTTTCGCAGTGGTAATATATAATTCCGTAAGAGAGTTGACGGCCAAGTCACTGGTAGTATCATGGGCCAGGTCAATACTAGCAAGTTTTTTTATATGAGATTTGGTCGTCAAGTTTTCTAGCCCATATGCAAATTTGATGTCATCGCCAGGTGACCACCTGAACGCAGGAATAAATGTAGTGGATGAAACCTCGTCCGCAGGCTTAAAAATGCCAGTTGAAGTGATACAGGATAACATGCAGTGAATAGAATATGTGTTAAGTTGGTGCACATGAAAATATTTTATATGCCCCATGAATGCTGGGGAAGTCAGCATGTAGTTAATTGCGCGGGGCTTGCCCCTGTGACCTTAACATGTACATTGACCCAGGTAGTCGCCCACCCTCCTACCGGATCTGCAAAGCTGAAGGAGTGTCTTTCCGTGACTATCTACTGGTGCGAGGTCAAGATTGTTTCTGAGAGTAAGAACATCTCTTGGCTTATTCAAGTCTGTCAATAGCTCACATGCTAGAGGGACACCAGCATCAAAACAGTAGTCAGCTTCTAGCTCTGTGCTGGCATTAAAATCGCCACAAACCAAACAGCTGCCTAATTTTGAATATCTAGGCAAGTCATTCTCTAAGGTATCAAAGATGTCATCACTGGCAGGTGGGGGCGCCGGACTGACATACACCACCGCAATGTAGACATCTTCATCTTTATGGAAGAAGTGTTTACATAACCGTAACCAAGTAATTTCTGTAGATGTAAATGGCAACTGTTTAATTTCGCTACGCAGATTATACTTAATACAGATTGAAATGCCTCCATAGTTCTTAGTTGCATTGCGAGATCTATGGCGGGTGTTAGCTGGGAATGTATAATAGCCAGATAGTGACAGTGAATCAGCCTTACTAGAGTGTGTTTCGGTCAAGCAAATGATGTCCATTCTAGAAAGTGACGCGCAAAGATCAGCATCAGACAATTTGCAGACCCGCTGACCACCAACACGTTTAAAAGCGCCATCTATGTTCCAATAGGCCAAGGAAACATTATTAAGATATTTCATTATAACAGGGATATTGTGACCAAGATCAAGAATGAATTTGTAAGTTAGCAATGTGGGTAAAATCAAATGTGTAAGTAAGAGATAAAAGTTGTAAAAAAATATATAATAAAATTGCTGCACGTGTACCGATGATAGGCGATACAAGTAACTCCGCTATCACCAAGGCAACATCTATGTAATACATAGTAATAAGAATAATAATATCAGTTTCTTTATATGACCGCCTGTATTTAGTGGCCATGTTTATAGGTGCCTGAAGTTATTAGGTGTGGGAATGTGTAATAAAAGGCAGTTGTATAAGTTAAAATATCAATTGTTAAAAAATGGCAAAGGTATGTATTATTAACAAACATGTGTACCGCGTACGCTCGTACGCACACGCGCACAAACACACACACAAATATACGCACGCACACCCGTACTGTCGATCTCCTCTACAGCAACCTCTGTCTTGGTGTCCAAACGACGTCGGCACCCCGAGGCGGATGGCCCGAAGACCACCCGACTTAAGGAACCACTATTCGCTGGCACCAAAAGCTATGCACATTTGAGGAATGGGATGTATACAGATAGAATCCATTCTTCTGTGACCAGACAGTGGCCGCTATAGGCAGGCTCAACCATGTAAGGCATGAGTAGTTGCCGGCACACAAACATAGGAGGCAAATGACTGTAAAAATGACTGAATCAGAAGCGAAGTTGGGTTTGAGCTGAGTTCGCGTAAGCCAAACTCCGTTTGCCAGTCTGCAAGCGAAGTCCTCAGTCGATCTCAGCTCAAGTCAGGTTTAAGCTGCGGTTACCTGATCCCCTGCTCAGCCTGTAACTTAGGCTTACATGAGCCACAGGTGCGCAATTGGCTATTCCATTTCCAACTACGCGCCGTGGATTTATGTGACAGTCATGTGACTCGGCTTGCCAATACCAGAGGATCGCTAGATTGGCATCACCAATTTGTGCTTCCGAAGTCCGGGAGCCAAGGGGTTGAACCTGGATTCGCAGGATAAAGTTTTTTTCTTTGCTGCATTTTGTAGTATGAAGGTACCTCTTCATAATTTAAGGGGGGTGGGGTGGGTGACCATTCCCAGCCCTTGAGCAATTTCATATTTTAACCCTTTTATTCCTGTTTTGCGGGAAAAAAACCAAAATGCTAATTTTTCCATTATTCCTTGTTAAGTATTGATACCAAAGGCATTACATTTACTTGTGGTAATATTTGCTCATAGGTTAGGTATTGTGCATTCTATTGTGTATTCTCAATGGCTGAACAATTCAAAATATTAACCCTTTTCTCCACGTTTTGCATAAAATACTAAGAAATTCAATTTTTATACTATTTCTTGCAATGTATTCATACCGAAGGAATTACATTTACTTGTAATAATGTTTGCTCATAAGCTAGGTATTGTGCAGTTCATTTAGGTACGATTTTATAAATATTAACCCTTTCCTGGCAACGCCTTTTAACGCATTTGTTGAATCTGTGCTGTCAAAGACCCACTATCACACTAGGATGCTTGGAAATAAAACAATTTTGTTATTACTCTCGGTACATGTAAACTTATGCTACTGAACACGCGAGCACCCTATAGTGTAACAAGTACAGAACATAGTGCACGGTAGACCATTGACCCGACAACTACACTTTCTAGAATTACACGGTATTGTACTTTGGCAGCCACATCGGATCATTTCAAGGATATAATGTGGGGCGACATTGACACCGTCCGGAATGGTAGTTGGTGTTAGTGATTTGTTACCAATGTATTTCTTCCATCCGAAATCCTCTGGGTCTAGTAGTGGCAGCCGATTCGATTCTAGAGTTCGCCACAAGATTGCCTGGTAGTGAGCCCGCTTCACATTTTCTGTGAATGCCTCTGTTGTGGGTGGTATGGCACACACTTTTGGCAATGATGTATGTCCCTTGCCGTTTTTTGTACCCCACACATATAATCTTGTTTCTGACATGTCCTTGGTTTTCTTTATGCCATAACAAGCAGAAATGAAAATAGTAGCTTGTTCCATGACATCGGTGAAAGATGCGTCTACCTTGCTGATTGCAGATAAATCATATCCAGACTTCAGAGCTTTAACAACTGATCCCTTTCCTATTCCAAAGTAGCATGACACTGTGTCACATCCTGACAGAGCATGGGCCGGGAGGAGTTCATTCACAATGTCAGCATGTTTTTCTACTGTCAGTTTAATGTCCACAATTGCCCTCTGCTTACTGGGTGATTCTATGCTTAGTTGCAATTTAAGGTTTTGTTTCTTATAGTAATACACAAGGAGCACAAACACATCTGTGTCATCTGATATTACTGACAGTCTGCTAGCTTCACTTGCACACTTTAAAACCTGCTGCAAATAATTATGTCAGCTTCTTCGTGGGATGTCTCTAGATCATATCTAACCCGTATGTCCCATTAGCTATTTCAACAGGACATGGGTCTTCTCCAGTGACTACCAGCTTGTGTTTCGTAGTGCTATGGATGTGAAACAATCTGTCTCGAACTAGTTCATCACAGATGATTCTAATCAGTTGTTTTTTATTCTCTACGGAAGACAAGACAATCTTTTGTGCAGGTAGCCTTGTCTTTAAATTCAGGTGATGCAGTCGACTAACGCCAGTTTCCCTGCCGTCCCTTGTGACGGACTTTATACTGAAGTCATGGTACCTATCAAACACCAGATAGGTATCACTGTCTGCCAGGTATGTAGTTACACGTTTCTTGACATTTACTACATAATCTGCCACTGTATCATCAGTTGGCCAAGGAATTTTCCATAGAAGGGCTGAACCATCAATAACTGTTACATCTGCAAATCTAGAATTTCTGCTAGACACTTCCATTTGTAAGGACCTTTTCAGCACTGATTTGCCTTTAAGAATCCGCATCCCATCTTCTGTGAACATTGCAGTCGGTACTGGAGCAAGTTCATGAGAAATGACATCTTTTATATCGATGTCACGATCACTTGACAACAAAGCTATAACACTCGAATATATTGCATTCAGATCACACACTTTTGAGTCGCCAACTTGTACTGACTTTTTTGTCTCTGCCAGAGTTGTCACCTTTTTCGATATGGTGCTGTAGAAACCATCAGGCCAGCTTTTCTCAAAGTCTACCAGCATTGCTTCTCCAATGCTTACTGCCTTATGCACATTAACGTTGGGTGTACCACTTTTGCCACTGCTAATGTTCACTATTCCATCAGGGTGTTGCTTTGGATCCAATGGGTGGATACAAGTGTCCAACTTCTGGCGTATTCCATTTCTGTCCTTGGCGTCTGCTTCAATCCGTGCCTTGGTTTCCTCCTTGTGGTAGATTTGATTACCACAGGCACTCCCTTCCTTCTCCATCTCATTCAAGCATGCTTCAATCTTGCAACACAAATGGCGACTCAGTGCCCAAACCTTAAGAGCTTCTACCTTGAGTGTTATTCCTATGATTCTACCACTACTGTGTCCAAATCTCATAAATGTAGATTCTATAGATTGATCACTCCAGATCCCATTCCAAATACCACGGGTATGGCGTGCCACATGCTCACCATTCATGAAGTGGCTCAGAACATGGGGAGGAAGTTTCCCCATTGACCAGATATAGTATAGACCGTATCACGCATAATTCACATGGCCGGCAGCAAAGTAGTAAGGCAGCATCTGTCTGAAAGTCACAAGGTGAAGGAGCCATTCTCCTTCACGTTTCGCCCTGATGTACGCCATCATTAGAAACACTGGCTTAACTAGGACATCAACCCAGAGTTTCACTGTTTTGCTTTGGTTTGGTCTTTCCTCTAAGGCTTCCATCAAGTCATCAATACTCTCAAACTGATCACTATTTATAAGACTCCGAACAACCTCCTCAGCAAGCATCCGTAGTACACATACATTTTGTGGGAACCTTTTTCCACTTAACATCTTGGGCACGCTTCCAAAGACCGCTGTCAGAATATCCGACAGTCAACTTTCAGCCATCAGTGAACCTATAGCTCCCACAAAATTCATTAGTGCTTGCATTCCTCCAAGTCGTAAATACATCTCTGTGAATTTCTGTGGATGTGCCCATAGAACTTGTACTGCAACCCAGTAGAGTTGTTGGTCACAGGTTAGAGTGGTGAACTTCTGACCAGTATCAAACGTTAGTTCCTGTGCCCTAATCATGGCTGTCGGCATAGTATCAGGGTCAGATGGCTTCATGTCAATAAGGGGTTCGTATATGGCCTTTGTCTTGAACTGTACTTTATGATCTTGCTCTCTGCTCAGTCTGGTGTTGTAGCCATGAAACTCTGGAGAATCTTCCTTCACAACATCCTGCAAAAATCTAAAGTTCATCTCCGATGCCCTCCTTTCTACAATGGCTTGATGAGCTAGAGATTTGAGAGACAAAACTGGGTTTGGAGCTCCTTCTGGCATAGCCGGCAGCTTGGACCCATGGTACCGATGAATATTTACATATGGAATCTCCCGAGACATGTCGTCCTTATGAATTCGCTTTATTTGATCAATGTCAATAGTTTATTCTTCTTCTGTACTCTGTGCCTGTGTTAGGAGGACAGCCAAGGACTGGGTAGACTGCTTCCCATTCTGTGAGGCGATATCTGCATCAAAATTTTTCACAGTAACCTGGACTAAACCATTATCAGCATTTGATATGCCGGACATTTTGACATCTGCAACAGCCGCTCTTGCAGAATTCAGTATAAGAACATGTAACACCATATGTATACATGTCATTTTTTAGATTCACCGACTTTAACTGCGAGATAAATCTGCAAACTAGTAGCCTGACCTGTGACAATTGAACCTATGAGCAACGCTGGTAATGTATTGTCTAGTTTAGGAGACACTTTTGCTAACAGACGTAGTAGAACGTCACTGGTTGATTCTTTTGCCAGTTCTTTATTGATGCTGATATCATAATGATCCTTGTCCATTCGAATGTTTTTTACTTCATTAAAAATCTGTTTGCTGGCTTTTGTTGTGATCAGTTCTAATTGATCATCTTCATCATTCACAAGGCGGAGTGTCCTTGATGCAACGCTGCGAAATGCAATTATATTAGTTATGCCAGGTGACGACAGCACTAGAAGATCGTCTCCAAATTTGTCCTTGAGTTTGTGCACAAGTGTCTTACGGGAAAGTTTGTCTCCATCACATTCTACATAAGCTGTAAACAGTTCTACGGAATTCCACATTCTCGACCTGTCATTTGTAACTATTTGAACAAGTCTGAAAAGGAATGTCTTCGTCAGTGTCATCTGAATTTTTAGTATTTTCACCTTCAGCAGTTAGCGACCTGAATGAGGCAAACCTCTGTCGACAGTCAACATGGTAACTAGCATCTGCCCCATGCCGATCACTCAAAGTACCCTCGACACAATGCCGAACACTCGCTGCGACATCACCGTTTCTCTTGTCACAGAATTCTAAGATAGACTGTTTTGTGTCAATTTCCCGACATAAGTATGCAGTTCGCCACCTGGATGGGTTCTTTTTGTCCCATTGAACATCATACATATCACCACAGAAAAAGCAGTGTTGCCGGAAATCGAATATCTCACCAGAATCTCTTGACCAGGTTCACCAAAAAATCAGCTTGTGGCTCCCGGACTACTTACCACTCTGATGTTAATAAACTATCGTTTACACTCACTGTTAATAGCAAAGAAACTGGTGTACATTTTTCAACAATTTTGGTGGACAATGTTACTGTCTTCGGCAGCACCTTCTTCAACGAAATGTTTTGAAAATGTATACAGTTCATCTTTTCATTTAACTTGAAAATTTAACTTTAGTTTGGTTCCTCACCACATATCATACAGATCTTGGCTGCTGGTCCTAATGGTAGATCTATACATAGATTAACTTGGCACCATTACAACTATTCATACTGGGATTTACCTCTTAATAGCGCTAGATTAACCTTTTACGCAGTACAATTTTCCAAAAATTGTCTTCTCTTCGTCTACAAATGGATATTTCTCAATACAACTGGAGAGGCCATGTTTGGCTGATATGAGTGTGATGTTAAATGGATTACATATTCTTCTCTTCTATTCTATTGTTTACTTGACTTTTCTTAATTCTATTGTTTACACATATAATTCCTAATTCTAGGCCTGTGTCTGTTTACTTATTCTAGACGTGTCCTAATTATCAAGAATACATTTCTAAGAGACACGGGTTCTAATAAAGCATAACAAATAAACAAAGTAAAACTTCAGTCCCTTCCTCCCTCTCCCCCTCCTTCCCTCCATTTCCTATCCATTCAACTTCCTCACAAAACTATCTAACCATCTTACAAACTAATCAGTGAAGAAATTCAGTTTCTCAGTTAATCATGATGTCATAATCAACTAGATCACATGTGGGCTGATGTCACAATCAATTATGTCATGAATGATACGATTTAGTCCATCATGAACGCATAAACGTCTGTAAAGTTGTACGAATTGTATGCCTTTACTATTTAATAAACATGCTGTCAAATTAGGTTCAAAATATTCAACAGCTTACCTGTATTGTTTTCTGGAAATTTATATTCATGGAGTGCAGGAACCGACCAATCCAAACACGGGAAAAGCGTGGGTCCAGCTTAACTAGAGATGGACGGGGCATAGGTAAAACTGGATTCCTCCATTACTTAACAGAGTTCACAGCAATCACCAAATAGATGAAGGTCAAGCGATGACTACAGACTACGTGTAAAGAAGCGGAAATCATCAGCACTATGACAACATATACATCCTGATTAATGTCACTGGTCACATCTTGAAGAAGCATTGGTTATTGCGGCAGTAGCAACACTGGTCAGCTGTGACAGTGGCAATTCGCGGCAGTGGAACCGGCCACTCTGAACTTGTCTTCTCTGCTGTTGAAGTTTTGCAGCAGGAATGCTGTACGACAGGCTCCTCACATCACTAATCACTCACTGCCACTTGTAACCTTCACTTACAGCACTGGTAACTCACTGGTCAATGCCTGCTTAACTTAACCACATGACAAGGGCCTGCGGCACTTCCTTCAAGCACGTGTGCGTATGTTATACTGACAGTCCATCTAAGGGACCTTAGTTTTAGCTATGCCCGCCCATCTCTAGCTAAGCTTCACCCACACCTTGCTCGTGATGGAATCGATCGATCCCTGGTTATCAATTTCTAGGAAACTATACAGGTTAACTATTGAGTTTTTTGAAAATAATTTGACTGGGTGCTGTTACTGCCTGTGGAACAGGAACAGCGCCGAGTCAAATTCGTTTCAATATATTCAACTGAATATTTATTAACTAGTAAAGACATACCCGTCGTACGTGTCGGACTTGCGTTTAAGATGGAATAAATTGCGTTATTCATGCCGTAATTGACTATGATGTCATCATACACATCACATAGTTAATTATGACGCCACATGATGGATGGATAAACTGGAAAGATTCAGCGAAACAAAGTAATAGAGCTCATTCTTTTGATTAGCCTATATGGTGTCTCTAATTTCTACACTGGTATCCAATTATTCTCCTGGGTGGAGAGGCAAGGAGTGTAGGAGATTGCCCATGTTTCCAAATATAATCTTCACTCTGGCACAAGCCAGATTCTCCGGCTGCATAGTGCTTGGTCTGCTAACCACTGCCCCAAGCTGATCAACGATGGTGAGATAGTACACACTGTGGCGTGAACCAAGTTCCTTGGTAAGGTTCTGCACAGTCACCAAGCCAACTCCATGAAGTACTGATATCGTCTCACCATTATATAATCTCCTGATATGTCACTTAGTCAACTTAATTGTGGAAAATCTAATCCAATTAAAAAATGTCCGTTGCTGTTCTACCATAAATGGTAGTACATGTGCCGATCACGGGTCGATTATGAGTGAAGCATAAATGATGGCGACGGATGTGCTGCCCGCAATCCGAGTGGAAATGTACTGAAATACTGCACTACGTAGGCAGCACCAACTTCCAGTCAAATTGGTTTCAATATATTCAACAGCTTATGTATACCATGAATATAAAAGTGAACTACGGGGATTTCAGGTTTAAATAGGTAAAATGCGATATTCTCTTATTTGTGGTCCCCTAATTTGTCAGCACACCGGGGATGTATCCCCCATTAGCTCTCTCCATAATCCGGCTCTCTCCATAATCCGGCTCTGTACTCTGTATGCAGATGATGTTGTTGTATGAACAGCTTCAGGGTACACAACAGCGGTGATACACAAAATGGTAAGATCATGGAGAGAAAATGATTTGAGTGGTCACGATCGATTATTTAAGAATAATCACGATTACTCGATTAATCAGCGTGGGAACCAAATTAACCAGACCTAACAAGAAAGGCATATTAATGATGAAAGCTGCAATGATGTTTTCAATTGAAATGTTCATTTGCAGACCAAGAGAAGACTATTTTTGAAAATGTGTCACTGGAATGCCTGGTTTGATGCTCGAGAATCATTCCAGTGATACATTTTCAAAAATAGTCTTCTCTTGGCCTTCAAATGGACATACATTCGTTGAGCACAATGTTCATTTTCCTAGCTGATCGCATATCACCCACCCACACCCACCCCCGGATCCAAACATTTCCGATAAACATACATTAAGAGTGGACATACATGTAACGTTAATTGTAAAGGACAATATTTTAGAACAAGAGGCCCAAGGGCCCGTGGCGCTAACCTGGACCACTATTTGCATTTAAATAGACATGATGGATGATTTTCGGAAAATCCAAGATGGCCACCAAAAGATTCACCAATCAAGACTCGTTTAATATGTTGAAGCCTACTGTCATAGGATCGTTCCACCTAAGTTTTGTTGAAATCGGGTTATTGATTGAAGCAGTACCGTTTTTAAATGGTTTCGGAAAACTTTCAGAAATTGCTGCCAAACCTTTGACATATCAAATTCTGAATACAAATTCTAGAGGCTACGACAATAGGATCCTTCCAGCCAATTTGGTTGAAATTGCCCAAGCGAGTAATGAAGAGTAGCATTTTATATGAATTCCCATTTTTCGGAAAATCCAAGATGGCCACCATCAAAATCCAGCCATAAAAATTCTGTATACAACTTCTGAAGCGTACCGGCCTAGGGTTCTTCTAGCTGAATTTGGTTGAAATCGGCGAAGCGGTTAATGAGGAGGAGCATTTTAACTGATTTCCCAAAATATTCAGAAAATCCCAAATGACTGCCGGAAAAATTGACCGATCAAAATTCTATATGCAAGTTCTAAAGACCACCGTCCTAGGCTCGTTCCAGCCAGTCTGGTTGAAATCGCCTAAGTAGTTAATGAGGAGACGATTTTCAGCCATTTCCCAGAAAATTCAAGATGGCCACCGAAAAAAATGGCCAATCAAAATTATGTATGCAAGCGCTTAAGCATACCACACGGGTCCTTCCAGCCTAGTTTTCTTGAACACGTTCAAGCAGTTAACGAGTGGCTTTTAAGTAATTTCCTGAAATTTTCAGAAAATCTGAGATGGTCGCCGAAAAAATGGACCAATCAAAATTCTGTATACAGGTTCTGAAACCTACCAGTCTAGGATCCTTCCACCCAAGTCTGGTTGAAATTGCTCAAGCAGTTAATGAGTATTGTTTTGAAAAATTTCCTGTCTTTTTTTGGAAAATTCAAGATGGCCACCGGGAAAATTGACCAATCAAAATTATGTACACAAGTTCTAAAGCATACTATGGTAGGGTTCTTCCATCCAAGTTTGATTGAAATCGGACAAGTGGTTATCGAAGTCGTCTTTTAAGTGATTTCCTGAAATTTTCAGAAAATACAAAAAATTTGACCAATACAAATTCTGTATACATTTTCTGAAACATACCAGCAATATTAACCTTTCAGTCAAGTCTGGTTGAAATTTCTCAAGCTGTTAATGAGTAGCGTTTTAAACGATTTCCCGCCATTTAAAAAAAAATCCAAGATGGCCACCGGAAAAATTGAACAATCAAAATTCTGTATACATGTCCTGAAACCAACTCGGCTAGTATCATTCCAGCTAAGTCTGGTTGAAATTGCTCAAGCAGTTAATGAGTAGGGTTTAAACAATTTCCCGCCATTTTTCGAAGTTCTGAAGCATACTACGCTAGGGTTCTTTCATCCCAGTTTGATTGAAATTGGCCCAGTGGGTATCGAGAAGACGGTGTTTATGTGATCTCCAGAAATCTTCTGAAAATCCAAGATGATCACTAGAAAAAATTTACCAATTAAAATTCTGTATACAAGTTCTGAAACATACCAGCGTACTATCCTCCCAGCTAAGCCACGTTGAAATTCTCCAAGCAGTTAATGAGGAGTAGCGTTTTAAATGATTTCCCACAATTTTTCGAAAATTCAAGATGGCCGACAAAAGAACTGACCAATCAAAATTCTGTATACAAGTTCTGAAGTCTATCCCCATAGGGTCCTTCCAGCCAAATTAGGTTGAAATTTGCCAACCGATTAATAAGGAGTAGCGTTTTTAAGTAAAAGTTGACGGACAGACGGACGATTGCCATGCCATAAGCTCACAGAATGGCCAGGTGAGCTAAAAACTAATCAATGAAAAACGAAATTCTGACACTGCATCTCGCCTTGAAGAAAGATAGATTTGTAAATGCAGGTTCAATTCTGTTCAACTATTATGCCCGACAAGAGAATTTTGGTGAATTTTGTTTTTCAAGGGAGATCACTCTGGAGAATAACGTTGAATTTCTTCAAAATGGAATCATAGCACTGCTTCGTCAAGTAATATATCCAGTGACAAAGGAATTAAGAGCATAGGTTCAAAATTCTTCAAGATCCTGGCACGAATAAGACAATTTTGATCAATTTTATATTTCAGGGGAGATAACGACCCCAGACCACCACTCAACACCCCCTAGGGTTGGTCTGTAGTTAACCACATAAACATACTTATTGCTAAATAAATCTACTTACATTTAGCGCGAGAAAAAGATGTCTAATCTTGCTTTTAATGCATTCTAATCCAAGAATCACAACTCTACTCTAGTCCAGGTTTCTGGATGGAGTAGACTCCCTTAATGCCAATCAAACAGACTTCTGGAATCGTAGCTAAACTGACATACATACATACATTCTATAGACGCATGGATATACAGGCATACGGATAGCACATGCACATCTTCAAGTAGTAATGAGAACCATTACCAAGTTTCAAAAGAATTACAGCTAAATTGTAGGAGTTGTGTTGACAAGAAATGATTGGTACTGCAGTTTACATATCAGCTTATGGGTATTTAAAGGGGAATAATTCTGTAATGAATAATTTTCTAGCTGCGAAAAAAGAAAATACACATCTTAAAAAGAATTGTAACCAAACTGTAAGAGGACAAGATGGAGACAGACGGACGGAGGGACTTGCTGATCGCTCAGACCGTAGGATAAAAAGGTACGTTTTGAAACATTTAGCACAGCAAAAATTATTCAAGATTATTCGATTATTTAATTTTTAATCATATGAATCACGATTTCCAATTTAATCATGTAATCGTGCACGCCTAATGCACATCTACACAGATGACATCACAGACAATTCAATATCATTCATTTCCCCGGCACATTCATATATCTGTACCACAATGGATGAATCCAGTTTTAGCTATGCCCCTCCCATTCCTAGCTAAGCTCCGCCCATGCGTTGCCTGTGTTGAACTCCCTGAATCTCAATTTCCAGAAAACTATCCAGGTGAGCTGTTGAATATTTTCCTATATATGGCAGCAACACCACTCAGTAAAATTAGTTTCAAAATATTCAACAGAATGTTTATTAAGTATTAAAGACATACAATTCATACAACTTGATGTACTATTAAGCGTTATGATGGACTTTGACATGCCATTCATGATGTATTTGATTGCGGCATCAGCCTACCTGTGAAGTAATTGATTATGACATCATATACTTGACTGACAGACATGATTCCTTTATTTGCTTTTAAACATCACATTAATCAATTTTGTGTCCTCAAACAAGTGTGTGATGTCATGCAATAATTATCGCTGAATATTTTTTAAAACTAATTTGCCTGAAAGCTGTGATGAGGAGGATACATGATTATCTATCAAGTTATTTCAGTCGTATATCTTCAAGAATAGTCTCCCATTGGGCTATCGATTGACATTCGTCAACATTTATGGCAGATAATCATTAAAGAAACAGCAACTTGGTTTCCAAAATATAGACCAGTTGTTATATGAAAATTGATGGAATATAGGAATTTGAAATAGCAATATAAATCTGGGGGTGAATGCTTTTAATGACAAATCCTTGAAAAGTTAATTCTTTAAGATGAATAACAAATTCTGTTGAATACCTTGAAATTTTTGCTGTCTAAGGTAGGAATGGCTTCTAGTTATATTAATTTCAAATTATTCAAGTTTCCCTGTCTGTTTACCCTGAGAATTAAATACAAGGAATTTATCGGTGAAAGGGTTAATACCAGAAGCCATAAGATTGCTCAGGCCACAAAATTATAGGCCAATGAAGTGATCTTTCACCTGGAGATTACTTGAATCTAAATAGCTATGAACAAATTATCAGTCGCCATAATACTGAACAGGTAGCCGAATTAATCACTCAAGACAACCATGTAACTAGAACTTGCCATCGCAAATCCCCATGCGTTCCCAAACTTTGACCTTCTGCCCACCCATGCCATGACACTGAAGTTGTTGTCTTTGTTTGAATATCGAGAAATATATATATATATATATATATATATATATATATATGTCTTGCAATCTGCAATCATATGGGTAACTCATAACAAATTTGATTGAATTACGACAAACAGTTTCATAGATGGGCAGGCGGATAGACAGACAGGCGCAGGCAATTGCAATATCACCACCATTTCTTTTTCAAAATGTGTGGGGATAATTTAACTACATTAGCTCATTAATATAAAAAATAGAAACCATTTTTCAGACACGTAATAAGTATGCTATTAAAAAAATATATTCTGAAAAGAATTTGATTGTAATCCAGTAAAATTACTTTCAAAATATCCACCACATTCCTGTATGATTGCCCTGAAACTGAGATACATTTCCTCTGATGAGTATAACCCAAACACGGGTACGAAACGCCAGCAGTCTGGATAAAAAATGGAAGAGTCCATCACCATAATGGACCAATGCTGTATACTTTTATTTATATCCCTGAAACCCGATGTATAAAACTATACAAATCGGGTACAATCGGGTACACCAATAAATTGTTAAACAAACAAGTCGGGTACACCTAAACTCGGGTACAAATGTACACAGATTTCTAACTAAATCAGGTACACATACACATAGTCGGGTACAAAACCGACCACAACAATGGGATGTATCTACCAAATCCGGGTACATACACAAAGGATCGGGTACAACCGGGTACAAGACACTATAAAAGGAGCGCACAAACAGTGCTTCAGCATCCAGACTCAACGGACACTAAACTGTTAGCGTCAGGACAACCTAGCATCTTACAGGTTTTTCTAAAAATATTTCAATTATGTGATTATTACTTTGAGTGATCACGATCGACTATTTAAGAATGATCATAATGGACCTTTCCATTTTTAGCTATGCCCCGCCCATCACTAGCTAAGCTCCACCCACACCTCGCCGTGTTCGGATTGATCGATCCCCGAATGCACTAGCTATCAATTTCCTGAAACCTATACAGGGAAGCTGTTGAATATTTGTAACTACATGTAATTTGACTGGGTGCTCTTGCTGTTTATGGCAGCAACAGCACCCAGTCAAATTAGTTTCAAAATATTCAACAGAATATTTATTAAATAGTAGACATACAATTTGTACAACAACGCATAGCCCATCTTCAAATATGCGTTCATGACGTACTTATCAACGTCATTCATGACGCAATTCATTATGACGTCATTCTACACATCACGTAGTTGATTATGACGACATATGATGGGTACATACTCTGGAAAGGTGAATTACTTGATTAATCAGGTACAAATTACCCAGACATAACGTCAAAGGCATATCAATGATGAAACCTGCAATTGTATTAAGAAATATCCGTTTGCAGGCCGTGAGAAGACTATTATTGAAAATGTATCGCTGGAATGCCTAGCTCGATGTGCATGCCAGTCATTCCAGCGATAAATTTTCAAAAATAGACTTCTCTCGGCCTGCAAATGGGCACACATTCGCTGAGCAAAATCACATTAAAGAGTAACTAAAAACCACAGGTTTTGCATTATTTTAAATGAAGAAGAAATTATTCACAATCATTCGATTATTGAGTTTTTAATCATGTAAATTCACGATTTAAAAAAATAATCGTCATTTTTGATTTAATAACATAATTTTGCAAGCCTTATGCGACAGAACTTCCAATATTAAAGCATATCCTAATACCTCAATATCACCTATGGGGTGATGCAGACCAAGGACACAAGTGAGAGAAAAATAAAAATTCCTTTATTTCATTTTCTCAAGACTTAGTTTTTTACATTGATTGTCGCTTGACATTTGCCTGTTTCTTCCTCGGTTGTTGAATCTGACCCTTTGCTGCTTTCACAGGTATTGATTTTGCTTTCCTCGTCTCAGCAACTTTCTTTGGCAACTGTTTCTTTGCCATTAATTTCGTCTCTAGCTTAGGCTTCTTCGATTTCTTTTCTTTATCACTCATCTTGTCTGTCCTTTTAGATAGTGGCCTCTTATGACCAGCAGATCTGGCACTAACAGGAGTCTTCGAGCGTCTCAATTTCACCGTATTTGGTGGTGTCGCAAATGCAATTTCATCATCACTACTGTCTTCCAAAAGGCTAAATGTTTCTGTGGACCGCTTTTTAGACTTTGTTGGCTTTCGTTTTTTGGATATTTTCTTCATTTCCTCTTTGTTAGTTTTAATCTGGAATTATACAAGAACAACATAAAGCTTGTGAACACTGAAATCGATTAACCCTTACCACACTGATGTAAAAATTTTAAATTCTCAAATTAAACTAAAAGATGAACCTGGTGTTCGTTTTTTAACAAATTTGGTGGAAGATGTTGCTGTCTATGACAGCAACGTGGTCCACCAAAATTGTTGAAAAATGTACACCAGATTCTTTACTATGGACACAGTAAAAGATAGAATATTGACAACAGAGTGGTAAGGATTAAACATATATGAACAAGAATACCACAGAATTAAATGTCGCCTGTCTCCACTGTCACACTGACCTTTGACCTTCTGACCGTATTGTTATCATGCGGTTTCCTACCATTACTAGATGGACTGCGTCCCACGTGTCGAGCCCTTTAGTTTTTCCGCATATCGCACATGATGTGTGGCAGTGTCAAAAAGTAAGGATATTTAAAAATATTATACCCCCTTGATGAAGCAAATCTTCAAAACTTTAAAATCATTTAAATTTTACTGCAAACTGAATGCAATCATGATATAGAACGAATCTGTAAAGTTTTGTTGGAATAAGATAAGCCTTTGATAAATTAAATGAACATTGAAAAACTTTAACACTAATTCTGGGATTAAGTTAAGATATACACTACACAAATATAAACAAAGTCCAAATCCGGTAAAATATGGAAAAAATAAAACAAATCATAATCATTATCATGTAAATTGAATGGAATGATGACATAAAACAAAGCTGCAATGTCTTAATGTGATCGGATAAGTCCTTGATTGATTAAATGTCAACTGAAATTTTTTAACATTATTCCAATTCTTGGCTTAAGCCTGATAAATCAGACGAAAGTCCAAACTCCGTAAAGGTATGGGAAAATTAGATAATCACAATCATTTTGATGGAGACTGGATGCAATGATGCTATAGATGAAAGCTGTAAAGTTTTATTAAAATGGCATAAGTCCTTGATGAATTAAATGACCATTAAAAAACTAACATTTACATAATTCATGTCATTTGGATCATTATGTCGAGATCCTCCGCTTCGCTATGGGCTCCACAAAAAGTAATCAGGTAACCAAGCTTAGTACCAACAGGATTAACCAACTCTCAAATATACATGTATGCTCAGTCTACTGATTATTTAGACAAATTACTGTCAAATGCATGAATCCAGTTTTAGCCATGCCCTGCCCATCTCTAGTTAAGCTCCACCCACCCTTTGCCTGTGTTGGGATCAATTGAACCCTGATCTCCCGGAATCTCAATTTCCAGAAAACTAAACAGGTAAGCTGTGGAATATTTTGAAACTATTTTGTCTGGGTGTTGTTGCTGCATATGGTAGCAACAGCATGCATATGCAGCAACAGCGCCCAAATTAGGTTCAAAATATTCAACAGCATGTTTATTAAATAGCAAAGAAAATCAAACAGACTACTAAGTGTTTATGACAGACATAATCGAGTCATTCATGACATAATCGATTTTCACATCAGTCTACATGTGACGTAGTCGATTATGATTGACTGACAAACAAACAGGATTCATCAATTGCTCTTGAAATCCTTTGAAGTGTGAATTGAAAGCTTTCATAATTAATTTGAATATTTAGACTGAAAGTTGTTCCAGCAACAATTTCCATTCAAATTGGGGGAAAATCTGTAGTAAGCAGCACTCGCATAGCCTACTGACTATTTTGTCAAATAATTTGACTGAATTGTTACTGTCATTGTGAGCAATAACTTTCCATCACAGTATTGTCAAAATACAGATTCAAATCGATACACTAGCTTTGAATAAAATGGAAATATGCATTGTCGAGGTACAGGTGTGAATCCGTCCTATTTGCTTACACCTCAATAGATAGGTAACAAATGACCAGCAGCATGGACAACCAGGCTTCCATATCTCATGCAAATGTTTCTCTAATTATTGGAATATGAAAACTTTAAGCCAGCCAAAATAACTACTGCAATCGTCATGAGAAATACCCATTTGCAGATCAAGAGTGGACTAGGTTTAACCTTTACCACTGGACTGATTGATGCGAAAACCGAGCCAGTCATTCCAGGTGTAAGCATTTCAAAATATTCTTCTCTTGTCCTGCAGATGGATAGTTGTCAAGACGATTACAGTAATCATTTTGGCTGGCGTAACCAGGCGTGTGCGATTATTGCTTTGAGTGATCACGTTCAATTATTTAAGAATAATCATGATTATTCGATTAATCAGCATGGGTACAAATTACCCAGAATGCACATTTGCAGGTCATGAGATTATTTTTTCTGAAAATGTATCACTGGAATTCCTGGCTCGATGCTCAAGCCAGATTTCAGTGATACCTTTTCAAAAATAATCTTTCCTTGGCCTGCAAATTAACATACATTTACTGAGAAAAAGGCCAATTCTCATGACCAATCACATTAAAGAGTAATTAAAAGGTATAGTTTTTAAATATCTTAGGCAGAAATTATTTATAATTACTCAATTATTTAATTTTAATCATAAACAATAATCGCGATTTTTGATTTAATCAGGTAATCGCACAAACCTAGGCATAACCATTATTCGTGAGAGCATTTTCAGATGACTGATCACATGGTCAATTTAAGGAATCATTGAGAAGACATCAACATGTTGAAATCATATCAGGCCATGAAATCTGGAAAACCTGTGTAACCTAATAAAAGGCTAAAGGTCTTTTTTCCACATAATCAACAATTTGGTAACATGCCAGTTATTTGCGTAACCCGATTAGTAGGCATGGCAGGATACCTTATATTTAATTTCAGAGATTAAATCATAACACTCATATCAGCCAAAAATGGCTTCTGCAGTGGTCTTGAGAAATGTCAATTTGCAGACCAAAAGAAGACTATTTTTGAAAATTTACCACTGGAATGACTGGCCCGTTTATCGAGCCAGTCATTCCAGTGGTAAAATTTCAAAAATAATCTTCATTTGGTCTGCAAATATACATTTTCTATAAGAAATTTTCTTGAATAAATTCAAGGGTTTAAAGGGTATCTGCAGCAATCTTGTAGAAACAACTATCTAGCTGGATTACACTGCACAAGCCTTGCCATAGTTCATGATGCACAAATATCCAGACAGGGCGTGACTTTGAGCCACTGGTTAACATAAACGTTTTTCTATCTGTCTTAAAATAAATCAAGAACCGATTTTCATGTGACCTAATTTTCGTTCCGCACTTTTAGAATTTGAATAACCAGCACAGGAACTATTGGTCTAGCTACAGCAAACTTCAACGCCTGCATATGAAAGTTTCTTACCTGACTTTCTAATCCCGATAGTTCATATTCAATCCCAAGAGCGGCTAGTTTCTTAATAGATTTCCTTTTGGATAATAATAATCGGCTGGTACTCTTTATGACCTGCACTTTGCTCTTGCTGCGGTTATGAAGCTTCGCTGCTCTCACATGGCTATTGCATGGCCAGAATGTGGAGCCTCTTCGGCGAAATGTTTTGGGGTGTACCTGTGACCGGGGTAAATACTGGCCTGCAAGGAAAACGATAAAAATGTCGGAATCCAGTTTTAGCTAAGCCCCTCCCATCTCCAACTAAGCTCCACCCAACCTCTCTCATGTTGGGATTGATTGATCCCTGAAATCCCTGACTATCAGTTTCCAGAAAACTTTACAGGTAAGTTGTTAAATATTTTGAAACCAATTTGACTGTTTCAAAATATTCAACAGTATCTTTATGAACTCATTAATGGTCATGTCAGCCAAAACCGACCTCTGTAAATGGTCTTGTGGAATGGGTTTTTTTTAAATTTACCAATGGAATAACTGGCTCGGTTATCGAGCCAGTCATTCCATTGACAAATCTTCAAAAACTTATATTCTCTTGTCCTGTAAATGGACATTCAATAGGCAGATATTAAAATTTTCATGACAAAATTTGACCATAAAAGGGTTAAATATAAAGACATACAATCCGTCATCAATTAAGGATTCGTAACAAACTTATCTATGTCATTCATGACATCATTGATTATGACATCATCCTACAAGTCACATAGTTTTGGAATAGCAAATCAGTCATTCAAGTGGAAGATTTCTAAAATATTCCTTTCATGCTCTGTAAATTGACATGTTCTAAGAGAAAGAAACCCACGTATTAGGGAGGGGGAGCCCCCAACCCTGGCCCACCCCCTTTTATGCCCCTCCCATAACACAAAATCCTGTATCCGCCCCTGCAACACCACCCACCCTGATTAAGAATAATTGTGATTACTCGATTAATCAGCTTGAATATTCTGGTGATATTTTTCAACTAATTTGACCTGGATCTGTCGCTGCCGGCAGCAACAGGTTCGATTAATATTAATTTCAAAATATTCCAGGCTGCTAATCTATAGCAACAGGAGCTTCCAGTAAAATTGATTTCAAAAGTTCTGTTTCCATATATATAACATAAAATATAACATTTTAAAATTGAGATTATAGTATTGAAAGTGTTAATTTGGTCAGAATAAAACCAGAGTTACTTCTCACTATCAGGGGTAGAAATAAGAATTTTGCCCTACATGCACAAAGTGCATCTAACATTTGGATTTTGCCTGCACAGCAAAAAGTCTACATGCACATAAATTAACCCTTTCATCAATGAATTCTCTGTCTCAGTTTCAACACAACCATACAAGAAAACTTTTGAATATTTTTAAATTAAACTGACTAGAAGCTGTTGCTGCCTTAAGCAGCAACGTCTTCCAGTCAAGGTAGTTTCAAAATATTCAACAGAATAAGTTGTATATTGTACAGAATTTCCTTTTTTTCAGGGATTTGTCGGTGAGAGGGTTAACATTATAGCTTATCAGTCTGAAATGTGCATTACACCCTGTGCACCCAGTATTACAAATTTACCCGCACCAGCGATTTTACTATATATTAATCACAATATTTATTGCTACAAAATGTCTTTCACTGACAACAAATTTGTCCAAGACCAATGCCGTTGATATATTTCACAAAGATGTTTATTTTAGAAAGAATGTTGCTGAGCTGTTGCGGTTTACCCTTTGACCCCAACATGGCGCATGTCATCGGGAACACATGGACAAACAATTACATCAAACAGTCCGTCCAAGTTTACGGAAGATTGCTCCAATAGAGCCAGAGTTACTGAAAAAGTGTCCATTTGGAAACAAGAGGCCCAAGGGCTTGTGACGCTTACCTGGACCATTAGCATTTGAACCATTTGCATATAAAGATGGATAATTTTTTTAATATCCAAGATGCCCACCAAAAGAATTGACCAATCAAAATTCTGTATATACCTTGTGAAGCCTACCCCCCATAGGGTCCTTCCAGCTGAGATTGATTGAAATCTGCCAAGCGGTTAATGAGGTGTAGGCTTTTAACTGATTTACCAAAACCTTTGGAAAATCCAAGATGGACACCCAAAAACTGACCATCAAAATTCTGCATATTAGATCTAAAGCCTGCCACCATAGGGTCCTTCCATTTCAAGTCTGGTTGAAATATGCCACGCCGCTAAGGAGTAGTAGCATTTTGACCATTTCCGGCAAATTGTTCATAAAATCTACGGCTTTCTTTCACCCCAAAAAATTACCAATCAAAATTCTGAATAGATATTCTAGAGCCTACCACCATAGAATCCATCTAGCCACATTTGGTTGAAATATGTCCAGTGGCTATGGAGGCGTAGCATTTTGACCATTTCCGGTAAATTTTCCATAAAATCTAAGGTTTTCAACCGAAAAAAAATTTACCAATCAAAATTTTGAAAATAAGTCTGGAGGGTACCAGCATAGGATCATCCCAGCCAAATTTGGTTGAAATCGGTCAAACCGTTAAGGAGAAGAAGCGATTTGACGGGCGGACGCTGGCCGCCATCGCATAAGCTCGCTGAGCTCAAAATGTCGCTGAAAGCTGTTGTGTTTTAGCTTTTTACAGCATCACAGTGGATACCTCCAGCCACCCCACCCCACTCCCTGACACCATGCTGAACATAATCTTTCCTCTTTACGTAATCCAGGAAAGGTACAACTTTTTTACGCCTTAGAACACCTTTAGCTTAAAGGAATAGAAACAGGAACTATCAAATTATGTTTATTGGAATTTCAAGCAATATTAGATATACTACAACAGGCAAAACCAGAAATGAATCGGAACACTGAGAAAAAGCAATTACAAGAGGCCTGTATCGCATTTGCTTAAAATCGGTCCAGTCATTCTCGAGAAGAATCCAAGATGGTTGCCCACCAAATTGACTTATCAGCTCCGTTTGAACGAACTTGGACATCTGTGCCCTAAAGATACTCCCTGCCAAATATAACTGAAATCATCCCAGTGCTTCTCAAGAAGAAAAAATTTTACATTGCCTATTGCTTTAGTATGTAAACTTTTGGTGGAAAAAGACCCAAGATGGCCGCTAAACCGTCTTTGCGACACGTTCGAAAGTGGCAAATTCAAAATCAGCATATCCAAAAACTTACATAAAACCAATTTCAGCATCAGAATTCATAAAATAAAAACATCCAATATGGCCGCCAAAACACAACATTTTGATTGGTTGATGTTGTTCATGTTTTTGACAAATCAATTTCCCTTGAAGAAACTTGAATGGCCCTTAGTGTCTAATATTATCTTGCAAATTTCAGCACCAGTGGTTCTGGAGAAGTCATTTTTGCGAAAACAAGGTCTTCCAAGGTGGCCGCCGAAGCATTTGGACAATTAAGTTCCCTTGAACAAACTTGGTTCAGCTCTTTCCCTCAATGATCTTTCATGAGTTTTGAATCGACCCGACAAGCTGTTTCAAAGAAGATTTTTAAAGGCATTACTAAATATCGGCCAAAATCCAAGATGACCACTGGCCAAATTGGCTGATCGGCGTCCTTTGGATAAACTTGGCTTATGCAATAAGGATGCTTCCTGACAAATTTGGTTGAAATCCACCCAGTGGTTCTTGACAAGTCATTTAAAGAAAAACTTGACGGCGGATGACGGATGGAAGGTCGCAGGGTTTAACCCTTTAATGGCCATACCGGCCTCTGTTATGGTCTTGTGGAATGTCCATTTACAGGCCAAGAGGATACAATTTTTTACAATTTAGCACTGAAATGACTGGCTCGATAAGCGAGCCAGTCATTCCAGTGATAAATTTTCAAAAATGTTATCCTCTTGGCCTGTAAATGGACATTCAATAAGAAAATATTTAGATTTTCTTGACCAAATTTGACCATTAAAGGGTTAATTAGATCAATCTCCAAATTAACACATTAATGATGAAATTTGGTCAAGAAAATTTAATATTTGCTTATTGAATGTCCATTTTCAGGCAAAGAGCACTTTGGAAAATTTACCACATTGATTCCAATAGCAAATTTTCAAAACTGTCTGATAGATATTTTGAAAGATGACTGAAGAGGCTGTTTTGGTCGACGAGTAATGGGTAACGATTTAGCCGATCCTACTTTCGTAGAAGTATTTGACCGATTCATTCAATGACGTTTCAAGGATTTTGTCTCTCGTTTTCAAGCACTCTAAAACTCAGATAGCTTGAGGGGGTGTAGGAAATTTTGCAAATTAGAAGTTCTGATACGTCATCTCCAGCAGTGCTCAATGATAATTGGCAGCCTTATATCGTATGCAACCTTTGCCTGTCGGGGAAAACACATTTTCAAGTACTTTTCATGGTATTACTGCCATTTTCAGGTACTTACCAATTTAGCTAATGGTAGGTCAGTCCCAAGTTTCACATAAATCCAGCTCTGCTTGTAGCCATATGTACAATGCATAATCGAGTAGAAGACAGATCAGACATAACTTACCATGTTTCCAAAACAAAAGCGTGCTGGTCAGTACAAATTTGAACACGATGTTAGGAATGTTCTGTTGACTATTTTAACCAAAATGGAGGAATCCAGTTTTAGCTTTGCCCCGCACATCTACAGCTAAACTCCCCCAAACTTTGCTCCTGTTGGGATCGATCGATCCCCGCACTCCCTGAATCTCAATTTCTAGAAAACTATACAGCTAAGATGTGGAATATTTTGAAACTAATTTGACTGGATGCAGGTCTTGCCTATAGTTTCAAAATATTCAGCAGCATGTTTAGTAAGTAGTAGACATGCAATTTATACAACCTGACGGACTATTACATGTAAGCGTCTAAGACGAACTAAATCTAGTCACTCATGATGTAATTGATTATCTCATCATCCTACACGTCATGTAGAACTTTGCTATGACATTAATCATATGAATGAATGAGAAACTTCATATTCCTACATTGGATTCTAATCCAAATATGCTTTAAATATTCAAACGTACTATTACTCGGAATGTACTATGTAAATATAATCATTACTTGATGCTAACCGAGTACTATATATTCAATCCGATCCGCATATTTGGTACCCGTTAAAATAACTTTTCCGTTGATAGTTGTATCATACAAGGAAGTGATGCGATTTTTATGGTATTTCTGCAAAGTTATTTCAAAATTTTGTTTCAAACCTTGTTTTATTTAACATTTATAAGTTATTTAACTCACACATTTTTTTTTTATTTACACAAACTGCTGAAATTTTGATGCAACTTCTATTAGATACATTTGCTGTTTTAAAACTGCTAAGAAATTAGGATGGCTCAACCTCGAAAGTTGGCACGCGACTTCTATTGAGGATGCAGTTATTATTGGGTGATATACAGTATTTTGTTTTGGAAACATTCTGTTATTTCTGGGCTGTAGTCTACTGTACAATGCATGATCAAGTACATTGTATATGACTAAGTTATTACTTACATTTCTGGGCTGTAGGCCTCCTGTACAATGCATGATCAAGTACATTGTATATGACTAAGTTATTACTTACCTTTCTGGGCTGTAGGCCTCCTGTACAATGCATGATCAAGTACATTGTATACGACTAGGTTATTACTTATATTTCTGGGCTGTAGGTCTACTGTACAATGCATGATCAAGTACATTGTATATGACTAAGTTATTACTTACATTTCTGGGCTGTGGGCCTCCTGTACAATGCATGATCAAGTACATTGTATATGACTAAGTTATTACTTACATTTCTGGGCTGTAGGTCTACTGTACAATGCATGATCAAGAACATTGTATATGACTAAGTTATTACTTACATTTCTGGGCTGTAGGCCTCCTGTACAATGCATGATCAAGTACATTGTATGTGACTAAGTTATTACTTACATTTCTGGGCTGTAGGCCTCCTGTACAATGCATGATCAAGTACATTG
Source organism: Chaetoderma sp. LZ-2023a (assembly GCA_034401795.1). Classification (NCBI taxonomy): domain Eukaryota; kingdom Metazoa; phylum Mollusca; class Caudofoveata; order Chaetodermatida; family Chaetodermatidae; genus Chaetoderma; species Chaetoderma sp. LZ-2023a. Next base: position 17,913,653 of record CM067364.1, read on the forward strand.
TATGTGACTAAGTTATTACTTACATTTCTGGGCTGTGGGCCTCCTGTACAATGCATGATCAAGTACATTGTATATGACTAAGTTATTACTTACATTTCTGGGCTGTAGGCCTCCTGTACAATGCATGATCAAGTACATTGTATATGACTAAGTTATTACTTACATTTCTGGGCTGTGGGCCTCCTGTACAATGCATGATCAAGTACATTGTATATGACTAAGTTATTACTTACATTTCTGGGCTGTAGGTCTACTGTACAATGCATGATCAAGCACACTGTATATGACTAAGCTATTACTTACATTTCTGGGCTGTGGGCCTCCTGTACAATGCATGATCAAGTACATTGTATATGACTAAGTTATTACTTACATTTCTGGGCTGTAGGTCTACTGTACAATGCATGATCAAGTACATTGTATATGACTAGGCTATTACTTACATTTCTGGGCTGTGGGCCTCCTGTACAATGCATGATCAAGTACATTGTATGTGACTAAGTTATCACTCACATTTCAGAAGCTTATCAAACATGAGATAATTGTTCATCGTCTCCGCTACAATTTTTGCGACATCCTCATGTGCAAATTCGATAAATGCATACCCTCTAGATGCCGCGGTCTGTGGAAACAAGGGAGAGAATTATACATACTACAGCGCTCAAGATACATGTGTGGTGAATGAAAGATAGTTCCCCTGGAGGGTACCTGAATCTAAATAGAGCTCTAGGAATGAGAAATCATCCACAGTAATACTGAGGAGCTAACACATTCATAAGCATTCAAGACAACGTGTAATTAACCATTTAATGGTCAAGCCAGCCCAAACTGGCCTCTGCAGTGGTCTTGAGGAATGTCCAGTTGCAGGTCAAGATAAGACAATTTTTGACAATTTACCACCAGAATGACTGGCTCAATTTCGAGCCAATCATTCAAGTGATAAATTTTCAAAAATTGTCTTACCTTGGGCTGCAAATGGATATTCAAACAGCACATTTTTTAATTTTCTTGAAAAATCTTGACCATTATACAGTTAAACAAAATTAAATCATTCACCAACATGACCCACAGACACAGTACATTTTCTGATACAGAAAAACTAAAACGATGAATATTTTGCAAATAATTTGACTTAAAACCATTCCTGCTGTAGCAACCTCCAGGCCAAGTTTGGTAAAGATCCCTCCAGTAGAACCTGTGCCATTTTCCAAAAATTTGTTTTTTTTTACCATTGGCTGGATCATAATACATAATTCTCTAAATGTTTATATATTATTAATAAATCTATATGAAACTATCTCATTTCTTCATGTATTTATTTCACATGATGAATGAAGAAGTCATTTGTAATAAAAGGTTTATTTTTGGCTAAACAGACCAGGTTGCAATTGTACTATCATTGACCCATCATGTCCATCCAAATATCTGCTTGAGGGTCTGAGCAGACGTGAACTACATGACCAGGGACACATGTGTGTATGATTACTGTATTCTGCGGCTGTAGTAGTAGAAACATCCTACAGTTGCAAACAGTCCTTCTTCGCTTTTGCCCACTGTGTCTTGTCCTCAGCCAAAATCCTTAGTTTCCTCCGGTCCATTCTTGACTTGAGTGTACCTAATCCAGCTTTCTTGAGGTCACCTCATAGCACGCTTAGCAGATTTATGCAATGACGTCCTCTCCTGGCTCTGTATTTGCTGACTCCGAGTAGGGCGAATTCCAAGGCTCTCTGTACTGGTGTGTCTTCTGGCATCCTTAGCACATGGCCATACATGGACCATCTTTGCTGGGCGACTTTTAGACAGTGGCGGCGTATTACACATCTTGTATAGTGCATCGTTGGAAATTATGCATTCTGGCCATCTGTGTCCAGTGATGGTGAATAGGTGTTTGCTGTGGCAGGTGTCAAGTTTGTCTAGAGCTGCCTTTGGAGTTGCCCAGCTTTTACAGTTATACATCATCAAGGATACGCAGGTTGCATTGCATAAACGTAGTCTTTTTACCAAGGGCATCTTTGATCTACGAATCCATAGCTTCCAGAAGGACTGGAAAGCTATGTTTCCCATGATGCAGCATGCAGGAATGTCAGCAGTGCTGCAAAGCAGTGAGCCTAGGATTTTACGTTTCCTCCATGGTTCGCCACCACAGAGTGGATCATTATTTTCCTTAGTTTCATTCTTTGTAGATAGGTATATGTGGGTGAACTCTGTTTTGGATTCATTCATAAAGAGATTCTCAATTTTTAGTTTGCTTGTAGCTATTGGGAAAAGTTCGTCAAAGGGTTTCTTTTCCTCATCTATAAAGTCCACATCATCGGCATATTCCATCTCCAACGGCATGCCCAGTATTTACACCGGGTGTTTGGTCTTGTGCAATTTTCCCGCATGGATTTCAATGCAGCAGCCAGGTAACAGGTGAAGAACACAGGGGATAGACCATCTCCCTGTGGGGACCCGATTGATGTCTCAAAATCCACAGACTTCACTGACTTGACTCGTACTCTCAGCTTGGTGTCTGCAAGCAGTAGTCTCACTAGTCGTAGCTCATCTTCACTGCAACTGGCCTGGCGTAGTACATCTAAGGATCTTTGAGCGCTTAATTGTGTCGAAGGCTTGTGACATGTCAATGCCTATTTGAAGTAATCGATCTTGTCTCAGATGCGGCATAGAGTAACATTGGATAGGATGTTGAGGAGCACAATGGGCCGCAGATTGGCTGGGGGTGGTGGTCAGGTGGCTTCTTGGGCTTGGGTAGCGCGATAACGATGCCGTGGCCTACAGCGTCGATGGGAAGGTGGTGCATAAAAGCTGAATTGATTATGTGTGTGATCGGTTTTGAGATAATGTCACTTGCATATTTGAATAGTTCATTGCTCATGCCATCAGGTCCAGATGCATGTCCATTTTTCAGGGCTTTAAGTGCCTTCTCAACCTCTGCTGTATTAATTGGTGTTAGTAATGGCCTGGAGTCTCCTGAGAATAGGTGCAAGTTCTCATCATCGTGGTCAGTGAACTGTTCCTTGAACCATTCTCGAATTGCCTCTGCTTTGCCCTGGTCAGTCCCAATAAAGTGTCCTTCAGAGTTGTGTACAGTTAGTGGTGGTGTGCAGTCAGCAACTCTCAGGGCTCTGGCTGCCCAAAACATTTTGTGGCAGTCATCCGTGGCAGTGATTTCATCTGCTAGGGCATCTGCTTGTTGGATATCAAGATCTTTTAAGCGTTCGCTAATGTGGCGTTCCTAGCATAGTTTGGTGCGATCTTCACTTTGGCCACTTTGATAAATGCGCAGATGTAATGCTATCTGTTCTGCTGACAGTTTTACTGCGAGAGGGTCATCAGTATACCTAGTTCTCTTGTTTTTTAGAACACCTATTGTGCTAGTAGCTGATGATTCCATAGATATCAGTATTTTGGTTAAGGGTTCATTTGGAGCGGAGTTGACGTCGATGTTAGCTATCTGCTCCCCGAGGGCCTTTTTGTATGACATGTGAGTGTCAGTGTCGCTGATGAGCTTGGGTAAGTTGTAGGTGACCCTACCCTCTTGCCTGGTATGGTGTTTATATATTAGGTAGAGCTGGTTCATATGGAGGCGTGTAATGACTGGCTTATGGTCAGAATTGAGGTCTGTGCCTCCACAGGAATGAGCATCCCGAAGTATGGCTTTTGGTGCCGTCTTGCATAGTATGAAATCTATTTGGTTGAAGACAGCTTTTGTAGCCTTAAAGTCTTTTGGGGTTTTGCGATCAGCAATGTGTCCAGTCCATGTTGTCCGGTGGCGGCATGGGTGTTTGAAAGCCGTATTTGTGGCAAATAGGCCTTTGGAACTAAGGAATGCCACCAGTGCATCCCCATTGTTGCTGCGTGTGCCCTCTCCATACAATCCCATGCATGAGCCAAGTCCTGAACTTTTGTCAACAATGCCGAGTTTACCAAGCTTGGAGTTGAAATCGCCACACACGAACAGTTGCCGCCTAGCTGGGATAATAATGGCCAGGGTTCGTACACCTATCTGGGTTTCAAATTCCATGACTTTTCCTGACCAAAATTAACAAATTCCATGACCACCAACAATGACTTTTCATAATGAACCTTCAGGCATTTGACTTTCAGCTAGCAATTTTCATAACCTCCAAGTAGTTATTAGACTATTTTTTGAAAATAATTGTCCACTGAAATGACTGGTGAAGAAGAGCCAATTGAATTAAACTCAAATCTTGCGAGACTTGATGAAACCCAGGGTTGGCTTGATTTAAATCAATTGATTTATATCATGATTTAAATCATGATTTAAATCACTCGATTTTTATCGAAAAAATCGTGATTTAAATCAGTTTTGCAAAAATAGAGGAATTTTCAAGTAATTAATACAATTAACAGTAATTTTGTTAAATTAAAGTAACATAATTATTTTACTGCTTCCATGGCACTTGAACATCAACACAAAATAGAATTCAGGGTTGGAAAAAAATCGATTTTTTTCAAAAAAATCAAATCAATCGATTTTTTTGATTTAAATCGATTTCAATGATTTAAATCGATTTTTATTCGCGACATCCCAGGAAATTACGTAAAACTTATACAGTGAAACCTGTATTAAGACACTGGCTGTGGGAGTCGCAGAAGGTGGTCTCTTAAGACAGGTGGTCTCTTAATACAGGTCCAGATGCATTGCTAAACTGTATTTTGGAACTGAATAAAGTGGTATTTTGGAACTGAATAAAGTGGTATTTTTATGACTTATTTTTAACTGAATTTTAAGCTTGCTGGTTTCTTAATACAAAAAAACTTTGTTCGCTTAAGCAGTTTTAACAGTATTATTATTGCATCATTTTTTATTGCATCATTTTTTTATTGCATCATTTTTCTATTGCATCATTTTTTTATTGCATCATTTTTTTTAAATGATGCAATAGAAAAGCATTTTTTCATTCTTGAAAAATACAGTCAAAACTGCTTAAGTGACAAAGGCTATGAAATATTTTCAATTCCATAATTAGCAAAATGTCTAACTCCGGCCGAAAACAAGATCCAATATGGATTCATTATGAGAAAGTGAAGACCCCAGATAAGGCCGGTGTCCGGGCTGTCTGCAAGGTCTGCCGACACGAACTCCAAGGTATCCCAGAGCGGTTAAAAAAACATGCAGCCAATTGCACAGGTCCACCAACACCAGCACTTCAAGGTCTAGCTGTAGCCGCAACAGAAACGGGGACTTCATCTCAATCTGAGCAGCAGCAGCGCGTTGAAACTGTTGTTGATCAAAACGATGTGGTGGTGATGGAAGTTGAACCTCTGTCAACTTCAAGTTCTGCTTCAGCGGCAGTGAAGCGCCCAGTGCACGGTCAATTAGCTGCTGGTACATTGGCCGCTAAGATACCCAAGCTGAATTATGGTCTACAGAATTATGTCATCAGAACTTCAGCAGACAAAACGTGGTGAATTAGATCGTGATGTAGCTAGGATGGTGTATGCTACGAACTCCCCATTTCGCTTAGTAGAAAATAGACATTTTATAAACCTTGTAAAAGATTTACGACCAGGCTATCAACCACCATCCAGAAAGGACATAGGGGGGAAATATTTGGATGTTATCTACACAGAAGAGCGGGAGAAGGCGAGAAAAAATTTGGAAGGTGAACTTGTCTGTCTAGCATTAGACGGTTGGAGCAATATTCATAACGAGCCTATCGTATGTGCTACAGTGACGACCTGCTTAGGTGATATTTACTTAGTGGATACTACGGACACCTCTGGACATCCTCACACAGCGGAATATCTTTATGACATTGCGAAGCAGACAATTGAAAACACGCACAATGATTTTGGGTGCATTATATGTAGTATCGTCACAGACAATGCTGCTAATGTAGCAAAGATGCGAGAGTTCTTGAAAGAACGACTGGGTTTCAACATGATTGCGTATGGATGCACGCCTCATCTTCTAAATCTGACTTCAAAGGACTTAGAAATGGGTAATGTTAAGGAGCATGTCACACAAGTTGTGAAGTATTTCCGAAATAACCACTTTGCTAGTGCCCAAATACGCCAATCATCGTGCAGAAAGTTAGTGATGCCAGCAGATACAAGGTGGAACACAATGTACGATTGTTTAAACTCGTATTGTGAGGCATGGCCGACACTTGTGACAATCTGTGATGGACATACTGACCGCATAGATGTTGCCATTGCCAATAAAGTTCGTAATGTAGTAATCAAACGTTCTGCAGATGAATACCGACTTTGTTTGAAACCAGTAGCTTGCGCTCTCGATAAAGCTCAATCGGACAATTGCACAATAGCAGAAGCAGTTGAATTATGGAAAGATGTAAAAACGGCCCTGCATAATGACACTAATAATTCAACAAAGCGTGCGGCCGATAAGCGTTATCAACAAGCTGTGACACCTCACCACATGCTGGCCAATCTACTCCACCCTAAATACCGTGGTCGAAACTTGACTCAGAAAGAAGAGAAAATGGCGGCCGAAAAAAATTATGATTGCCAATAATTTAATTTTCCATGTTTTCCATGACCTATAACAAAAATGTTGATTTTCCATGACTTTTCCAGGCCTGGAATTTTGATTTTCAAATTCCATGACTTTCCAGGTTTTCCATGACCCGTATGAACCCTGAATGGCGGACCTCAGTTCTGCATAGAAGGAATCTAATATAGCTGGATTCTCTTTGGCCCTTTCGGTAGTTGGCCCATATGCGCTGACTATGCGACACTTAGTGGTGATGCGCTTTGGTGTTGGTACAGCCAGGTCGATAAATGCAACACATGCCATTTACTTTTAAAGATGTTGGTTCTGATCCTACAATAATCCATAATGAAAAATTAATTACCTCTTTTGGTTGAGGAATTTGTTTGCGCTTAGCTTTTGTGACAATCTCTGCCACTCCATCAGCACTAACTGAGTCGTTGGCTACGTAACTATGGTAGGTTTTGTCTTGTCACATAACAGCATTGAGTGGTAGTCGGTTCCCATACGGCAGTCCTGGTTTCAGTTTATGGTTGGTTGGTGTTTATAGATTTCATTAGCCTCCTTGAACAAATCTGTCTCACTTTTAATGAAAGCGATGCATTGATGGTCGTGATGCTACATGTAGGCTTGCACCATTATTGCTATTAGTGATCACAATAGATTACTTAAGAATAATCGTGATTACTTGATTAATCAGCCGGGGCAAAGAATTCACCTTTCCAGAGTACCCACCCATCATATGACGTCATAATGACCTGCGTGGTTTGTACAATGACATCATAATGGATGACATCATGAATGACGTCGGTAAGTACGTCACAAACGCATATTTGATGACGGTCTATGGGCTGTTGTACAAATTGTTTGCTTTTACTATTTAATAAATATTCTGTTGAATATTTTGAAACTAATTTGACTGGGCGCTGTTGCTGCCTATGGCAGCAACAGCACCCAGTCTAATTAGTTACAAAATATTCAACAGCTTCCCTGGGCATTCGGGGATCGATCAATACAAACACGGCGAGGTGTGGGTGGAGCTTAGCTAGTGATGGGCGGGGCATAGCTAAAAATGGAAAGGTCCATTATCCAGATATAACAACAAAGGCATATCAATGGTGTTTAGACATGTCCCTTCAAGCCAGTCATTCCAGTGATTTCACTCTGGTGCTGAGAGGTCTTTTGGATTTCTATACATATTGTATGTATATATACTGGCATATATAACCGCGACTTAATGCTGAAGGAGTGCCCGAGATGGTTATGAAAGCTAGACACAAAGACTAGTCAATATGCATAAATTCCTATTTACCATTGGAATGACTAGCTTAGTTATCGAGCCAGTTTTCCCAGTGGTAAATCGCCAAAATTAATCTTCTCTTGGCCTGCAAATCCACATTTTTCTGGACAACTATAGAGGCTGGTTTTGGCTGGCTTATCAGTGAAAAGAATAAGTTAACATGTAACATGTTTCCAAAACAGAAGCATGTTAGTTAGTTCTGCTGAATATTTTGAACATAATTGGATTGGAAGACATTGCTGCCATATTCAAACTACTCAACAGTAAATTTTATTTTGCTTTAGAAACGTGTTAAGTTATTCCTGGCCTGTACTGCAAGAAACATGACTAACCTTCGTACTCCGTGAAAGCCGCAATCGAGTGACATCACCAAACTGTCTAAAGAAGGCCTTCATCTCTTCTTCATAGAATCCATGAGGAATGTGACCCAGATAAATGACACCACGACTTTGCCGCTCGGAGGGTTCGCTCTGAAGGCTGGCATTCTGAAAGAAGAAAGAATTTATAACAAGAGGTCCAGTGGCCTGTATCCATCACGTCGAACATTGTCATTGCAAGTAGAAGGGCCATGTTCTACAAACAGTTTTTGTCAGAGACACAGAAACGTAATTTTTAAAACTATTAATTATGGCGGGAATTTTAGGAGTAATATTTTAAATGTGATTTCCTGGACCTTCTGAAAAATCGAAGATGGTTACCAAAAAAATTGACCAATCCAAATTCTTGTTAAACACATATTGTTTTGATTGTGATACAATCAGGTAGGCAAATTTGTTGGTCAAACATTTAATTGCCAATGATCTTGGCAGTGTAGAATGGCCAGTGTGGGAACTCGTGAAGTGGTGTTTCTGCTTCATGAAACTGCAGCTGTGGCATGGGTGAGTGGATTACCATGGGGCGAGTGGATTACCATGGGTTGAGTGGATTAACATAGGGCGAGTGGATTACCATGGAGTGTTTGTGGCTGTGCTGGATTGGTGAGAATGATTCTGACTAGGCTGTCTTTCAGTAGGGGCAAAGTCAGAAGGGTCAAAGCATACGAAATGATGATTTTGTATGATTTAATTAAGACCAGAAATGTGGTTGCAATGCAAACAGGAGGCTCAAAATTTATGATTTTGCAATGAACTATGTAGCTGGACTTCAAACATAAAATAAATATAGAAGGCTTAACAATACCCTTATCAACAAGAGGCCCAAGGGCCTGCAATGTTCACCTGGACCATTAGCATTTGAACCATTTTCATTTAAATACCAGTAGACATGACAAATAACTTTTGAAAAATCAAAGATGGCCACCAAAGCAATTGACCAACAAAATTCTTGTTTGATAGGTTTCAGCCTCCCGTGATAGGGTCGTTCCACCCAAGTTTCGTTGTAATCGGGCTACTAATTAAGGAGTAGTGCTTTCAATGTTTCTGGAAAATTTTTAAAATCCAAAAAAGTCGACCAAACAAAATTCTGAATAGTAGTCCTAGAACCTACTAGTATAAAATCCTTCCAGCCAAATTTGGATAAAACCAATCAAGTGGTTATGGAGGAGATGCAGTTTGACAATTTCAAGTACATTTTTCATAAAATGTGAGTTTCACCCCCCACCCCCCCCACAAAAATCACCCAATTCGGATTCTAAACAGATGCTCTAGCGCCTACATCGATATGATATGTGGTTAATGATGAGTAGCATTTTGACAACCGGTAAATTTTTCATAAAATCGTAAGACTTTCACCAAAACAAACTGACCAACCAATCAAAAATGTGTATAGATGTTCCTAAGCCTTGCCTCATAGGGTCCTCCCAGCCAAAGTAAGATGAAATCCGCCAAGCGGTTAATGAGTAGCGTTTTGACAATTTCCGGTAAATTTTTCATAATATCTAGATTTTTCACAAAAAATTGACCAATCTAGTCTGTATACAACTTCTGACGAACACACCCCGCCCCCCCCCCCCCCATATGTTCCTTCCAGCCCAATTAGGTAGAAATCTGCTAAGTGGTTAACGAGGAATCGCGCTTGTAAACAAAAGTTGACAGATGGATGATGAATGACAGCATGCGCATCGGTGACCATGACCTTTTGACCCCAACATCATTGTGTGATGCCGTGTCAGTATAAGGAGGCATGTGTCCAAGTTCGGGGCCGATGTTTCAAATTTCGACGCCCGTGGTTATTAGTACATGTGTTTACATTAGCGAGGTAACACCTTTGTCATTGAGAAAACCAGCCAGTTACTTTGTTGAATCGCCATCTAATTTTCTTTCTTTCGCTGCAGACCCCGAGTTAACAATTTCAATTAATAACAGGCAGTGTAATTACTTTTCTTTTTTGCAAATTCACGGAATTTGTTAAAATGCATAAATCATTGAGACTCTTCTAACATTTACTTCTATAAAATCAAGATTATGAGAAAAAATAAACCTGTTATTTAATTTTATAATACGCATTCTGCAATACCGCGAAATTAGACCACATCATAATAGAATTACTGGAAGGCGGGTGATTGTAACAATGCTGAGAGGCCATCCAAACAACCATCACTCCAAAAATTCCCATGTGGTTACAAGATAATGCTAGGGTAGTAGTAGGAATGAACGCCCCACCTATAAAAGTGGAAATTTCCTTTGAAATCTCAGTCAACATTTATGAGCATTTTCTGCTATGCAATCTTGTGTAATCAAGACTAAAAAATGTTGCATTTCAGCTGGTTTTGGTATAATTAGATTTGTCAGAATAGAAGCTTCAAAATATACACAAATAGTGTTGGGAATTGGTACCATAAAACGAAAGGGGGCATAACTCCATGAAAAATTGACGAAAATGTCTGAAACTCGAACCTGCTCTGTAACTCCTTATACTAAAGCGATGCACCGATAATACGCATTCTGCAATACCGCGAAATTAGACCACATCATAATAGAATTACTGGAAGGCGGGTGATTGTACCAACGCTGAGAAGCCATCCAAACAACCATCACTCAAAAAATTTCCATGTGGTTACAAGACAATGCTAGGGTAGTAGTAGGAATGAACGCCACCTATAAAAGTGGAAATTTCCTTTGAAATCTCAGTCAACATTTACAAGCATTTTCAAAAGCGGCTATTTTTTACTACAGATTCAAACCTGGCTATGCAATCTTGTGTAATCAAGGCTAAAAAATGTTGCGTTTGAGCTGGTTTTGGTATAATTAGATTTGTCAGAATAGAAGCTTCAAAATATACACAAATAGTGTTGGGAATTGGTACCATTTTTGTGATCGATGATTGGTTTTATATACTAACCGATGATCAATTAATGATTGATCATAACAGATTCTAATTTTTTACCCATTTTTAATGCAGTAATTATAGCATGTTCAAGGATAACTACCCCTTTCAAATCAAGTCGCACGTATGACAGCTTCTTAATAATTTAAGAAATAATCTGTTGAATCTTTTGAAACTAATTTAGGCAGCAACAGCTTCCAGTCAAATAAGTTTCAAAAGATTCAACATGTTATTGGTATGGTTGCTTTGAAATTAACATACTATTTCAGTGCTCAAAGAATTAATGTCTTAGACTAAGGAGTAATACTATAGTTGTAACAATTAAATTTAAATTCTTTTCCAAAAAGTATTCGTTTTATAGCTTGACCAGTTAAAATATATTAATAAAGTCAATTTATAAACAGCCAAGTCGATTTCTGAAATCATGATCAATCGGTTGGTTGAACATGCAAACCAATCAATCATCGATCAAATCGATTAATCGGAACAACACCATACACAAATCATTATTATATGTGTGATATGTCACTATAGCTTAAAAATGAACCCATGCCACAGAGTTTGGTATATCATGGTGTTCCATATTCTCGTGGTACTTACAATTGTTATCACAATAAAATAAATTAATCTTCCCTGATTGAAATGTTATTTAGATTTGAATGTCAGACATAGTTACCGAATTATTCACAAAAATTGAATCCCATTTTGTGCAGATGAAGTTTTATATCAGCTCAGGAAAGCACCAGAGTAGGTGGTTGTATTTCTGAGGAGATATATCATATTCTCGAAGCAAAGAAAGAATAATATCTACGGTTGCTCAGCGTAGTCAAAAGGAAGAGAAAATAGCAAGAATTAAGACGTGTGATTGGCAAACCCCTAAATTTATTACACGATAATGTGTTTTGACGTAACGCCTTTTGCTTATTAGTCCCCTACCAGTAAAACCTTGTGAAAAATATCAGCTTTCCGCACTTTTTTTCGCACTCCTTCAAGATATTTAAGGAAAAATCAGTACATCGCTTTAGTATAAGGGGTTACAGAGCAAGTTCGAGTTTCAGACATTTTCGTCAATTTTTCATGGAGTTATGCCCCCTTTCGACTTATGCAATACAAAAAATATTAGTTTTCCGCACTTTTTTTCGCAGTCTCAAGACATTGTACTGAGAATTGCTACATTGCTTTGTTATGAGAAGTTACAGACCAAGTTCGAATTTCAGGTGCATGCGTACATTTTTGATGGAGTTATGCCCGCTTTCGACCTATGAAATACGAAAAATATTAGTCTTCCGCCCTTTTTCTCGCAGTCTTTCAAGATATTCAACTGAGAATTGGTACATTACTTTATTATGAGAAATTACAGACCAAGTTGGCGTTTCAGGCGTTTGCATCATTTTTTGATGGAGTTATGTCCCCTTTCGACTTATGAAATACAAACATATCAGCTTTCAAGACTTTTTCCTTCTTCACCATATATAACTGAGACTTAGTTTATTGCTATGTTATGAGACGTTACAGATCAAGTTCGAGTTTAAGCTGCTTTTGACAATTTTTAATGAAATTTTTGAATGTCAATCTCTAAAGATTTATATCACCAGGTAGGGGACATGTATTGCAAAGCAATACTTACAGAATGCTTGTTATAAATGGTGATCCTTATTTTTCCATACACTTTAATCCTCCATCAGCGAGGCGGAGTCAAAGATCACAGGACTTGATGATGTCTCCGACGTAAACAAATTAACAGAATGTGTTTCAGTCAGCTAGAAGTTTTAGATATTCGATCTTTGAGAGTTATTGATGAGCTTAGGAAATTGGGTTCATGCGCATATATTATAATGTTGACAGTTTTTTGTACCTAGTAGCTTTCTATTTTATTCACTAATAAATGGGACATTTTTGGAAAAAGTTGTTTGCGACCATATTTGGTTACTTCCTGGTTACTATACCGCCATGGGAAACAGCGGAAATGTTTTATATATAGCAAAAAATCATATTGCCGTGATAATATGGAACCCGTGAGAATATGAGACGACCACGGGAGTATACCACGAAGTTTGGATCACTGACCCTACATATATATACATTATGTAAATTTATCTTATACTTGTGTACAAATGTATATACGCACTCGCTTTCTCGTTTGTGAAAGGAAACCTACTATAGACTGATAAAAGGCCTATATAGGCCTAAAAGTCAAATATAATGATGAGGATGAACACCATGATAGATACTATTCTTACAGCGAACACAAGGCTTGCATAACAGTTCCCTATCCAACCCATCCGCACCAGAAATGTTCAGCAGTTACAACAAATCGACCGAGAAGAACGTTAAGACCTGCTACAGGCTGTCTAGCCTATCCAACAGAAGATGAGTATGTAACGGAAGAGCTTAAATCACCATGCCACCTGGCATGTTTTTTTACTGAACTAAAATTAATTAACATAATTAACCTCAACCGCACCCACCAATCCTGCCAGCGCAGTAGCTGCTAATTAATATCAGTTTTCAATTTAAAAGAAACAATACATATTACTATGACCCAGTAGAGTATGTGTTGGATATTTTGAAACTAATTTGACTGACACTGTTAAATGGTATGGTGAGCAGCAACACCTTGAATCGAGTTAACTGAAAAAATCTTCAATGTAATAGTAATGCAGGTAGTTATTTTCTAAGTTCTAACATTGTTAGGCATTGAGTAAAACTGTTTGTAAAATAATTAACAGTTTTCTAACAAGAATGTATTGATTACGCCTTTGCAAATCTCAATTAAATTCCATATATAGCACAATGCAGCTATATCTTGATTCTAATCCCTCCCATAGATTTACTATGGACTTTCGGTTTGCTACGAAATCTGGTTAAAACACTATAAATAAAATTATCTATAGCCATAATGTTTCCAATGTCTACATTTTATTAAGTAAGGCAGCAATTCTATGATGCTTTTTTTGCCATACGAAGAAAGCAGTAAAATTAAAGTGTAGATTTCGGCTACCAAGAGTAATAGTTATTTTATGTAAATAAATCTCCTCTACTCGAAAATTGTATTAGTTAATAATATAAATGCCGTATTAAAAAAACATAGGCAAATTATCATTAATTTCCAAGGATTGCCGAACAAAAACTCTTGATTTCTGGGAAGCGGGAAATCCCTCGTACTTGTGACGTCATAAGTGGAACTGGCGAAAAAAGTAGAAACGCCGTCGTTTCCCCGATAGACAACTCGGTCTCAGACGTGACAGATTTGTATGGAAATTGGGAATATGATATTTGGATTGTCGATTGGGGCTAATAAGCGTATATAATTAAAATATCGATCAATACTGCGTCTGAAGCGGAGAATGTAATACACATTTCCGGACGATCGCTTAGCGAGGCCGCTCAAAGGCAATTAGCGGGTACTCGGGTACTGGTGTGTAAGAATCGGTTCCTCACGATGTTTCTTTGTTTTTGTGAAAATTTTGTTTGTAAACACGCATATATCAGGTTACAGAAAGTCAAAATGAAGAAATACTGTGTATCGTAAGCACTAAAAGTCACATTAGACGGAATATACCAATTAATTCTTTTGATAGTCCAACGATTGGAGTACACCTAAAAAGCTGGCTTGTAGCGATGAACAGGTGATTGACGAGGCATGACTGAGTCAGTGCAGGACAACGTGGGGAAAGAAATGGAGATACTTTACACTCAGAGGTGTCAATTCGCTTTCAAGTTATAAAGGTATAATCATAAATTTATTATTTACATATTGTAATTGTTCAAACAATTCGTTTTATTTTATTAATCCTATTAGAAGGTAATTAATTGAATTACTAAAACACCAGTTTTCATTAATTCCACTCAACCAAACCAATCGTCAACTGTTTAGCATGCTGGAAATAGACATTAGCACGCTGATGGAGGTTTACTTTTGTTCACACACATAAGCGTAATGGATATTTCCAATTTATCCATCCATCATATGACATCATAATCAACTACGTGACGCGTAGTATGACGTCGTAATCAATTACAGCAAGAATGACGTCAATTTAGTCCATTTAAATGTTTAACAGTCCGACACATTGCATGAATTGTATGTATTTGCTATTTAATAATAGTCACATTAGTTTCAAAATATTCAACAGCTTCCGTGTATAGTTTTCTGGAAATTGATGGCCAAGAAGTGCAGGGATCGATCGATCCCGATCCCCACATGAGCATTGTGTTGGTGTAGCTTAGCTAGAGATGAGTGGGGCATAGCTAAAACTGGAAAGGTGTGTTGTAAGAAAACTATAATAATGATATATGTATATTGATTTACTGTTAAAACAGCTTGCTGTTGTGTATGTTTGGTGTGCATTAGGTTATTTTGCTACGTGTACAAACCGGCATGAGAATTATCCGAGCAGTGTAATGATTACTACCGTCATAAATTAAAATTTCTTTAAAAAATCAATAGAGGGCTTAAATAATATCAGATATATTGCACACACTCTTCTCTAAGGCCAAAATAAAAAAGGTTATACCGCCAGTCTATACTGGCATCTGTCATGTTAGTTCTCTCTATTTTTAATGAGCAGGCATAGATAAAGACAATGACCACCACTAACTGGTCCCTTAGCCTCTTCGATGAATGGGTGAGTTTAGAATCGATGAATGGTTGAGTTTAGATTTCCATTTAATTTTGAAATGCCTCCAAGTTAATCAGTAATATTATCACACTGGAAATTATATGCCTATGAAGAGACCACCTTCTGGAACACAAACAAGTAGCCACTGTATACAGTCTCCTCACTCTTTAACCCTTGAATTTCTTTTAAATTTCGATTTACTGATGCAAGAGATTATTTTTGAAATTTTACCACTGGAATGACTGGCTCGCTTATCGATCCAGTCGTTCCAATGGTAAATTTTCAAAAATAGCCTTCTTGGTCTGCAAATGGACATTTCTCAAGACCACTGCAGAAGCCGTTTTTAGAGGTGACCTCACTGACCCCGAAGGTTTCATTGAAGTTAGAAAATGGGCTTTAACATAAACAAAGTAGTGGAATTAGGGTACAATCACTCCACCCCAACACACACACCTCCCTGTGTTAACCCAAATCACACCAGTAGCTTCTGGGATATCCGTAACTCCATTATTTGATTTGTAGGTCATGTACATCTGAATTTTTCACGGGTGGTCGGATCACGGCCAAAGTCTGAACGATCCTTTGTTTGTTGCTAAGATTTGAGCCCAATCAGCTCAGTAGTAGATACACTTCTGGATACCAAATGCATTACCACCTACGGGATGAGGATTAAACTATGATTCCGGAATTGATTGTAGTACAAAGGTTTTGTTTATGTCAAGAGAGATCTCGTCTGTCTGGATAACTGTTTGAATATTTAACACTTTAATGGTTAAATTTGGTAACAAAAATCAGCATATCTCCTTACTGCATGTTCATCTGCAGGTCATGAGAATTATATTTTTGAAAATTTACCACTAGAATGACTGGCTCCATTATTAAGTCATCCAGTCCAGTGATAAGTTTTCAAAAATTAATCTCTTGACCATCATGCATTTTAGAACCCCAAATTGATTCGGTTATTGGTGTACAAGAAACATGAACTTTCAGTCTGATAAGCAAACATTTGCTTACCAGTAAATATGAACTACAGAGCGAGCAAGATCACCCTACACCTAATGACGGATTTTCCGTATAAAACATGGCAATGTTGTGGACGCCTAATGTACGGTTACAAACTTTCCTATTAAAATTTGAGCCAAATTGGTTGACTGATCACAGCCAACATCTGAAAATTCTCTTTTCACAGTATCAGCCTTTATTGTGTTAAAATTTTATCCAAATTTGATCAGTAATTTTTAGCACACCCATTCTGAAGTGACAAGTGACTAAGCGAGCTCATGCCATGGTGACCTTTGCCTCTGTCGCCTGCCCATCTATAATTCTTTTTATAAAAATACTTCTGGCCATTAACCACTGATATTAATCAAATTGTGCTTAGATAGCTCTATGATGGTAGGCTTCCCAGAATTTATCCAGAAATTTGATTGGTAAATTTTCCAATGGCCACCTGAAGATTTGACATGAATATCTTGGATTTTACTATAATTTTTTTTAATCTTTCAAAACGCATAATTAAATCTTCTTAAAAATTACCCAATTTTAACCAAGCTTGGCTGGCATGACCTTAAACCTTATGGAATTTTTTGATACAAACTATTACTTGATTGGTTGATTTTTACAATGGCTATCTAGGATTTCAAAAATCTTTCAAAACACATTTTTGTCTTAAAAATGACAGTATATTTCAACAAGACCTGTATGTAATTACCTCTTGACTTATGGAGAGGCGAATGGTTGCTCTCCTCTTGTCTAAGGTTAATTATAGGCGAACATCTCATAGATTGCCTATATTGTTTAGTAGTCCGGGAGCCAATTTTCAAAAGGGGTCTAGAAGAATGGTTTCGTAGCACACCCAGTATTCAGGTTTGTCTCTATATTATGCTAGACCGATGTCTTGGGTATATTCTGAGCCGTGTTGTACAAGAAAATTGTGGTATCACTAACCCGTGAGAAGCCCATTTACAATAGGTGTTGAATGTAGTTTTCAGACAATTTTCAAAATGGTAGATTTTTCACAAACTTAAGCGCATGTTATATCAATACAATCTTAACCAAAATGGAAAGGAGTGATCGTATATCGCAGATTTATACATAATCAACCTCGTTTAAGACACCCGTATGTTGCTTTGTACATATTGGGGCACTTAGGTCTTCTTGTGACTAGCAATACCTTAGCTACAACAATGCCCATGTTTTCTACATTTTTCATAATTAAACTTTTAACTGACATGCAGTGCATGTCTACACAAGCTGGCAGGACATATTTATCACGTGAGCAAATGAGAGAATGTTACTCATCCGTGTCAGAGTCATCTTCGACAATTGTATGCTGAACATTGTCACACATTTCACCTCCCATACAAAGGCATGCTTCAGTGCAGAGTAGATTGTTAGCCTTGCATTGACAGAGATCTGTTCTTTTGCAGGCAGACTTTTGACATCTACATGATGTGAGTTCAATTAATCCAAATGGAGCAGGATCCTTTGACATTAGAACAGGCTTGAGTAGACCATCCACTATACTCCAGCCATGTCCATTTGGAGATGGAAGATTCTGAACAGCTTGCAATGAACGTCTCCAAACAAGAGCTTGAAAATTGGCCCTTTCGGTGTGATGCTTTAGACTATTCGATGTAGGTGGAAGATTTTCATTTCTTTGTCTCTTTTGACAAAAGAGCCAATAACGGGTTTCATCAGCTGTCTTTCCCACATCCCTGGTGGTATACAACTCACAGACAAATTTCTCACATAGAATTGCAGTATTCGGTGATAAGTCAACATGTTCGCCGAGTTGGGCTAAGCTAAGCTGATGACATTCAGATGACTTTAAGAGATTGAATGATTTTCTCTTAGCGACTCCAAATAATGCACTAGTGCTATCACAACCTGTAAGAGAATGAAACCCAGGCAAAGACAGACAGATAGATGGGCCCAGTACTTGAGCAACTGTATGTATTGGTATGTATCGCAATTTGTCCTTTGTGCCCGTACGGAACCATAGTTCAGAACAGTGAAGCGAACGATACGTATATATACTAAGTACTGCCACGTCTGTATCAGGAGACTGTATAACAACACGCATGTGGTCTTTTGAAGCGTGTAGCGCGTGCAACATCATACGCGTATCTGCTTCCTCGTGATCTGATCGAAGTTCTTCCAAATACGACGAATTGTTCGCTGAAATGACAACAACATCCATTCCATCGTTAAAGCCACCAGCAAGAATGACGCAATTGTCGGCAGATAGCATATTTGGACCAGTATCACGCCACCGCTTGCTGAGAAATGCAACCAGGTTACTTTTGTTGCTTGGATTGCTGATGTACTTGGCCCATTGCTTTGGAACGGGAGTATTTTCTCCAGCAATCTTTACTTCCAATGCTGTTGATGACCCACGTTTTAGCCGCTCTTCCGCTTTGAGAGATTCCAGTCTATCATATCTGTCAAAAACTATATCTACTCTGTTGCAGTCTTCTTGATTCAGTGGAACTGTAAAGATGTGCCAGTATTTATCAGCCAATTCTCCAAATGTAGACGTACCTCCAGTTTTAACCATTTGCACAATTGCCATGCCATCTACTACATAAGCTGTTGCGCCTGTCTTGTCAACAGGTGGAAGCCGTCCATCAACATTTACTTCCTTTTCTAGTTCACTTAACAAAACACTTTTCACATTCTTTCTTAGAGTCCCATCCGTATGTGACAATGATAGTGGAACAGCAGACAGTTCATACGTCATCACTAGTTTTAAATCAACATCTCTGGACCTTGCGGCAATAATTAATCGACCAAATAGTTCGCGGTCAGATCTCACATTGTGAATTTTTTCATCATTTGTTTTGAGTTTTTTCTTCTGTGCTAGGCTGGCAAATGTTTTAAGTTTTAAGTGTGGCAACGTGTCCCAAAAGCTTCTCGTGTTAGTGTCCAGCCGCTCCTGAACAAAATTGTCCATAATCTCCTTACCAATGTCACAGGCGGAAACAAGTCTCTTGGCGATTTCACTAGGCAATACCACGCCAGTTGCAATGTTTACAAGCGGAAGACACTCGCTGTCGTCGTTTTCCGCAATATTAAAGGGATTGGTCATTATATCTGATGAGAACATCGAAAGTATCTTCTGCACATCGGTTTCATCCCTGTTCATTCGATTAGTCCCCATTTCCTTATGTACTCCAAACATGTGACTATCTTGTAACCCACACATTTGCTTTGTGACCGTTGTTATGGCTGCCCTCTCGTGGCTAGTTAAAAACCACCTCTCCAGAGCTCCTGGCTTTTGTGTTATTCCAATAATACCACCTCGCTTTTTGGAATCCAAATTAATCGATTGCTCTAAGGCCATATCTGTCCACACTTGATTGAATGGATGGTGTGAGCGACTTACGGAATGATTTCCATTCAAGAATTGTTCATGTACATGGGGATGTGTACTTGGAAGCATCTTCATGTCCGCAAGATATATTGGCAGCCATCTTGCATAATTGGTTCTGTCCATGCTGTAGAAATATGGCGCCATAGCAGCAGTAGCAGATAGGTGTGCCTGCCAATCTCCAGTTCTCTCAGCTCTTATGAATCCAAGCAGCAGCTCTACCATATGAATATATGAGTTCCAAAATGCGAACAGGTGTGATTTCGAGCTTGACTCAACTTTAAAGGATTTGAACAGCTGTTGCAGCTGGATATACAGATTCTATGATGGAGTTAGTATACATACATAAAATATAACCTTCACATTTCACCCTCGCCTTTGGTATATGCATGCAAAATGTATGTTGGATATATGTTAGGTCGATATCCGTCTAAATATCATATATGGTGAATCTAATACGATATTACTTTGAGTTATGACACGATCATGCTTATATCGTTGTGCACTGTGGATACAGCCAAAGCCTAGACCCCCTATGCAAAGAAATCAGGATAACTAATTAGTGCTACCACAATTTGTTTGTACAACAGGGCTTAAAATGTGTGGGACATGTCCCCCAAGCCACAGCAAGTGTCAGACCTTCCGAATACTGGGTGTGCTACGTCACGATTCTGACCTAGCTTTAGCTCCTGGACTATAGTAACGATGATAGAATATAGAGGCGAGTACTAACACTGCTCGCCTCACTGGTTTAAATTTAAATTCAGGAGAGCAGGTGATTACTCCGCTTCGAAATTCTCCTGGAGAGACATGTATGATTCGTGACATTTATACAGAATCTGGTTGTTAAATCGTTTGTGCTCATTTTGGATTTCTGAAATTAGGAATGCAATTTGGTAAAAAATACTCCTCAGTAATTAATACATTTTACTACTGGGCCGATTTCAATCACACTTGGCTGCTATAGTGTTAGGCATCCGAATAGAATATACATAAAATTGATTGGTGGATTTATTTCAGCAGCTATCTTGGGTTTCCAGAAATCCCCCCAAAATTGTTTAACCCTTTAATGGTCATACCAGCCAAAACCGGCCTCTGTTATGGTCTTGAGGAATGTCCATTTACAGGCCAAGAGAATACAATTTAGAAAATTTACCACTGGAATGACTGGCTTTATACCCGAGCCAGTCATTCCAGTGATAAATTTTCAAAAGTTGTATTCTCTTGGCCTGTAAATAGACATTCAATAGGCAGATATTAAAAATTTTGGACCAAATTTGACCATTAAAGCGTTAACAGGTTACTCTTACAAACGTCTGGCCACAATGTGTGCTTTTCAAACTAAAAACTTGCTGGCAACAGTACTCCAGGTGAGCGATACTGAGCTCCAAGCACGCTATCAGATCTAAATGCAATACCTTATTACCTCTACAGGGCAAAGGTAATGAGACAATCATGATAAGCCTACAGGTACAATAACTGAAGCACTAGTGTCTCCATATTTTGAAAGTAAAATGACTAAAGGTGACAAGATGATTAAATTCTGTTTAGTCAAAGCATAATAATTAGGATATTAATCCTTTATCTCTCACAGACCGGCTTTTACCGATTTGTTATAATGTAGGGGAGATTCTGTTGAATATTTTGAAACTAATTTAACTGGGAACTTTTGCCCTCTATGGCAACAACAACTTCCAGTCAAATTATTAGATTCAAAATAATCACAACATCATTATTGAATAACTCTTGATATCGAGAGGCTGTAATTAAAAAGGTCAGGTCTTTATGAAAGTAGATACACTGATGTATATTTTAGAAAGAATAATGCTGTAAGCTATTCAAGACAATAACAGTTTAAAAGCAGTATTATTTCAAAATATGTCTCAGTTTGAATTCTTGTTCACTTAAAGAGTAGACTTCTGAAAGTGCTTCAATATCCTTCATATCGATTCAACAAACTCGGGGAACATGCTTCATACATGTATCTCAACATCTCTCTTTAACTGTCTTTTCTTTTGCAGGTCTGTGATAGTCATGTTACTCATGTACTGAAGTCTTCTGTAGCAGAGTGTGAGTCGTATCCTGAGAGTGACACTGCCCTTGAGGAAATCTGTGATTTTAGGTGGTTTAACCATTTATCTAGGACTAGACCCACTTTCTGAGATAATGACGTGTCGTGTGCATAACAGTTGAATATGTGATGTTATAGTGTGTACTTTAGTAAGAACTGCTATAATCCCCTGGGAGGATGAGAACTATCGCTATGTCGGACACTCAGTGTGGAGGCTTCCTTCAGTGACACGCACCTATTATTGATAACCTACTGTGAACAATATGCAGTATTCACAAGGCTACATTTCACTCACTGTCTGCAGATTTGATTTATATGGGACAAAATTCGGTACATATTGTGCTTTAATCACCAGGCGGAATTCTACTGTCTATGACTCTATGTTCTGAGAATATTATCATACATATACTGTTGCAATACAACAGATTTAATAATCTTTCACAATAAAAAGTTTTATTATTGCTTAAATGGTCAAATTTCATTATTAGTCATTTGAAATTGTTGAAATTATCATTAATTTCAAAGATTTGTGTCAATCAACGCTACCTCCAGAACAGCCACCATAATATATTATAATTTAAAGAAAATGAAAAGATGAACATCGAAATGTTGTTGATTGGTACCATCATAGAGGAATAAAACTATTAACTCCAGTAAAATACCAGAGACGAATCAGAATAACTTAAAACGATGTTTCTAAACATAGACATTAAACATGTATTTATCTGAATAATCGGAGCAATCATTTTACCCATATTGCAAACAATCAAAGATGTAAGTGGACCTAAGCGCCTATCAGTGGGGTTTAAGTGCCACGCAAATAATATTCCATTTGTGCATTGATACCTATAACAGAGCTTATTTACTGCTTGCTACTGGTGCAATACTGCTGATTATTTTGAAAACAATCTGACTGGAAGTAGTTGCTAGCAGCAGGGATTCTCAGTCAAAATGTTTTCCAGTTGGCTGGTGTAATTTTCACTGATTGTTTCTATGGTCACAAAATGATGCCAGTGAATAATTTGAAACCATTTTCATTGAAATTCTTTGCTGCATATACCAGTGGCCTGTCAAATTGTTTTCAGAATAGTTTCGGGTATTTTATATCGCTGTAACTAGCAGATATACTAGTAGATCACTGTTATATAACAAGTACAGTAATAACAGGACCGCTTGTAAAAAGGAACAGAATTAGATTTATCTCTCCTCACGCATCTGAGCATTGGGATGCATATTAAGGTAGTTTAGTTGCTTTAAGTTATTCTGATTCATTGTATCTTCTTTACTGGTGATAGTACGGTAGTTACATTACTGTATGGTGTTACCAATCAACACCATATGGAAGCTCCCTTTTCCTCTACCTTAACCACATGCATCAAGTGTGAGCAAGATTTATCCATGATGTTTTGTTGTCCATGAGTCTCTTAATTCCCCCCACAGACCCCCCTTGCGGGTTGGTCTGTTGTTTTATTAACCACTATAAAAACATACTTACCGTTCAATCACTACTTGCTAAATCAATTATTTGCATTTTGCTATCAGAATAAGATTTTTATGCCTGCATACACACCTCCCCATGCCTAATCCTATTCCTATGGACCCTCAACCAGGCTACTGGTTGAGTCCCATCTCCAGCCTACCATCAGGTATAGACTGGCACCAGTCTATACTCACCTCATAGTGAGGCTTGTCGCTAAGCGCCCTCGCGCATGCGCATTAGAGCCTGAATAGGAAACAGATTCACTTTTCTAAATTTAAGTGCAAAATATTTAGTCTGATTCTCAAATCTTACCACGCGGGGTGGTTGAGGCCGGGTCGTAGTGATTGAACGGTAAGTATGTTTTTATAGTGGTTAATAAAACAACAGACCAACCCGCAAGGGGGGTCTGTGGGGGGTTGTTATTACACCACAAAAACATCCATTACCGTTCAATCACTACTTGCTAAACCCGTAGATTTGGTCAGTGCCCCCTGTCCACATAAGGTGGGAGGAGATTAGAGAATCAGTAAACCAGGATAAAATCAAATCAATCTTATCCAAATGTTAACAACATAACCTAATAGAGCATTTAGCTCAATCACACCGTGATTAGCAAATAAGAACAACTTGAACTTAAAGAAATAACTAAAAACCAAAAGAAGACTCTCACCATTTCTCACAGACGCATAGTCCTAACGAAAATGGTGGGAAGTGCTTGGTAAATAGTCTTCGGCTTTTTTAGTTAACAAACAAGGATAAAATTAAATCAATCTTATCCAAATGTTAACAACATAACCTAATAGAGCATTTAGCTCAATCACACCGTGATTAGCAAATAAGAACAACTTGAACTTAAAGAAATAACTAAAAACCAAAAGAAGACTCTCACCATTTCTCACAGATGCATAGTCCTAACGAAAATGGTGGGAAGTGCTTGGTAAATAGTCTTCGGCTTTTTTATTTAACCAACAAGGATAAAATTAAACCAATCTTATCCAAATGCTAATAACATAACCTAATAGTGCATCTAGCTCAATCACACCATGAATAGCAAATAAGAACAACTTGAACTTAAAGAAATAACTAAAAACCAACAGAAGACTCTCACCATTTCTCACAGACGCATAGTCCTAACGAAAATGGTGGGAAGTGCTTGGTAAATAGGCTTCAGCTTTTTTAGTTAAAAGTGGAAATGTTATGAAAGAAGGAAGCTGCTGCACTCTGGTCTTTGAGATAAAAGGATGTAAAGGTGTATTCACATTTCCCTCCTGCCATCTGCATGAACTCATCTAACGACGAACCCTCAAAAAGAGCGAAAGAAGTAGCCCTACCTCTAACGTCATCGGCTTTAATAAGGGAGAGATTAACTTGATCCGGTGAGGCTATCTCATAACAAGGCTTAATTATTCTCCCAAAAATCCATCTGTCAATCGAAGAATTAGAGACCGTCTTAGATAACTCTTCCTCGTAGGAAAAACATAAATGAGATGGATCGACTCTTATAACCTCTGATCGCTGATTGAATGTTCCTAATGCCTTACTAGGACACCAAAATTTTTTGGATGGCGACAGACGAAAAACATTTTTAAAATGATCGGACTAGCGGGATAGCGGTTAGTTTGAGTTTTAGATAAAAAATTCCTTCTGGGATATCAAACCAAGCCGTCTCATGAACCTATAAATCTCTCCTTTTCAGCCGAAAGAGCATGAATCTCTTGAATGCCTTCCAGCAGAGGCTGTAGCAACAAGAAACAACAGCTTTGACAATTAAAACAAAACCAAGCTTACTACTGGTAGAAAAAATAGGTTCAAAATGGCGACCTGCCAAAACTTGAAGAACCAAAGCCCAACTCCAGGAAGGTACAGGCTTAGCAATCTGAGGACGAATATTACTTAGACCTCTAATAAAGCCATTAAAAGTCTTAGTATCCTAGTATATGGGAAGAAGAAGAGGGAAATCTACCAGAACTCTAGGTCTAAAAACCAAATCCTCTTTGGCCAAAAGGGAGCTAACACAAGAATTTCGCAAACCTGATCCTTTACCCTCTTCAAAACTAACTGAATCAAAATCGTTCGAGAGAAGGCATAGGCGAACATTCCTGTCCACTACTGAGACAGAGCATCCAACCCCAGGGCTTGACTGTCCGTAAAAGGATACATGTAAGAGAAGATCTGAGCATTCAGAGAGGCCGCGAACAGCTCTACTAAAGGACAATCCATAAGACTAAACCTCATTCCTCCTCCTCCTAAAAATGAAAGAAAAACCCCATGGCAATGACTGAACGAATCGAGATTTAGAAGCCTAACAGACAATCCAACCAATGCACAGAAGCCTGGATCTACTTTCCAATGAATAGCCTCTTCTCTAGACTCCTTGCCAATCATAGACAAGCAACAACCCCTCTAAAGCTAATAGCTTCTAATAATAAGGAACAGAAGACCATTTTGGAAGAAGAGACTACATAGAAGGATTCTAGATCCAAGATATCTAGCCCCTTTTAATAAGGCCCCCCCCTTAAAGAAGTGTCAAACTTACTATATGCTAAAGAGGACTGCTCATAGAAAACACATAGATTACATATGCCAAAAATCCTGGGCTATATCATAATGCTTAGTCCTCACTAAATAGGTAACTCACGTTTATTATGGATATTTTAATAATACCGCTTACTTTGAATGGAGACCAAAAAGGGTCATATCAGTATAGCCTAACTTATTAATAATGCTAAAGACTCTGCACAAATTATAGATAATATTATTTACAGAGATTTAACCAGAGATTGTGGCAAACCAAAACCCCATAGTAAGTCTATGGGAGTGCTTATAGTCAAGATATAGCCAAATCATGTGCCCGAGATCTACATGAACTACGGGAAAGTTACTAGTGATGACCGTCATCACAATTCTATGAAAAGAATACATGACAAGGTCCTGATAAGAGAACTATGGCCAACATTAGACTATCTAATTAAACCATCGTATAACAATGGAGATTTAATAAAAACTTGTATTAAATACATCAACGGTTGCCTAGCCGCTCGGGCTTGCTGATAAATAAGATCTACTAAACAATTCGATATTTATGCCAAGAGGCAGAAACTTAAAAGATTTTACTAAATTTATTGATTCTTATATTTATAGTCTTAGCATCAATAATTTCATCTTTGTACTAACAAATGACATTGTGTTAGAAATCCCAAAGAAAGGAAAGATTGAACACTGATACTAGATATTAATTGATTGAATACTGAATTTTGCAAACGACATATTACAACTGTAATATCTCTGGACTTGCAAAGATTTAGAAAACAGTTTGACCGAAAATAGTTGGTGGATGCTTAAATCCAGATTCTCGTCCGCTCTTCCCCCCTCCAACGCAACCCCAACCCCACTCCAACCGGCCCGCCGCCAGCCCCCAGACAACAATCTCAACGAGCAAAAACCCAATAATCACCGAATAGTCCGGGAATAATCCGACCGAAAATTGCCGGTGGCATCACCAACAACCCTCAGCCAAACTGCACCCAAAATACCCAGCAAATCCCGAGCCACGCCCCCCGAACCACCGTCCAAAGGCCCGCAGCAACCCAGTCAAAATAGAGCAAAAATTACGCTATAAAAGGAAAAACAAACAAAATCTGGAAAAAATGAAAACAAAACGAACTCACCGAAACTATGTCAACGCAGAAGAAGAATCCGACTCATATTCCTCCTTCCTGCTCCTTTATCCGATTGATTATCTTTTCTAAGCGAATAATGTACTTGTAGACATTATCCTGTACTCATAATGATCCTATGAAACCTCTACTGAATCTAATTCTTTTCAGCGACTGACAAAATTATACTACGATTTACTTAAAAATCAGGGTTAGTTATCCCATCCACAAATAAACTCCCTTTGGTTAAATAAATATGTCAACCTGCCGACATAAGAGGTAAAAGGAGCGAGAAAAAAGGCTGAATGGCCTGAAGACAACTAGCCATCTAAAGTTGGATGAAAGCAAAAATCGTATCTCGAAATAATGCGTAAAATACACACTGACTTATCGGCTGATGAAATGCGCATATAAAATAATCTGCAACAACATCCCATACGGTAACCAGTCAGGAGTCTTTAATTACGTTGAAAATTGTCCCTGATAAACAAATAAATGTCTGAATAGACTACAATTCAAAGAGAGACTACAAGACTGGCAATGCCTTGGTATGAATATTTTCAGCCATTAAACATTCCCAATATTAAACAAATAAGGAAATAAGACTAATTCTTAGGCAAGAAGATGACTAGATTCTAGGAAAGCGGATGTGGAAAAAAGGAAACGGAAATGCATAAACCGGACACTGATCAAAATCCTACAACCCGGATGTACAAAATTACCGGAAGAGGAAGCTGAAAAACCGGAAATGGATGAACAATGAAATGCCGGGTAAAACCGGAAATGACCCTATCCCCGGCTGTACGAAATCCGGATGTGGAAAAAAGGAAAAGGAAATGGATAAAACCGGAAGTAGACTACCGGCAACTGATCAAGATCCTCCAACCCTGCTGTACAGAATAACCGGAAGAGGAAACTGAAAAAACGGAACCGGAAATTGATGAACAATGCAATGCCGGGTCCAACAGACCCGGATATGCATTCTTCCGGAAGCTCTCCTAAAACCGGAAATCGGAAGTCTATCCAGGTCTGGACGACCCGGAAGTACACCCCTAAGACCGGAAGCGGAAGTGTACTGACTATCGTCCAAACCGGAAACGCCTCTGCCGGAATTCGAAAATAAAAGGAGTCCTCAGACTCCGGATATCCGGAAGCGCTAATAGAACCGGAAACGGAAGTAGGTACCAGACCTCTAGGACCCGGATGTCCTACCTAACCGGAAGACAGACCGGAAGTGGCCGAACGGAAGTGGTAACCAGCTGTTACCGACCTGGATTACCCACTAAACCGTAAGTCCTACCGGAAACGGAAACCACCGAAGAAGGAACCGGATCTTGAAGACCCGGATGTCTTGCTAGACCGGAAGTTTGGACGGAAAAAGACTGAGATGCGGAAAAACGGAAGTAAACCCGAGTCCACCACAACGGAACTTAACGACCGGAACCACCGTAAAACTGGCATTCTCATAAGGACTGGCCTTATAGACGCCGGTTTCAGCCGACGCCACCACGGCTTGAGGGTTATGCCTGTCACCCTCAAGTCTTATGTGGATTTTATCTGGTGCACTGCATCGAGCACACCTTCAAGAGCTTGGATGCTCTTGACTTCTGCTTTGGTGACACTAACCTGCATCGAGGTTAGAGGGGCCGACATTCCCCATCTGCGGGAACGCCCGCTAGCCTTCGGGCTATCCTCCGAACTTGAAGAACTTTCTTGCTTATTTGGCCTCCTTAATAGCAGAAGATATTTGCTCATCGAGATATTTAGTCAGCACTGAGGCAAAATATTCGAACCTCGCAAAAAGCGCCAAACCGGCGTCAGAATTTCCCGACGAGCGATTGTGACAGACAAATCTTTAAAAATCAAATGAAAATGCTTTCGCTACCGAAACCGGCCACCCTTGACAAATTCCACACATAGAATTGGGTGTACCGGATGTACACTTCGCACAGATGTGCCCGGCGAACTCGATAGAGTGATGACGATCACATTTTGACGATGAACACTGCCTTATCTGGCAATTCGTTACAGGCTCTAGAAATGGACTGGACATTATTAATGATGATGATGAAGTAAGGATAGGCATAATAATCAAGATACCACGAAGCAAAATGATCTTCGCGAAAACCGGTAATATATAAAATTCGTCTATAAGATAATAAACACAATTATACTTCCTAGACGTAACTTAGGGAGGATTGACTTCATATTGGGCATATTCTTCCGAGATATAAAGTCAAAAGGTATCACTGACACAGCGCAAAACACAAAAACTTATTACAAATATTTTTAGACAACTATTCTGCCTGCAGAATAATTGAAAAGTGAATCTGTTTCCTATTCGGGCTCTAATGCGCATGCGCGAGCGCGCTTAGCGACAAGCCTCACTATGAGGTGAGTATAGACTGGTGCCAGTCTATACCTGATGGTGGGCTGGAGATGGGACTCAACCAGTAGCCTGGTTGAGGGGCCATAGGAATAGGATTAGGCACGGGGAGGTGTGTATGCAGGCATGTCTTATTCTGATAGCAAAATGCAAATAATTGATTTAGCAAGTAGTGATTGAACGGTAATGGATGTTTTTGTGGTGTAATAACAACTTTTGTTTTTATCCATGAAACTCCAGTGTCAGTCTGACAGTCTATAGCTTTTTCAAGGGGGTTAATACACTATAAGAAAGCTGTTGGATATTCAGCAAATAATTTTACTGGAAGGCAGTGTTAGCATAACCCTTTCATTGACAAATCCCTGAAAAAATAAATTCCTTACAACATAAAACTTATTCTGTTGAATATTTTGAAATTGATTTAACTGGAGGTTGTTGTTTCCTAAGGCAGCAACAGTTTCTAGTCAGATCGATTTCAAAATATTCAAAAGTTCGCCTCTATGGTTGCCTTGAAAATGAGATATGGGGAATTCATCCGTGAAAGGGTTAATGCAAACAGGGGTCAGAAAAGCATAGCACAATGAAAGCATGGGCCTTCACAATACACTCAGGTATTAGTACAGTCATTCTATGTGAAATCATAGCACAATGAAAGCGTGGGCCTTCACCGTACACTCAGGTATTAGTACAGTCATTCTATGTGAAATCATAGCACAATGAAAGCGTGGGCCTTCACCGTACACTCAGGTATTAGTACAGTCATTCTATGTGAAATCATAGCACAATGAAAGCATGGGCCTTCACCGTACACTCAGGTATTAGTACAGTCGTTCTATGTGAAATCATAGCACAATGAAAGCATGGGCCTTCACCGTACACTCAGGTATTAGTACAGTCATTCTATGTGAAATCATAGCACAATGAAAGCATGGGCCTTCACCGTACACTCAGGTATTAGTACAGTCATTCTATGTGAAATCATAGCACAATGAAAGCATGGGCCTTCACAGTACACTCAGGTATTAGTACAACCATTCTATGTGAAATCATAGAAGATTGTTGTTGCATCAACTGTTGAAATTACTATGATTCTTGTGCATGGCTAAATTTCAATAAACTGAGAATATTCGGAAAATATCAGATCATTATTAACTCGCCTGACCTGAAGGCCCAAGTGAGCCTATGCCATGGTGTTCATCCGTCAGTCAAATTGCATATCCTGGGTCAGCTTATGCAATCGTAATTCAGTTGTAATGAATAACCTGGACAAATTTGCACAATATTCATGTCGTTGATACATGTATATTTTTCAATTGGGCCGCTATGACGTCAAAAGTGTCTGTTTTTGAAGCAATGTTGCCAACTGAAAGCTTTTACTGTTTGAGATTTAGCTTTGACCTCAAAATTGGTGCACATATTCAGGACCCCATAGACAAACATTCGGCCAGTTCAACCAGAGTTATTCATAGTGTCCAATTTGAAGAAATTGTTGCTGAAAGCTGTTGCATTGTGATTTTTACCCAAAAGAAGTCGAAGCACTCCATTCTCATATTAACCCCTGCGTCTCGCGATGCAGGTAAAAATCATGACAGTTATGGCTGATTATGAGATAAATGCTGACAAAGTGAGCTTATGCCGTAGTGGTCGTGACTCAGCTGTCTGTCAAATCGCATCTTCTATGACCAATTTCAGGCAAATTTGTGTGGGAGAATCTTATCGTGCTAGCAGGGCTCGATTATAAGACTAACCTGTTAACCCGAGGATAGTAGAATTTCATATGGGCTAATAAAACTGCACCTGCACTAACCTGTCTGGGTTAGTTGCTCTCAAAAGAGGAAATACAAAAAACTATTCTAATGTCATTATGTTGAGTACCCACCAAAGGCAGCAACGGCTTTCCAGACAAACTAATTTCAAAATATTCAACGGCTTCTCTGTATCAGTGATTGGATTAAAGAAGTGATCAGCTTTGAGCTTACAAACATTGGGTTAGTGAAGTTTGCTGCGGGATAGTAAAATCAATGATGAACTTTCCTGTCTAGGTTAGAACAAATCCTTAAAATCTACCCCTGGGTGTTAGGCTCCAGAACATCTCTTCAGAATTCTGATTGATCCATAAATTGATCAGTGAAAATCTTAGATTTTATAAATGATTTACTGGAAATTGTCAAAATGCATCTCCTTGGTGGATTTCAACTAAATTTGGCTATAAGAACCGTA
Source organism: Chaetoderma sp. LZ-2023a (assembly GCA_034401795.1). NCBI lineage: Eukaryota > Metazoa > Mollusca > Caudofoveata > Chaetodermatida > Chaetodermatidae > Chaetoderma > Chaetoderma sp. LZ-2023a. Next base: position 17,945,505 of record CM067364.1, read on the forward strand.
TGGTGCTACGCTTCAGAACTTTGATTAGTCAGTTTTGGGGTGAAAATCTTGGATTCTATGAAAAAGTTCCCGTAAATTGTCAAAATGCATCTCCTCAGCCGCTTGGTTGATTTTAACCAAATTTAACTAGATGGACCCTATGGTGGTATGCTCTAGAAGTTCTATTCAGAAATTTGATTGGTCAGATGTCTCATCCTTAACCATTTACCCCTCAAATTCTTCAAAATAAGTATCGATTTTCTCATAGAAAATGTCCATTTGCAGGTCGAGATTATTTTTGAAAATTTATCACTGGAATAACAGGCTTGATTATCGAGCCAGTCATTCCAGTAGTAAAGTTACAAAATAGTATTCTACTGGAGTCCTGGTCTGAAAATGGACATTTCTCAGATCTACTGCAGAAGCAATTTTTTGGGCGGCGTGAGTATTATTGGGTTAATCAATTCCCGGTTTTAACCAAATTCGGACAGGAGTACCCAATATTGAGTGCCTGGAATTTTAACTGATCCATTTTCAGGTGACCATCTTGTTCTTGAAAATGACATCACTGGAAGTGCTTACGGTTCAGGCTGAAACTCCTGATATTTCATCGATAACTAAGGGTGATTAAAGTTTGTTCAAAAGAAATTGATCAGTGATAAAACATGGCTGTCATGGACCAATCATAATTTACTGTTTGGTGGCCATGTTGGTTCTTTATTGGTTCAATGGAACCTTTCATTCGATCTGATTGTGCGCTATCAGTGTTCACTACAGATAGGCAACTACTGGGTGCATGAGAGAGGAGTCAAGAAGATTGCCAATGTTTCCTCCTGTGGTAAGATAATCCACCACTGAGCCGTGAACTGGGTTCGTCGTTTAAGTAGTCCATTGTTGAGAACCATGCCACTCCCTTAAATTTGATTTTAAATTATTTGTTTGTTTGATATATTTATCATGTCGATATTTTCAAGGTACATTCATGATTTATGCCAGGTTTACAATTCTATCAGTGTTCACTCAAGGTCGCTTAAACTTATATAAGCCTATAGGCGCAGCTTTAGCCCATTTCCTAGATGTGTTGGCTTTCAAGATTCAAAATTATTATCATAACAGCTACATTTTTTACATAGGCCTTTATCTTTAAAAAGGAAATAGTGTATGATTTCCAAAAATTTCAAAGCCAAATCATACTTGGGAAATGGGATATCTATAAAGAAATCCATAAGTTTTAAGTTTATGAAGCCAGTTATTGACCCACTCACTACCGGTAAGCACATACCCCATTTAATTACTAAATGCCAATTTATCAATGTTCAAACAGTTTAACATAATATTTGAATGGCAATTTGATGTAAATGTGTTGCTGCCGATGATTTTGGCAGATTTCATTTTTACAGAACCTCGAGAAAGTTTATTTCAGATAAAGGGGTTTCCTTCTTTCGTGTTTATTATTGCTCATTAATATGTATGAGCTGAAAGAATGCGGCCCAATTATCCAATCATTATCGCGATTCGGGCATTCCCTGTGAAGGAATCGTTTAGTGGACTCGATTTACCCGTTTGTTGCTGGATAGAAGATACGACGAACCTTCGATTCGCGCAATGCGAAATGCTAGCAGGATGGATTGGCGATTGAGCTGTCGCTAAAAATTGTTTAATATTAGAAAATATATTCTAATATGTACAGCGGGATTTTAGAACATGATTCACAATTCTTTTTTTATATCAGAATCAATAGTACGACGCATTTTTCTAGCGTTGAATGTGAAAAGTCATGTATTTTTAACACATGTATGCCTACCACCGAGACCCCCGAAATCTCAATACTATCGCTCGGCAAACATTGCCAAAGTTTAATCTGATGGAAATTAATCAAAGGATAAATTATTCATGTGTGTTTCGATATCGTACTAAGTATCTTTGTGTCATTTTAACAAAATTAATTGCATAAATATATCTAAATGCAACTCTTCTCCTTACCAGTCGGACTAAATAACACGTCAACGACTAGAGGGAATTCCCTCGTCCCTTCCACTTGTGACGCGTATCACATGGTGCGTTTCATCGGTTTTACGGAACTTGCCGAGTGATATTAGGAAGCAGCAAAAGGCATAATTTCAACATTTATAATCACGTTCTTCTAGCATACACGTTTTAAAAAGAATAAAAGTGCATGATAACATGTTAATCTAGCATCACTCTATCTGTTTTCAAAAGAAAATGCAAGCCATGATCTACACTTTAAACAAGCATTCTGTAAGTATTGCTTTGCAATACATGTTCCCTACCTGGTGATATAAATCTTTAGAGATTGACAGTCAAAAATTTCATTAAAAATTGTCAAAAGCAGCTGAAGCTCGAACTTGATCTGTAACTTCTCCTAACATAGCAATAAACCAAGTCTCAGTTATATATGGTGAAGGAGAAGGAAAGTCTTGAAAGCTGATATGTTTGTATTTCATAAGTCGAAAGGGGACATAACTCCATCAAAAAATGACGCAAATGCCTGAAACCCGAACTTGGTCTGTAGTTTCTCATAATAAAGTAATGTACCAATTCTCAGTTGAATATCTTGAAAGACTGCGAGAAAAAGGGTGGAAAACTAATATTTTTCGTATTTCATAGGTCGAACAGGGGCATAACTCCATAAAAAATGTATGCATACATACGCCTGAAACTCGAACTTGGTCAGTAACTTCTCATAACAAAGCAATGTAGCATTTCTCAGTATAATATCTTGAAAGACTGCGAAAAGAAGTGCGGAAAACTAATATTTTTCGTATTTCATAAGTCGAAAGGGGGCATAACTCCATCAAAAATTGACAAAAATATCTGAAACTCGAACTTGCTCTGTAACACTTCAAACTAAAGCGATGCACTGATTTTCGCTTAAATATCTTGAAGGAGTAGCAATTCTCGGTATAATATCTTGAAAGACTACGAAAAAAAGTGCGGCAAACTAATATTTTTCGCATTGCATAAGTCGAAAGGGGGCATAACTCAATGAAAAATTGACAAAAATGTCTGAAACTCAAACTTGCTCTGTAACTCCTTATACTAAAGCGATGCATCGATTTTCGCTTAAATATCTTGAAGTACGAAAAAAGTGCGGAAAGCTTTCGTATTTCTTAAGACGAAGGGGGGGAAACTCCATCAAAGATTTACGCATACGCCTGAAACTCCAACTTGGTCTGTAACTTCTCATAACATAGCAATGTAGCGGTTCTCACTATAATATCTTGAAAGACTGCGAAAGAAAGTGTGGAAAGCTGATATTTTTCGTATTTCTTAAGACGAAAGGGGGCATAACTCCATCAAAAATTGACGTATACGCCTGAAACTCGAACTTGGTCTGTAACTTCTCATAACAAAGCAATAAACCAATTCTCAGTTGAATACGTTGAAGGACTGCGGAAAAAAAGTGCGGGAAAACCAACTGCGCCAGACAGACGGACGGATGGACACACAGATGGAGAGCAAACCAATAGTCCCCCCCCCCCCTGGTTTTACCAGTAGGGGACTAATAACAGAAATAAACTGAGTTACCAGTTTTTGTGAGAGTAAGAATAAGGATATAGTCCAGAACGCAGACCGTCACTGACGTTAGCCGTTGTACAACCACAAGTGCTCTCATGGGATGGGGCAGATGTTGGATGAGGAGTCGGGTATTAGTATAGAACGTCATAGTTTACGCATGCGGCTAACGACGTCATGAATATTCATAACACTCTAGGCCGCATGCAATCTAATAGCGAGTTTAGGCGAAAACTTGCATACGTACTCTAGGGTAGATGAGCATGTGATCAGTTACCATCGGGTAAATAACCATCATTTTCCATGTGTTTAATTTACATTGATTTCAATGCAAACACGTGACCTACTCGACTTACCCTAGCTGATAGGTGGGTAGCCTCGAGTATGTACCCGAGTAGGTACTCTAGTCGTTTAGGCGCTACTCTAGTAAGTCGAGTAGCTACTCTACTTATGGCGTAAACTCAGCCTAATGTGTTCACTATGTAACAGAGACAATTCGCAGTACGAAAAGTGGTATCTATTTGAATATTATTTGATACATTACTTTTTTGTTGGTTTCTTGAACTACCTCACCAAAATTTTTCAATTCTTTAGCAGACAGAGTAGTTTTTGGTGGTAGTGAGACAGAGGGTGTCCAAATCTGTTTTTTGCCTTTCATTTTACTAAACGTGTGTGTAAATCTTCTTCTTGTTCGGTATATTCCTCATTCCTCCTGTGACCAATGCACACAGGCCTTTGAATTTTCGTCCATCCATATCACTACCGCATATCCCCCTACTACATGTATTATACATGTAGTAGGGGGATATGCGGTAGTGATATGGATGGACGAAAATTCAAACGCCTGTGCAATGAACCGTCGGTAGTATAGTCCAGTCAATCTAACTCTATTGTAGGTCCTAAAAATTGTAGGTGCACCTCGGCAAAATTGCAACAGAATTTCTGTCAGTAGATTTCTGGCGAAGGAGCAATGACATATTACTCAAAAAAAGTCTACCCAATTCTGACAGTGTGAAATATATCATTTTATTTGTTATAACCAGCACTCTTTTGCTACGTGCGTATTACTGATTTGCTGAGCACGTACATTTCCCTTAAATCAAATCAAATTAAATAAACTTTATTTGCTGCTATTTTATGATTATATATACATTGACTATAGGAATCCATCAAAGGCAATGCCTATAAGGCGATGGAACCTTTACATATCAATGATAATTTAGCAACACTCTTACACATAACATAGACAATAAAAAAGAAACGTGAGAAAAAAAAAGAGAGAATAATTTTAACGGTGGTTATGTTGTAGCATCTACTTGCATTGTGTGGATCTTAATTTTTTTAAAGTGAGTTGACAGTTTATTTATGAATATGTGTATGTCCTTGGCATATATGGGGGGTGGGGTGAGATGGGGAGGGGTCTTCATTTTATTATTATCATCTGCATCCTTGTGTCTGGAGCCGCATCTCAAAGACTACTGATGAAATTGGGTCTAAAATGCAAACACAAGGGGTTGTTTCGGTTAAGAACAGTAATAGAATTTTAGGATATGCATATGCTATTATTCCAAGTTAAGCTGTTAATTTAATATTAGATGTGTTACTGTGATGACTAGATACTATATGCATTCTGGAAGACACAGTAGGCCTTTTAGACCATGTAGCCATCATCACGCTGACAGTAGAGCATTGAGAGCTGATCTAGTAATTTTGTATTATCATATTTTTAATTACTTTTTTGTATGAGTTCTGATTTATGATTTGTGTGTGAATGTCTACAGGAGTACTGTTCCATAGTTTGATGGCTAGTGTGGAGGATTTGTTTCTTGATGTTTCTGTGCGGCAGTAGTTTGTATGGAGATTGTGACATGATCTGGTGTTATATGAGTGTATTTCAGTGTTATGTCTAATACGTGTTGACATTGGTGTTAATAAGTTGTCAGTGTAGAAGTCTCTCAGGATAGAATATAATTGCAATTTTCCAATGTGTTTAACTTTTAGTAGCTGTTCTGTTTTGAAGATATTCTGGCCCAATGCTGTTGAAGAGAATAGATTAATAGCTTTCTTTTGTAGTGCTTCCAGATTTTTAAGTTTATATTGGTATCTGTTAGTCCAGATTGTATTGCAGTAGGTGATATATGGAAGTACTAATGTGCTGTAGAGTGATTTTAATATGTTATTTGGTAGATAGGACCTAAGACGACGCATAACACCTATGCTTTTTGCTACCTTGGAAGTGATAATTGCAATGTACTTCTCCCAAGTGAGCCCTTTATCCAGATACACGCCTAAAAACTTAACAGATTGTGCTTCTTCTATATCTTGACCATCTATCTGAATTCTTGGGAGAGTGGGTTTTTTTCAATTTGTCTGCATTTGAGAATAAAACCTTACGGTCATCACTTCAAGATTAAAATCGCTTATTCTCACTTTATTCTTACCTATATCCTATTTTAAAACTGGCACAGTTATTTATTGTTATGTTAGGTGTAAAGCTATGCTTTATGATCGTCCATTTGTACAGCAGTTAATAAAATATCTGTGGTGCAACCAGATTTCTAATTTTCTTTTTACGTGTTATTTGTAGTGTAGACCACTTCTAACTGCCCTAGGGTAATCACAAACGGATACTTTAAAATGATATACTGAGCTAAATTTACGGTTATCTTCTCGTGTCATTTTCTTCTTATGATATTCTGCCGTTAGTATGAGTATCATGATCAGGCTATTAAATTATACTTAGCTTGATGTGGTAGGTTCACACAGTTTTGGTATATTATTCATTAATACATACAACCCTCATTTTTGCCTGAATGCAATGTATTTACATATAGATCCCTGCCAAGACATGCAATTTTTTCAAATAAATGTAGGCAACTTGGAGTGTACATGTGTGTGCCGGAATTTTCACACCAGCTAAAGACCGATAAGCTAGATATAAAATTTATTGCTTAAGATGGCATAATCGAAAAATTGATTTAATTCAGGCACACACATATACTCTCCAAGTTGCTTACATTTATTTGAAAAAATGTTGTCTTGGTATATATAAATACATTGCATTCAGGAAAAAATTAGGGTTGTATGTATTAATGAATAATATATAAAAAGTGTGCTGATTATCACCTACCACACCAAGCTATGCCACCATAGATTGCTACTTTAGAACATAATTTAATAACTTGATCACAATACTCAAACTAAGGGTGGAATATCAAAAGAAAGGGAAAATGACATGAGGAAATTACGGCAATCTTAGCTCAGTATATCATTTTAAAGTATCCGCTTGTGATTCTCCTAGATTAGATAGTTGGGGTCGACACGTACCAAGAAAATTCGAAGTCAGTCTGCACAGCAGATATTTTAGCAACTGCTGTACAAATGAATGGTCATAAAGCATAGATTTACACCTAACATAACACTAAATATTTAGCGTGCCAGTTCAAAAAAGGATATAGGGAAGAATAAATTTAAAATAAGCGATTTAAATTCTGAGGTGATGAGCGTAAGGGCGATGTATGCTCTCCTCAAATCAGTAATAATCATGCCACAAAAGAGTGCAGGTTATAAGAAATAAATTATATATTTCCCACCGTCAGAATTGGGTAGATTTTTTTTGGTCATATGCCATTGCTTCTTCGCCATAAATCTACTGACAGAAATTATGTTGCAATTTTGCTGAAGTAATTTTTTAGATTGACTGAACTAGTAACACGATTCAGGATTTGAGTAGACTCACATGCACGCCCCTCTCTGGAGATAATGGACTTATGACATTCAAAGCCATCTGACAGCTGATTAGCCAGGCTGAAAATGGCTCCACAACGCACATATTACATTTTGCTAGTAAGAGTTCCCGAATCCAATACTCTATTTGACAACTGGTAACAGCCAATATCCACATCAAAGCTAGAAAAAGATTTGGGAGTGTATATCGGCACAGAGCTTTCTTTTGACACACACATAAATAACATTTGGTCTCAGGCTAATAGTAGGAATAATCAAAAGAACATTTACTTGATGAATGTGCGGCGAAAATAATGTCCTTTGGATGTTTCGTCATAACTAATCAAGATCAAGATCAAGACCTGTATAGACCTCTCTATGCTTACTTTACTCTACAAATCTTTGATGAAACCTATCCTTGAATACTATCATCATCATCATCATCATCATCATCATCATCATCATCATCAGCATCATCATCATCATCTGGTATGACAGTAAAGGCCATTGAGGCCCATTGTCGACAATAATATAACTCAGCATGGTTACCCAGATTAAACGACAATCGCAGCAATTATAAATCAGAAACTACAGCCACACAGAAAGACTCAGAACCATAAATCTAATGTCATTGCGATACTGAAGATTTCGAGGAGACTTAATCGAAACATACACTATCCTTAATGATACATACATCATTGACAAAAGCAGCTTCTTCGAACTCTACACTATTACACACACTAGAGGCCATAAGTTCAAGCTCAACATGAAATGCAGCACTAAGGATATTCACAAGTACTTTTTCTCCAACAGAGTGGTACCCTATTGGAATTCACTGCCTACAACAGTTATAGAAGTGGCAATGGTTGAATCCTTCAAAAGTAAATTAGACATGCATTTCAGAGAAATACAGAAAATTACAACCACAGTAATAAGACCAACTATGGCCTCCACAAGTCAACATGTAACCGAATGCTAGGCACAGCAGGGTGTAACCATGAGTGTAGGCGGCACACCACAGCTGACATGGGGACCACCCATCTGCACCACAGCATTTCCACAAAACAGAACCAAAGCCGTGGTTCTAATGCCACTGTACTATTGTCAGTAATAATACTACTCTACCAGTGATTAAAAACTAGCCATGATTGGAAGCAACCTACATGACATTGCCAATCAGTGGAAACACCAGCTTCAACTGATGTCAGACATGGTTATGCTACAGCACATGTTGTAGATATGGGAGTGTCTTTGTGGGAAGTCATGACCCCACTGGACATCTTGTATGTACGAGTAAGTCCCGAGTGAAATTCATGTGTGAATACCAGGTGAGCTAATAGACTATGTCACCATGTATATTAAGATGCACTGATCAGCGGCTATGTTTAGATATGTTACCAGCACTGATCATCATCTATATTTAGATGTATTACCAGCATCTTATTATTTGGATATATATTATCAGCACTGGATGACTGGCAGTAGGTACGTCAGCTAGTGCGCAAGTACAGTTTCGCAGAAACGGAATCGAGTATAACTCATGATGGTTAGCACCAGGTTGGAATCAATCAAGGGATTAGATATGACAAACGTACTTAGTTAGTTACGTAGCGGTATGTGTTCTCACGGAAGCGTGGGACAAGATAAGCCGAAAATAATCCGGCTATGAGGAATGGTAACTCGTGTGCCAATTAACTCTAGCATTCTACAGGTTGTCGGCTAATAGGTAATGAACATGACATGGACATTGTAGCGTCCTGTAGGCATTAGGTACACAATCGAAAGTTATTATCAAAAACATATCAATTGTAGAGGCGTGCTAGGACACAATCGAAAGTTATTAACAAAAACATATCAATCGTAGAGGCGGGCTAATCCACCAGTAAGCCTTGTTATCAAACAAGCATTCGTCATTTTTGGCAGGTCATCCGTCAGAAATGGCATGGTAAGCCAGCTGGAATTCTAAATAGAGTTAGGAGAATGACAGATCCCATCACTCCAGAACCAGCCAAACCGCAAGTGCTAGATAAAAAGCACCCTCCCTAGGAGGGAGGGTCGGAGTTTTGATTAGTCAAAGTGATGTCATAATCCAATGAGAATCAGAGCAACCTCCGGCGGTGCGAAACCAAGATGGAGGGAGAATAGAAACTGAGGTAGTATATAAGGGGGACTTTAACTTTAATCGGGAGTTCGGTCCGCCTCACACCTTGTGAAACGCTCTTGCTGAATGGCTTTAAGTAGGCAAGAGCTGGTTGAAGCTTAGGGAAGCTTAGGAAACATTGATTGAATTTATTTATTGCTGTAAATACGAAGACCGGTAACAGCATAAGTTGCCAAACTTTGTAGGTTTTATTGTACAGTTAAAGTTAGAAATAAAACGATCACCTTGAGTGTAATCCAAGGCAAAAGTTTGGCGTATCTCGTTGTTACTCTGGAGAACATGGAAGACCACCGTGTCGAACAAATCACTCTGAAACACGCAGTCCGATCAGGCCCTGGCACTTCTATAAATATCGTCAGGTCCCTGTACCTACGAGGCGAACTAGTATCGTGCTCCATCTTCGTCGATAAAACCGGTTGTCGCAGCAGCCAAACATACAATGTTGTATCGACAAAGGAGGAGCCCAAGAGTAAGTGAGTGAAGAGGATCGGGAAATCTTCAATGTGACCAACGCTGGAGCAGATGCAATTAATTCTCAAAGTGGTGGCATTCGGGCCAGAAACCCATCAGCTGGTGGCAGTGGTGCGATGAGTGTTGCAACACAATTTGCAGTAAACTCACCACAACATGCTGCTACAACCAGGCCTGGGGTCAAATACAAATACAAATATAAATAACAGATTTTTATTTCGTTCAAATATACATACATACATGACATTCTCAATTTTAACAAATACAAATACAAATATCATCTTTCAAATACAAATACAACTATAAATACAATATATCACATACAGACACAAATTATTAAAATGAGAGATAGATAAGTAGTGTGTGGAAACACACATGTAAATAAAAGAAAACATGAATTAGTTAATTAATCAAAGAAATAAGTAGTATAAACTACAAATGGTAGGTACATGTATTTAGGGAAAGGACATTGCTTGGAAGTAAAATGAGCTCTTTCCGGAGCACTTATTAGATTGTTGTACAAAGTGTATATAATATAGTAAATAATTGATTTTATTTAAAATTAAACTGTAAATAGCCAGCTCCTATATGCTATATGCACATGAAATTATCAGTCACGTGAAATTTTAGCTTGTGAAGATTACTAGGATCGGCTGACAGGCTTTAGGCCTAATGCAAACAGCCAAATCCGATATCATATCATATCATATCATATCATATCATATATCAAAATATTGTCTATATTTCGATCATGTCTCACATATATTAAGGCTAGATGCAGTAAATGGGTGTCTATTCAATTATTGATATCTTTATCAGGTCCCAGACCAGATATGTGTGGTTCCGTTGTTAGTCCACAAAATCTTTCTTAGTTTAAAGAATTTGTAATATCTTGTCTGTGGAGATAAAAGGGTTAAAATACGTGTATATCCAAGCAACATTCAACACAGAAAAAATCTAAGTTATATTAATTTGTTTGTTTCAATTTAAAATGTGAAAGATTTATTGAATTGTTAGATTTTTATTTCAAACTAGTATTAATTTGTCACTTAGGCCTAAATCACTTTATTCCAGCTGAACAAGAGTTTGGTAACTACATTGATTATTGCAGTTTCCTCTCAATTCTCAGGCAAAGTCAGTTACATACACTATATGTAGTATTAACCAATTCCAATATTTTTTTATATAGTTCATTAGGAATGCTTAGGATCACGCTTTAAGTTAACTAATATGAAACATGCTGAATATTTTGAGAATAATTTGAGAATAATTTGACTGAAAGTTGTTGTAGACTAAAGTATCAATCAATTTCTGTTAAAAAACCTAAATAGAATGTTGTGGCTAAATTATATAATATGTTGTGGCTACACTACTCTCAATAAAATAAATCGCCAAGATGAGTAGAACAGTGCTTAAATTTTTACATTAGATAGAAATTAGTCAAATTAAGAATATAATAAAATTGACAAAACAGAGACTATTAAATCCTGCATTGATTATTTTGTTACAGATAATTTGAGAGAAAGTTAATGTTTCCCAAAGTAGCGATAACCTGCTGTTAAAATGGTGAAATATATTCAGCAGGCTTCATTAAGATTTTCTGAAATCCGGTTTCTTGAAATTCAGAAGGAAAACAGTTGATTGAGAAGTACAAGCTTTCAATTATCTAGCATCCAGGTGTGTTTTGATTATATTTTATTGACAAAAGCCACTGATCATGCATACTATTTAACAGAGGGTGTGTACTATGCAGAGGTGTAAGATCTTACATAAGATACTACAGGGATAAAGCATTTAAATCTTAAACTTCTTTGATCTTGAAGTTTGTTATCTAGATTTCAAGACAACCACATAGAGAACAGTTGTTGAATATTTTGAAAATAATTTGACTGAAATCTGTTGCCACTTTAGGCAGTAATACCTTCCATCCCAATTATATTCATTGTATTCAACATAATATTCCTAAATCTTTCATATTATTCCTTGCAGAGTGTTTGTACTATTTGCAAAGCCTACTGCTTCATAGAGGATAGAAAATGGTGTCTTGTCATTCTCATTCTGATTCATTATTTACAATCACATATGACACGTATGAAGCTAGTATGCTTAACCCTTTGCAGTATGTATGTATGTTAAGTCCCTGATATAGCTTGCTGATATTTAGCATGCAGATATTTGATCGTGTTTGGCTGTATTTGAACAAATATGCCAAATTCAACGAGCAGATAAAAACACAAATATAGTGTTTTAAAAACGGCAAATACAAATACACGAAACTAGTGTATTTAAATACAAACACAAATACGTATTTGACCGCAGGCCTGGCTACAACAATAATTGGTGATCATGAATTTTTTTTTTATAGTTATCCTGGTAAATCTCTGGAATAACCTGCATGATAGCGTTACATCCGCATTGAGTGTAAATGGCTTCAAGTACAAACTCGACAAACATTGGGGAAACCAAGATATAGTATATGTAAACTTCAAAGCCTCAATCACCGGGACACATGCTTATCTTGTTTATATTATTATTATTATTATTATTATTATTATTATTATTATTATTATTATTATTATTATTATTGTTAGCAGTAGCAGTAGCAGCAGCAACAGTAGTAGTAGTAGTAGTAGTAGTAGTAGTAGTAGTAGTAGTAGTAGTAGTAGTAGTAGTAGTAGTAGTAGTAGTAGTAGTAGTAGTAGTACATATTTGTTTTTGCACTGTCATGGTGGTGACTTCTGCATTCATGGGATTGGTTGGATTTTTAGTATCTTTCTAAGATTATGTTTTAAATATTTTGCTTAAAAGAGCTTTGTGTAAGAATTTGTGTGTGTGTATATTTATATCTATGTTGTTCTAGATTTGCATTACTTGGTGGGATGGTTTTTGTTCTGTAATATGTTAGGTGTATGTTATTCTAGTTCGTGTGTATGTCTGTGCTGTTCCTAAAAGTAAATGGAAATCACTATATCAAACAAGGATATAGAAACATTGTACATAAATGCCAATGGGTAAATGGAAAAAAATTATGCACTGGTTCAACCTAAACAAATTGTCTTTGAATGTTGGAAAAACAAACTACATGCTATTCACCAATTACGCTAAGATATGAAATAACAATTCACAAAAAATCATTATAGATAATCAAGAAATAAAGGAAACCAAGTCTGCCAAATATCTCGGAGTTTATGTAGATGAGAATCGGACATGAGAAAAACATATTAACATAGCAATATCCAAAGTAGCAAATAGCATGGGTGTCATACATAGATTAAAATATGATTTACCACAGCATATAGCCAAAACAATTTACTCTGCACTAATTCTGCCTCACTTAACTTATTGCAATACGATTTGGACCAAAGCACACACAAATAAATTAAGTAAACTTAAAGCAACAACGTCTGATATCTTACCGTGCTTCACCGCCAACGCGATTTTGTACGTCGTCGCTGGCGCATCGGCGGTGAGGAGCCAGGTAATAGGTGTCGGGAGCTATAGTATTGCAGTCGAGTACTCTGCTCCAAGTGATTCCCAGATAGGAGTCGGTAGGATATTGATAATTAACCAGCATACGCTAAGCCCTGCTTAATAAACACTCTCAGTCAAAGTTTCAAAACATAATTATATTAAATTAAATGTTGCTGAAAATACTTCAATTCCCAGCTAACACGAAAAAATACATTCAATTAATATTCAGCAATTAAATGTTGCTGAAAATACTTCAATTTTTCAGAAACATTTAATTGTACATATTATATTATATTGAAGTATTTTCAGCAACATTTAATTGCTGAATATTAATTGAACGTATTTTTTCGTGTTAGCTGAATACTTTGAATCTCATGAAACTCATTTTACTATCATCAATATGCTGAAAACCTTAACCTATGATCACAAGTGTTGTCTTAGGATGTGTACTCACTGGTGATCTCAAGCGCAATCGCACAAGTAAACTAACAAATGATTAGCGATGTTTATGTAACAACCCCCCCCCCCCCACATGCACTTACCGCTAAATACAGAAGCGTGCGGTCATTAATAGCAACAAATGAATGCCGCTGTGAATGACGATGTTTATTTAACAGGACGCTGTAAATTTGACAATATCCGGAAGAATTCTTTGGGAAAAGGTATGTCACGGGAATCTCGCCTATATATATTGGTATATTTTAAAGATTTTTAAAGGACTAATGTGCTAATTATGGTGCTAATTACGAATCAGTTTTTGCAAATCAATTTTTTCCAATTCATTATTTGTGTATGTCATATATTTGTGCCTTCTTGATCAAATCGTGTACAAGAACATATCTATGTTGCAATTTTGTTCAACATGCCTCATATAACGGTGATAGCAGAAGATCAACGCATAAAGGATGTATTTACATTGGAACCTTGTCAAGGATGTGATACGGGTTGTACTGCAGCTAGCAAGAAGTTCCATTTTCCGATATGCCCAGTCGCAAAGTTCAAGCCCACGCATCATTACAAGTTGCTGAAGCACTTAGAGTCACATTTCTACGCCAGCAAAGGTAGCGTACACACACATGGATATCGTGTTACCGTCTGTCCTCAGCAATGCGGTTATAAATCGTCTGAGAAGAGTAGAACACATTTTCATTGTCCCAAGTGTGATAGAACCATTGCATGTAAATATCTCTTCGTCAGTCATCTTGGACTATGCTTAGCGAACTCGGATAACGTCCTTACCATAATGGACACAGATAGCTCTACTCCCATAATCGACCCAGACACCTGTACTCCCATAATCGACCCAGACAGCTCCACTCCCATAATCGACCCAGACAGCTCCCCTCCCATAATGAATAGAGATAGCTCCACTCCAATAATGGAAATAGATAGCTCCACTTCCATAATTGACATGGATAACGCCACTCCCATAATGGACGCAGATAACTCCATTCTTACGAAAGAATGCCCAATAATAAATACACTGTGATCCTCCATAACAAAATGATTATAACTGACGAATCGGGATTATCAAAATGATATGATTAAAATGAAAAAATTTCCACAAATATATAGGCAAATTCTGGACTCTTAATGCGATTAAATAATGTTAAAAGAATTCATTTTCCTCTTTGATCATTTGCCGTTGAAACCATTGCGATTTTGAGTGACAATCAAAGCCTAGCAGCACATTGCGCTAACTGATTAAGACTTGCAATGGCCTGACAGGGACAGAATCGCCGGTTGGTTGTATGAAAAGGGATTAAGGTTTTCAAAGAAGGTGCCGTCACAAAGTTCTGTCAGACATTATTTATTTACTTATTGATTTATTGTTTAATTATTTGTTTAGTTATTTATTTATTTATTATTTATTTACTTATTGATTATTTATTTATTTATTTATTTATTTATTTTAGCTACTTAATTTTGGTTTTATTTATTTACGACAGTTAACGAAGTGTCAGTTCCTGAATCTCCTGCGCCTGTTGTCGATGCGGATGTGTTTTGGACGACGATTGAGAAGGAGATGATATTGCGGTGCTTTTTAAAAGGTAAACCTAGTCCATACAACATCAAACCAAGTTACCAGGGCTGGGCACCATATATTGGCGAGTACACAAGGAAAAGCAACATGTTGTTTAACACAGAATACGAGAAAGTAAAACAAACAGATCCAGAAGATCATGAACCCATACCAGAAAAAATCATCACGCATCTCCTCGAGGATGAAAAGCTCGATACTGTGCGACGTTTTTGTCACATTCTTGGCGTGAAAGCTCAAGGAAGCAAACTTGACATGTTGTGTGGTCTGCGAAGCAAGTCCCTGAGCAAATCAGAATTTAATTATGCCTATGGGTCACTCTATAGCCATTCAGGTGGTTGGCTATCCTCAACTTGCCCACACAATGTGACATACGCAGTTACGTTTCTTTTGCGATCTGAGTCTCTGCGTGATTACGTAGATATCTTCCATTAGATGCAACATGTCCCAACTGTAAACCGTATAGATATTGCTAATACAGTGGCCAAAGTCGGAAACAAAATAGTACCAGGTCTATTCCATCCAAATGATGGGCGCATTGCCGTAGTACCAGCAACGTCAACAAATTCGGCGGTAACTGTACTTATAAATGGAATGCTGATGCATATGGTTATGCCCTAATATTAATAACAACTACCGTATACATTTTTGTGCGTGTGCGTGCAGTGGCTCTTTGGATCTTGGGGGGGGGGGGGGGGGGAGAAAATGAATTTTGTTCGATTTGAGCTGTATGCTATTAAATACATCGGCTTCTTCGACCATTAATTCCTTAACTCTCCAAGGTTCGCTAAGATCATGACATCAGCCAAAGTTTGTGTGCACGCATATCCGAGGAAGAAAAAAATATAATATAAGCAGTTTGAATCATGCAACTTATGCAATGCATTTATTACGAGAGATATAGTCATAAATGATTTAAAAAATCAAAAAGTACCATTCTTTGTCGGCTAGAGTGTTCAAGGGTTAATGCTCTAGTGTAGTGCGCAGAGCCTGCCAGCACTCGGAGTGTCAGATATCGCTCCTACAGCCGTTTACAATAGGCCGTAATGCTATTATACAGGACGCCTCAGCGCCCACGATTATCAATAGCCCCAGCGACAACATCGGCGCTGGAGTGCGTTAAGATGCCAGACCCTTATCACTTAAAGGTCTACAAAAGAAATGCCTAAAACTATTCTCGCCATCCACAGAGACACAAAATATTTGTAAGTGGAAAATCTGCTAAAAATAGAAGATATAGGTAAGGTACAGCTATACTCTCTACTAAAAGACTATTACAAAACAGATCTGCCACCACCAATAAGTGATCTTATGAAAAATAACATTGAAATCCACAACACACAATCAAAAAATAACATACATACTAAATACGCTAGGACCGAAATGGGAAAACAAAAAATATCCATAAGATCAGCACAACTATGGAACAGTACACACTCTGGCACATGCACGAATATCCTAGAACTAAAATCTCATAAAAAATGTATTAAAAAAGCTAGTAATCAACAGTTATTAGACCATCATCCATTATTATTATTATTATTATTATTATTATTATTATTATTATTATTATTATTATTATTATTATTATATATTATTAATAATGATAAAGCTGGGGAACTATAGGTCTGCTCTCCATTGGTCCATCCAATAGGTTTTCTTCACCTTTATTCACACTCTTTCAATATACTTAACTGAAAACTGTTACACTACTTAGTGTATATAGGTACTCTTTATTCGCTCCCATCAACATCTTTGGTCACTTGAAAATATCTTGATTTTCTCAGTAAATTGATAGGGTTCAAGGACCACGTTTTAAGTAAAAAATCCATAAATAGGTATTCACAATGATGTCTTCCATCACTCCAGAGGGCATCGTCATCACATGGCAAAATATATGCCTACAAATCCTCTTACCGCAGGTATATACAGAATATAGCAATTTAACCAGACAACACTGCATAAACACATATTGCACTCAACATCGTCGTGTCGT
>CM067364.1:17963386-18327254 GCA_034401795.1 Chaetoderma sp. LZ-2023a
AATGCCAGGCGCAGCAGGGTGGAACCATGCATGTAGGCGGCACACCACAGCTGACACGGGGAACACCCATCTGCACCACAGCAATTCCACTAATCAGTGTTAGCCCACGCTGCTCAGGATTTTAGATTTTCATATTAAATTAAAAGATGATCTGGTGTTCATTTTTCGGTAAATTTGGTTGACGATGTTGTTGTCATAGACATCAACATCATCAACCAAACTGTTGCGAAATGTACACTGGCTTCTTTGTTATTTACACAGCAAAAGATAGAATATTGACATCGGAGCGGTAAGAGTTAAACTCTTAAAATCATTCAAGATCATTCAAGAAGAAACTAGATATCCAAGAAAGAACTTTTGAATGGGACTGACCAAGCCATACCACAACAAAAACACTGAGGCAATAACAAGCCAATGGTTTATGCCTCATAAAATGATGATGATGATGATGATGATGATGATGATGATGATGATGATGATGATGATGAAAAGACTGTGAACAGAAATCCACCTTGTGCTACCTATATGCAGCAGCATACAAAATCGGAACCACACATCATGTATGGAACTCTTTAGCAACTACACTGTAAGTGTTACATGTCCTGTCTGTGGGCTACAGGATGAGATAACAGTCCATGTCCTTACATCATGTCCAATCACTAAATCCATCAGAGAACAGCATATTGCACCAATCAAACCCGCAGTTGTGAAAGAATTCGGTCTCTTAGCCTGGAACAAGATCTCGCAACATAACCCCATCATCACTCAGCTCATAATAGACTGCAGAAAACTATCAAATATTTACTCCTTGCTAAGAAATGACAATCTGACAAGCATATTAGAATCTTTAAGCTGCACTCCCATTCAAACTCTACACAGAAAGGGACTACAATATGTATCATGACTTCTTAATATCCAGACTGTATCTAATCTACAAAATTGTGTTCATATAGAAATTGCCGCTGCATTTAACTCGGACAGCTCTTAAAAATGTAGATAAAATTCAATGCAAACTAATTTACTTTCATAACTGTTTTTTATAGTAGGAGGCGGAGTCGAAGAACACTGGCAAAACCACTGTTAAGCCAGCTGCAGGCAAAGCAGAAGTTTAAGACACTTAGTAAAGAAAGAAGTGTCAAAGCATATTTCTGTGAAAAGTAAACAAACAGAGACCTGCGCCCTTGCTTCGGCAAGGATCACCACCGTCAAAATTTCCAATTCAGTCCTCAAGTGCTGTTCTATAATTCTTAACCCCTATCACACCAATGCCAAAATTCACAATTTTCAAATTAAATTAAAGGATGAGTTGGTGTGCATTTTACAACAAATCTGCTGGAAGATGTTGCTGACGTAGACAGCGATATCATCCACCAAAACTGATGAAAAATGCACACCAACTTCTATGAAATTAACCTAGTAAACGATAGAATACTGACATCAGAGTGGCAAGGGTTAATGGTGTTTTAACATTAACAATTAGTTTTATCACATGATTCTCTATCTATCTTTAGATATGGTAAAAAACTGTTAATAGAAACTTTGTCCATCACTGTAAGAGTAGAATCATCCGCATAATAACTACCATAAATGTTGATATTATTAATTTAAAAAAATTAATATTAAGTTTTTGTCTATAAGTATAACTCAGAATCTCAGCAAATATAATAAATATATACAGTGATAAAGGGTAGCCTTGCTTAACACTCCTATTATTTTCAAATCAATTCGAAGAAATGTTATTATTTAGAACTCAACTTTAAATTTTTATATTAAAAAGTTCGAAAGTGTTATTAAATGTCTCATTAAAATTAAAAGCCTTTAAACATTCATACATAAAATTGTGTTCTATAGAATCAAGCCTGCAAACATAACCATTAATAAAATCAAGTTCCAACATATCTAAAATTAGTCTAATATGTTCACCAATATACCTATTTTTAATAAAACCAGTCTGGGAAGGATGTATAATATCGGCCAGAACATCTTTAATTCTGTTCGCAATAACCTTTGCAAAAATTTTATAGTCAGTATTTAATAATGTGATGGGTCGATAATTTTTACAAAATTTAGGGTCTTTGTCTTTTTTGGGAATCAAAGTAATAACACCTCTCTTCTGAGATTCAGATAACATCCCCTCTTCCAAAGACTTATATAAAAAATCTATAAAATTCTACCTGGAGATTTATTATTCTGCATTGCTTAATAATGCTGCATGGAATTCTGCATGTTCAAGAGGGGCATTAACCTTGGCTAAATTAACATCATTCAATTTAGGCAATGAGATTGTGTCAAAAACTTTATAAAAATCATCTACATTAAATTTTGATTTACTTTGTAGCAAAGTAGAATAGAATTTTTCAAGTTCGGAACAAATTAACTTTTCATTTGTTGTAAAATGATTTCTGGAATCATAAATTTCACTTATAACATTCTTAGATTGTTTTTGTCTTTCCAAATATAAAAAATATTTCGAGCTTCTTTCTCCAGATTCCATCCAATTGATTCGGAATCGAATAATGGCACCTTCAGCTTTTTTTTAATCATAAATAGATTCTAACTCGTCATTGGCCAAGATTTTCCGACTGCACATCATGATTATCAATTAAAACTTTCAAGTATATAGATTTCTTTAATTATCTTCTTTTCTTTTTCTTTCATTTTTTGACATAGTTTTACTAAAATCTACAGATATATTTTTTATTGAAAACTTGATCCAATCCCATTTCATTCTATTGTTTGATAAATCATTCATATCTGGCACCTCATTTTTTAAAGAATCTTTAATTTTATCAGTATATGACACATAACTCAAAAGTTTACAATTAAATTTCCCAAAAAAAGTTTTGTACAGAATTTTGGAGAAAATTCAGCTGCACTGTAACCATTTTATGATCAGACTGAATCCCTAAAGATATTTCAGGGTGATAAATAGAATTTTGAATCTGCCTCTGTACAAGCCAATAATCGATCCTTGATTGCACATCATTTGACAGCTTCCATGTGAATTTCTTTGTATTTGCATTTCGAACTCTCCAAATATCAACTAAATCATATTTAGCTATTAATTTATGTAAACTAATAGAGGCCATAGAATTTGTGGAGTTTAATCTATGTTTAATAGCGCATAAGACTGTGTTAAAATCGTCTGTTAATAGAATTGTACCAGTCTGAAAGGTTTGTAAAAGATTAGCACATTTCTTAAAGAATTCTTCACGTTCAGTCCTAAGATTTGGAGCATAAAGATTTACAATCACACATTTTTTATTCTGAAATTCAGCATTAATGAACATTAAACGAGAATCACCATCTGAATCACTGTTTAAATCTTTAATTTTATTATTTGAAAAGAAAAAATACACTCCTCTACTCAAATTTGACCCATGGCGAAAAAGTAGCATATTTACCCACTCAGCGGTCCAAAATCTTTTATCCACTGCAAAACTGTGCGTTTCTTGCACCGAAACAACATCCAAATATTGATTTTTACAAAACGAAAAAACTTTCTCCTCTTAACACAATCTCTTAAACCTCTTGCATTGTAAGACGCCATTTTTAGAGACATGTTAATTCACCCAAAAAGGAAGGTAATTATATATATATATATATATATATATATATATATATATATATATATATATATATATATACATATATATATATATATACATATATATATATATATATATACACATACATATATACATACATACATACATAATATTTTCAATTTTTTTCAATTTTGAAAATTCTGAGCCGGTGCGTTTACAATATTACATACATACATGCCAGTGCCAGTTCCGTTATTTTATTACTTTATAAATCCATAACTTGTATATATCTCAGGTGATAAAATAAGCAAAAATATTTTCAATTTTTTTCAATTTTGAAAATTCTGAGCCGGTGCGTTTACAATATTACATACATACCAGAGCCATGCTGGAGTCAGAGTACAATAGGCGTATTGTGACAGATGCATCCACAGATAGTCCCATACGAATCGTCAGTGTGTCAGTATATCAGCCATGTGAAAGCTGGTCGGCCAATCCTTGACTTTTAGTCTTGGTGCGATGGTCCAGTGGAAAGATGCCTGGTTGCTGATGCTATGCGGAGTTGCAGAATGGCGGTTCGATCCCCTGACCGGGAGATGGTGATCAACAAATTAAACTAACGGGTGCATCACTGTCGGCTAAGTTAGCACATGGAAATTGAAGCCGCACGTTGCCAGTGCGTCAATAAAATAAAAATACATATACTGCCAGAGCCGTGCTGGAGTCAGAGTACAATAGGCGTAAAAGCCTAGGATTGATTGTGACAGATGCATCCACAGATAGTCCCATATGAATCGTCAGTGTGTCAGTATATCAGACATGTGAAAGCTGGTCGGCCAATCCTTGACTTTTAGTCTTGGTGCGGTGGTCCAGTGGAAAGATGCCTGGTTGCTGATGCTATGCGGAGTTGCAGAATGGCGGTTCGATCCCCCGACCGGGAGATGGTGATCAACAAATTAAACTAACGGGTGCATCACTGTCGGCTAAGTTAGCACATGGAAATTGAAGCCGCACGTTGCCAGTGCGTCAATAAAATAAAAATACATATACTGCCAGAGCCGTGGTGGAGTCAGAGTACAATAGGCGTAAAAGCCTAGGATTGATTGTGACAGATGCATCCACAGATAGTCCCATACGAATCATCAGTGTGTCAGTATATCAGACATGTGAAAGCTGGTCGGCCAATCCTTGACTTTTAGTCTTGGTGCGGTGGTCCAGTGGAAAGATGCCTGGTTGCTGATGCTATGCGGAGTTGCAGAATGGCGGTTCGATCCCCTGACCGGGAGATGGTGATCAACAAATTAAACTAATGGGTGCATCACTGTCGGCTAAGTTAGCACATGGAAATTGAAGCCGCACGTTGCCAGTGCGTCAATAAAATAAAAATACATACATACATACATATATATATATATATATATATATATATATATATATATGCCAGAGCCATGCTGGAGTCAGAGTACAATAGGCGTAAAAGCCTAGGATTGATTGTGACAGATGCATCCACAGATAGTCCCATACGAATCGTCAGTGTGTCAGTATATCAGACATGTGAAAGCTGGTCGGCCAATCCTTGACTTTTAGTCTTGGTGCGGTGGTCCAGTGGAAAGATGCCTGGTTGCTGATGCTATGCGGAGTTGCAGAATGGCGGTTCGATCCCCTGACCGGGAGATGGTGATCAACAAATTAAACTAATGGGTGCATCACTGTCGGCTAAGTTAGCACATGGAAATTGAAGCCGCACGTTGCCAGTGCGTCAATAAAATAAAAATACATATACTGCCAGAGCCGTGCTGGAGTCAGAGTACAATAGGCGTAAAAGCCTAGGATTGATTGTGACAGATGCATCCACAGATAGTCCCATACGAATCGTCAGTGTGTCAGTATATCAGACATGTGAAAGCTGGTCGGCCAATCCTTGACTTTTAGTCTTGGTGCGGTGGTCCAGTGGAAAGATGCCTGGTTGCTGATGCTATGCGGAGTTGCAGAATGGCGGTTCGATCCCCTGACCGGGAGATGGTGATCAACAAATTAAACTAATGGGTGCATCACTGTCGGCTAAGTTAGCACATGGAAATTGAAGCCGCACGTTGCCAGTGCGTCAATAAAATAAAAATACATATACTGCCAGAGCCGTGCTGGAGTCAGAGTACAATAGGCGTAAAAGCCTAGGATTGATTGTGACAGATGCATCCACAGATAGTCCCATACGAATCGTCAGTGTGTCAGTATATCAGACATGTGAAAGCTGGTCGGCCAATCCTTGACTTTTAGTCTTGGTGCGGTGGTCCAGTGGAAAGATGCCTGGTTGCTGATGCTATGCGGAGTTGCAGAATGGCAGTTCGATCCCCCGACCGGGAGATGGTGATCAACAAATTAAACTAACGGGTGCATCACTGTCGGCTAAGTTAGCACATGGAAATTGAAGCCGCACGTTGCCAGTGCGTCAATAAAATAAAAATACATATACTGCCAGAGCCGTGCTGGAGTCAGAGTACAATAGGCGTAAAAGCCTAGGATTGATTGTGACAGATGCATCCACAGATAGTCCCATACGAATCGTCAGTGTGTCAGTATATCAGACATGTGAAAGCTGGTCGGCCAATCCTTGACTTTTAGTCTTGGTGCGGTGGTACAGTGGAAAGATGCCTGGTTGCTGATGCTATGCGGAGTTGCAGAATGGCGGTTCGATCCCCCGACCGGGAGATGGTGATCAACAAATTAAACTAACGGGTGCATCACTGTCGGCTAAGTTAGCACATGGAAATTGAAGCCGCACGTTGCCAGTGCGTTAATAAAATAAAAATACATATACTGCCAGAGCCATGCTGGAGTCAGAGTACAATAGGCGTAAAAGCCTAGGATTGATTGTGACAGATGCATCCACAGATAGTCCCATACGAATCGTCAGTGTGTCAGTATATCAGACATGTGAAAACTGGTCGGCCAATCCTTGACTTTTTAGTCTTGGTGCGGAGGTCCAGTGGAAAGATGCCTGGTTGCTGATGCTATGCGGTGTTGCAGAATGGCGGTTCGATCCCCCGACCGGGAGATGGTGATCAACAAATTAAACTAACGGGTGCATCACTGTCGGCTAAGTTAGCACATGGAAATTGAAGCCGCACGTTGCCAGTGCGTCAATAAAATAAAAATACATATACTGCCAGAGCCGTGCTGGAGTCAGAGTACAATAGGCGTAAAAGCCTAGGATTGATTGTGACAGATGCATCCACAGATAGTCCCATATGAATCGTCAGTGTGTCAGTATATCAGACATGTGAAAGCTGGTCGGCCAATCCTTGACTTTTAGTCTTGGTGCGGTGGTCCAGTGGAAAGATGCCTGGTTGCTGATGCTATGCGGTGTTGCAGAATGGCGGTTCGATCCCCCGACCGGGAGATGGTGATCAACAAATTAAACTAACGGGTGCATCACTGTCGGCTAAGTTAGCACATGGAAATTGAAGCCGCACGTTGCCAGTGCGTCAATAAAATAAAAACCATATACTGCCAGAGCCGTGCTGGATTCAGAGTACAATAGGCGTAAAAGCCTAGGATTGATTGTGACAGATGCATCCACAGATAGTCCCATATGAATCGTCAGTGTGTCAGTATATCAGACATGTGAAAGCTGGTCGGCCAATCCTTGACTTTTAGTCTTGGTGCGGTGGTCCAGTGGAAAGATGCCTGGTTGCTGATGCTATGCGGTGTTGCAGAATGGCGGTTCGATCCCCCGACCGGGAGATGGTGATCAACAAATTAAACTAACGGGTGCATCACTGTCGGCTAAGTTAGCACATGGAAATTGAAGCCGCACCTTGCCAGTGCGTCAATAAAAGAAAAATACATATACTGCCAGAGCCGTGCTGGAGTCAGAGTACAATAGGCGTAAAAGCCTAGGATTGATTGTGACAGATGCATCCACAGATAGTCCCATACGAATCGTCAGTGTGTCAGTATATCAGACATGTGAAAGCTGGTCGGCCAATCCTTGACTTTTAGTCTTGGTGCGGTGGTCCAGTGGAAAGATGCCTGGTTGCTGATGCTATGCGGTGTTGCAGAATGGCGGTTCGATCCCCCGACCGGGAGATGGTGATCAACAAATTAAACTAACGGGTGCATCACTGTCGGCTAAGTTAGCACATGGAAATTGAAGCCGCACGTTGCCAGTGCGTCAATAAAATAAAAATACATATACTGCCAGAGCCGTGCTGGAGTCAGAGTACAATAGGCGTAAAAGCCTAGGATTGATTGTGACAGATGCATCCACAGATAGTCCCATACGAATCGTCAGTGTGTCAGTATATCAGACATGTGAAAGCCGGTCGGCCAATCCTTGACTTTTAGTCTTGGTGCGGTGGTCCAGTGGAAAGATGCCTGGTTGCTGATGCTATGCGGTGTTGCAGAATGGCGGTTCGATCCCCCGACCGGGAGATGGTGATCAACAAATTAAACTAATGGGTGCATCACTGTCGGCTAAGTTAGCACATGGAAATTGAAGCCGCACGTTGCCAGTGCTTCAATAAAATAAAAATACATATACTGCCAGAGCCGTGCTGGAGTCAGAGTACAATAGGCGTAAAAGCCTAGGATTGATTGTGACAGATGCATCCACAGATAGTCCCATATGAATCGTCAGTGTGTCAGTATATCAGACATGTGAAAGCTGGTCGGCCAATCCTTGACTTTTAGTCTTGGTGCGGTGGTCCAGTGGAAAGATGCCTGGTTGCTGATGCTATGCGGTGTTGCAGAATGGCGGTTTGATCCCCCGACCGGGAGATGGTGATCAACAAATTAAACTAACGGGTGCATCACTGTCGGCTAAGTTAGCACATGGAAATTGAAGCCGCACGTTGCCAGTGCGTCAATAAAATAAAAATACATATACTGCCAGAGCCGTGCTGGATTCAGAGTACAATAGGCGTAAAAGCCTAGGATTGATTGTGACAGATGCATCCACAGATAGTCCCATATGAATCGTCAGTGTGTCAGTATATCAGACATGTGAAAGCTGGTCGGCCAATCCTTGACTTTTAGTCTTGGTGCGGTGGTCCAGTGGAAAGATGCCTGGTTGCTGATGCTATGCGGTGTTGCAGAATGGCGGTTCGATCCCCCGACCGGGAGATGGTGATCAACAAATTAAACTAACGGGTGCATCACTGTCGGCTAAGTTAGCACATGGAAATTGAAGCCGCACGTTGCCAGTGCGTCAATAAAATAAAAATACATATACTGCCAGAGCCGTGCTGGAGTCAGAGTACAATAGGCGTAAAAGCCTAGGATTGATTGTGACAGATGCATCCACAGATAGTCCCATACGAATCGTCAGTGTGTCAGTATATCAGACATGTGAAAGCTGGTCGGCCAATCCTTGACTTTTAGTCTTGGTGCGGTGGTCCAGTGGAAAGATGCCTGGTTGCTGATGCTATGCGGAGTTGCAGAATGGCGGTTCGATCCCCCGACCGGGAGATGGTGATCAACAAATTAAACTAACGGGTGCATCACTGTCGGCTAAGTTAGCACATGGAAATTGAAGCCGCACGTTGCCAGTGCGTCAATAAAATAAAAATACATATACTGCCAGAGCCGTGCTGGAGTCAGAGTACAATAGGCGTAAAAGCCTAGGATTGATTGTGACAGATGCATCCACAGATAGTCCCATATGAATCGTCAGTGTGTCAGTATATCAGACATGTGAAAGCTGGTCGGCCAATCCTTGACTTTTAGTCTTGGTGCGGTGGTCCAGTGGAAAGATGCCTGGTTGCTGATGCTATGCGGAGTTGCAGAATGGCGGTTCGATCCCCCGACCGGGAGATGGTGATCAACAAATTAAACTAACGGGTGCATCACTGTCGGCTAAGTTAGCACATGGAAATTGAAGCCGCACGTTGCCAGTGCGTCAATAAAATAAAAATACATACATACATACATATATATATATATATATATATATATATATATATATGCCAGAGCCGTGCTGGAGTCAGAGTACAATAGGCGTAAAAGCCTAGGATTGATTGTGACAGATGCATCCACAGATAGTCCCATATGAATCGTCAGTGTGTCAGTATATCAGACATGTGAAAGCTGGTCGGCCAATCCTTGACTTTTAGTCTTGGTGCGGTGGTCCAGTGGAAAGATGCCTGGTTGCTGATGCTATGCGGAGTTGCAGAATGGTGGTTCGATCCCCTGACCGGGAGATGGTGATCAACAAATTAAACTAATGGGTGCATCACTGTCGGCTAAGTTAGCACATGGAAATTGAAGCCGCACGTTGCCAGTGCGTCAATAAAATAAAAATACATATACTGCCAGAGCCGTGCTGGAGTCAGAGTACAATAGGCGTAAAAGCCTAGGATTGATTGTGACAGATGCATCCACAGATAGTCCCATACGAATCGTCAGTGTGTCAGTATATCAGACATGTGAAAGCTGGTCGGCCAATCCTTGACTTTTAGTCTTGGTGTGGTGGTCCAGTGGAAAGATGCCTGGTTGCTGATGCTATGCGGAGTTGCAGAATGGCAGTTCGATCCCCCGACCGGGAGATGGTGATCAACAAATTAAACTAACGGGTGCATCACTGTCGGCTAAGTTAGCACATGGAAATTGAAGCCGCACGTTGCCAGTGCGTCAATAAAATAAAAATACATATACTGCCAGAGCCGTGCTGGAGTCAGAGTACAATAGGCGTAAAAGCCTAGGATTGATTGTGACAGATGCATCCACAGATAGTCCCATATGAATCGTCAGTGTGTCAGTATATCAGACATGTGAAAGCTGGTCGGCCAATCCTTGACTTTTAGTCTTGGTGCGGTGGTACAGTGGAAAGATGCCTGGTTGCTGATGCTATGCGGAGTTGCAGAATGGCGGTTCGATCCCCCGACCGGGAGATGGTGATCAACAAATTAAACTAACGGGTGCATCACTGTCGGCTAAGTTAGCACATGGAAATTGAAGCCGCACGTTGCCAGTGCGTCAATAAAATAAAAATACATATACTGCCAGAGCCGTGCTGGAGTCAGAGTACAATAGGCGTTAAAGCCTAGGATTGATTGTGACAGATGCATCCACAGATAGTCCCATACGAATCGTCAGTGTGTCAGTATATCAGACATGTGAAAACTGGTCGGCCAATCCTTGACTTTTAGTCTTGGTGCGGTGGTCCAGTGGAAAGATGCCTGGTTGCTGATGCTATGCGGTGTTGCAGAATGGCGGTTCGATCCCCCGACCGGGAGATGGTGATCAACAAATTAAACTAACGGGTGCATCACTGTCGGCTAAGTTAGCACATGGAAATTGAAGCCGCACGTTGCCAGTGCGTCAATAAAATAAAAATACATATACTGCCAGAGCCGTGCTGGAGTCAGAGTACAATAGGCGTAAAAGCCTAGGATTGATTGTGACAGATGCATCCACAGATAGTCCCATATGAATCGTCAGTGTGTCAGTATATCAGACATGTGAAAGCTGGTCGGCCAATCCTTGACTTTTAGTCTTGGTGCGGTGGTCCAGTGGAAAGATGCCTGGTTGCTGATGCTATGCGGTGTTGCAGAATGGCGGTTCGATCCCCCGACCGGGAGATGGTGATCAACAAATTAAACTAACGGGTGCATCACTGTCGGCTAAGTTAGCACATGGAAATTGAAGCCGCACGTTGCCAGTGCGTCAATAAAAAAAACACCATATACTGCCAGAGCCGTGCTGGAGTCAGAGTACAATAGGCGTAAAAGCCTAGGATTGATTGTGACAGATGCATCCACAGATAGTCCCATATGAATCGTCAGTGTGTCAGTATATCAGACATGTGAAAGCTGGTCGGCCAATCCTTGACTTTTAGTCTTGGTGCGGTGGTCCAGTGGAAAGATGCCTGGTTGCTGATGCTATGCGGTGTTGCAGAATGGCGGTTCGATCCCCCGACCGGGAGATGGTGATCAACAAATTAAACTAACGGGTGCATCACTGTCGGCTAAGTTAGCACATGGAAATTGAAGCCGCACGTTGCCAGTGCGTCAATAAAATAAAAATACATATACTGCCAGAGCCGTGCTGGAGTCAGAGTACAATAGGCGTAAAAGCCTAGGATTGATTGTGACAGATGCATCCACAGATAGTCCCATATGAATCGTCAGTGTGTCAGTATATCAGACATGTGAAAGCTGGTCGGCCAATCCTTGACTTTTAGTCTTGGTGCGGTGGTCCAGTGGAAAGATGCCTGGTTGCTGATGCTATGCGGTGTTGCAGAATGGCGGTTCGATCCCCCGACCGGGAGATGGTGATCAACAAATTAAACTAACGGGTGCATCACTGTCGGCTAAGTTAGCACATGGAAATTGAAGCCGCACGTTGCCAGTGCGTCAATAAAATAAAAATACATATACTGCCAGAGCCGTGCTGGAGTCAGAGTACAATAGGCGTAAAAGCCTAGGATTGATTGTGACAGATGCATCCACAGATAGTCCCATATGAATCGTCAGTGTGTCAGTATATCAGACATGTGAAAGCCGGTCGGCCAATCCTTGACTTTTAGTCTTGGTGCGGTGGTCCAGTGGAAAGATGCCTGGTTGCTGATGCTATGCGGTGTTGCAGAATGGCGGTTCGATCCCCCGACCGGGAGATGGTGATCAACAAATTAAACTAACGGGTGCATCACGGTCGGCTAAGTTAGCACATGGAAATTGAAGCCGCACGTTGCCAGTGCGTCAATAAAATAAAAATACATATACTGCCAGAGCCGTGCTGGAGTCAGAGTACAATAGGCGTAAAAGCCTAGGATTGATTGTGACAGATGCATCCACAGATAGTCCCATATGAATCGTCAGTGTGTCAGTATATCAGACATGTGAAAGCTGGTCGGCCAATCCTTGACTTTTAGTCTTGGTGCGGTGGTCCAGTGGAAAGATGCCTGGTTGCTGATGCTATGCGGTGTTGCAGAATGGCGGTTCGATCCCCCGACCGGGAGATGGTGATCAACAAATTAAACTAACGGGTGCATCACTGTCGGCTAAGTTAGCACATGGAAATTGAAGCCGCACGTTGCCAGTGCGTCAATAAAATAAAAATACATATACTGCCAGAGCCGTGCTGGAGTCAGAGTACAATAGGCGTAAAAGCCTAGGATTGATTGTGACAGATGCATCCACAGATAGTCCCATATGAATCGTCAGTGTGTCAGTATATCAGACATGTGAAAGCTGGTCGGCCAATCCTTGACTTTTAGTCTTGGTGCGGTGGTCCAGTGGAAAGATGCCTGGTTGCTGATGCTATGCGGTGTTGCAGAATGGCGGTTCGATCCCCCGACCGGGAGATGGTGATCAACAAATTAAACTAACGGGTGCATCACTGTCGGCTAAGTTAGCACATGGAAATTGAAGCCGCACGTTGCCAGTGCGTCAATAAAATAAAAATACATATACTGCCAGAGCCGTGCTGGAGTCAGAGTACAATAGGCGTAAAAGCCTAGGATTGATTGTGACAGATGCATCCACAGATAGTCCCATATGAATCGTCAGTGTGTCAGTATATCAGACATGTGAAAGCTGGTCGGCCAATCCTTGACTTTTAGTCTTGGTGCGGTGGTCCAGTGGAAAGATGCCTGGTTGCTGATGCTATGCGGAGTTGCAGAATGGCGGTTCGATCCCCCGACCGGGAGATGGTGATCAACAAATTAAACTAACGGGTGCATCACTGTCGGCTAAGTTAGCACATGGAAATTGAAGCCGCACGTTGCCAGTGCGTCAATAAAATAAAAATACATATACTGCCAGAGCCGTGCTGGAGTCAGAGTACAATAGGCGTAAAAGCCTAGGATTGATTGTGACAGATGCATCCACAGATAGTCCCATACGAATCGTCAGTGTGTCAGTATATCAGACATGTGAAAGCTGGTCGGCCAATCCTTGACTTTTAGTCTTGGTGCGGTGGTCCAGTGGAAAGATGCCTGGTTGCTGATGCTATGCGGAGTTGCAGAATGGTGGTTCGATCCCCCGACCGGGAGATGGTGATCAACAAATTAAACTAATGGGTGCATCACTGTCGGCTAAGTTAGCACATGGAAATTGAAGCCGCACGTTGCCAGTGCGTCAATAAAATAAAAATACATATACTGCCAGAGCCGTGCTGGAGTCAGAGTACAATAGGCGTAAAAGCCTAGGATTGATTGTGACAGATGCATCCACAGATAGTCCCATATGAATCGTCAGTGTGTCAGTATATCAGACATGTGAAAGCTGGTCGGCCAATCCTTGACTTTTAGTCTTGGTGCGGTGGTCCAGTGGAAAGATGCCTGGTTGCTGATGCTATGCGGAGTTGCAGAATGGCAGTTCGATCCCCCGACCGGGAGATGGTGATCAACAAATTAAACTAACGGGTGCATCACTGTCGGCTAAGTTAGCACATGGAAATTGAAGCCGCACGTTGCCAGTGCGTCAATAAAATAAAAATACATATACTGCCAGAGCCGTGCTGGAGTCAGAGTACAATAGGCGTAAAAGCCTAGGATTGATTGTGACAGATGCATCCACAGATAGTCCCATATGAATCGTCAGTGTGTCAGTATATCAGACATGTGAAAGCTGGTCGGCCAATCCTTGACTTTTAGTCTTGGTGCGGTGGTCCAGTGGAAAGATGCCTGGTTGCTGATGCTATGCGGAGTTGCAGAATGGCGGTTCGATCCCCCGACCGGGAGATGGTGATCAACAAATTAAACTAACGGGTGCATCACTGTCGGCTAAGTTAGCACATGGAAATTGAAGCCGCACGTTGCCAGTGCGTCAATAAAATAAAAATACATATACTGCCAGAGCCGTGCTGGAGTCAGAGTACAATAGGCGTTAAAGCCTAGGATTGATTGTGACAGATGCATCCACAGATAGTCCCATATGAATCGTCAGTGTGTCAGTATATCAGACATGTGAAAACTGGTCGGCCAATCCTTGACTTTTAGTCTTGGTGCGGTGGTCCAGTGGAAAGATGCCTGGTTGCTGATGCTATGCGGTGTTGCAGAATGGCGGTTCGATCCCCCGACCGGGAGATGGTGATCAACAAATTAAACTAACGGGTGCATCACTGTCGGCTAAGTTAGCACATGGAAATTGAAGCCGCACTTTGCCAGTGCGTCAATAAAATAAAAATACATATACTGCCAGAGCCGTGCTGGAGTCAGAGTACAATAGGCGTAAAAGCCTAGGATTGATTGTGACAGATGCATCCACAGATAGTCCCATATGAATCGTCAGTGTGTCAGTATATCAGACATGTGAAAGCTGGTCGGCCAATCCTTGACTTTTAGTCTTGGTGCGGTGGTCCAGTGGAAAGATGCCTGGTTGCTGATGCTATGCGGTGTTGCAGAATGGCGGTTCGATCCCCCGACCGGGAGATGGTGATCAACAAATTAAACTAACGGGTGCATCACTGTCGGCTAAGTTAGCACATGGAAATTGAAGCCGCACGTTGCCAGTGCGTCAATAAAAAAAACACCATATACTGCCAGAGCCGTGCTGGAGTCAGAGTACAATAGGCGTAAAAGCCTAGGATTGATTGTGACAGATGCATCCACAGATAGTCCCATATGAATCGTCAGTGTGTCAGTATATCAGACATGTGAAAGCTGGTCGGCCAATCCTTGACTTTTAGTCTTGGTGCGGTGGTCCAGTGGAAAGATGCCTGGTTGCTGATGCTATGCGGTGTTGCAGAATGGCGGTTCGATCCCCCGACCGGGAGATGGTGATCAACAAATTAAACTAACGGGTGCATCACTGTCGGCTAAGTTAGCACATGGAAATTGAAGCCGCACGTTGCCAGTGCGTCAATAAAATAAAAATACATATACTGCCAGAGCCGTGCTGGAGTCAGAGTACAATAGGCGTAAAAGCCTAGGATTGATTGTGACAGATGCATCCACAGATAGTCCCATATGAATCGTCAGTGTGTCAGTATATCAGACATGTGAAAGCTGGTCGGCCAATCCTTGACTTTTAGTCTTGGTGCGGTGGTCCAGTGGAAAGATGCCTGGTTGCTGATGCTATGCGGTGTTGCAGAATGGCGGTTCGATCCCCCGACCGGGAGATGGTGATCAACAAATTAAACTAACGGGTGCATCACTGTCGGCTAAGTTAGCACATGGAAATTGAAGCCGCACGTTGCCAGTGCGTCAATAAAATAAAAATACATATACTGCCAGAGCCGTGCTGGAGTCAGAGTACAATAGGCGTAAAAGCCTAGGATTGATTGTGACAGATGCATCCACAGATAGTCCCATATGAATCGTCAGTGTGTCAGTATATCAGACATGTGAAAGCCGGTCGGCCAATCCTTGACTTTTAGTCTTGGTGCGGTGGTCCAGTGGAAAGATGCCTGGTTGCTGATGCTATGCGGTGTTGCAGAATGGCGGTTCGATCCCCCGACCGGGAGATGGTGATCAACAAATTAAACTAACGGGTGCATCACGGTCGGCTAAGTTAGCACATGGAAATTGAAGCCGCACGTTGCCAGTGCGTCAATAAAATAAAAATACATATACTGCCAGAGCCGTGCTGGAGTCAGAGTACAATAGGCGTAAAAGCCTAGGATTGATTGTGACAGATGCATCCACAGATAGTCCCATATGAATCGTCAGTGTGTCAGTATATCAGACATGTGAAAGCTGGTCGGCCAATCCTTGACTTTTAGTCTTGGTGCGGTGGTCCAGTGGAAAGATGCCTGGTTGCTGATGCTATGCGGTGTTGCAGAATGGCGGTTCGATCCCCCGACCGGGAGATGGTGATCAACAAATTAAACTAACGGGTGCATCACTGTCGGCTAAGTTAGCACATGGAAATTGAAGCCGCACGTTGCCAGTGCGTCAATAAAATAAAAATACATATACTGCCAGAGCCGTGCTGGAGTCAGAGTACAATAGGCGTAAAAGCCTAGGATTGATTGTGACAGATGCATCCACAGATAGTCCCATATGAATCGTCAGTGTGTCAGTATATCAGACATGTGAAAGCTGGTCGGCCAATCCTTGACTTTTAGTCTTGGTGCGGTGGTCCAGTGGAAAGATGCCTGGTTGCTGATGCTATGCGGTGTTGCAGAATGGCGGTTCGATCCCCCGACCGGGAGATGGTGATCAACAAATTAAACTAACGGGTGCATCACTGTCGGCTAAGTTAGCACATGGAAATTGAAGCCGCACGTTGCCAGTGCGTCAATAAAATAAAAATACATATACTGCCAGAGCCGTGCTGGAGTCAGAGTACAATAGGCGTAAAAGCCTAGGATTGATTGTGACAGATGCATCCACAGATAGTCCCATATGAATCGTCAGTGTGTCAGTATATCAGACATGTGAAAGCTGGTCGGCCAATCCTTGACTTTTAGTCTTGGTGCGGTGGTCCAGTGGAAAGATGCCTGGTTGCTGATGCTATGCGGTGTTGCAGAATGGCGGTTCGATCCCCCGACCGGGAGATGGTGATCAACAAATTAAACTAACGGGTGCATCACTGTCGGCTAAGTTAGCACATGGAAATTGAAGCCGCACGTTGCCAGTGCGTCAATAAAATAAAAATACATATACTGCCAGAGCCGTGCTGGAGTCAGAGTACAATAGGCGTAAAAGCCTAGGATTGATTGTGACAGATGCATCCACAGATAGTCCCATATGAATCGTCAGTGTGTCAGTATATCAGACATGTGAAAGCTGGTCGGCCAATCCTTGACTTTTAGTCTTGGTGCGGTGGTCCAGTGGAAAGATGCCTGGTTGCTGATGCTATGCGGAGTTGCAGAATGGCGGTTCGATCCCCCGACCGGGAGATGGTGATCAACAAATTAATCTAACGGGTGCATCACTGTCGGCTAAGTTAGCACATGGAAATTGAAGCCGCACGTTGCCAGTGCGTCAATAAAATAAAAATACATATACTGCCAGAGCCGTGCTGGAGTCAGAGTACAATAGGCGTAAAAGCCTAGGATTGATTGTGACAGATGCATCCACAGATAGTCCCATACGAATCGTCAGTGTGTCAGTATATCAGACATGTGAAAACTGGTCAGCCAATCCTTGACTTTTTAGTCTTGGTGCGGTGGTCCAGTGGAAAGATGCCTGGTTGCTGATGCTATGCGGAGTTGCAGAATGGCGGTTCGATCCCTCGACCGGGAGATGGTGATCAACAAATTAAACTAACGGGTGCATCACTGTCGGCTAAGTTAGCACATGGAAATTGAAGCCGCACGTTGCCAGTGCGTCAATAAAATAAAAATACATATACTGCCAGAGCCGTGCTGGAGTCAGAGTACAATAGGCGTAAAAGCCTAGGATTGATTGTGACAGATGCATCCACAGATAGTCCCATATGAATCGTCAGTGTGTCAGTATATCAGACATGTGAAAGCTGGTCGGCCAATCCTTGACTTTTAGTCTTGGTGCGGTGGTCCAGTGGAAAGATGCCTGGTTGCTGATGCTATGCGGTGTTGCAGAATGGCGGTTCGATCCCCCGACCGGGAGATGGTGATCAACAAATTAAACTAACGGGTGCATCACTGTCGGCTAAGTTAGCACATGGAAATTGAAGCCGCACGTTGCCAGTGCGTCAATAAAAAAAAAACCATATACTGCCAGAGCCGTGCTGGATTCAGAGTACAATAGGCGTAAAAGCCTAGGATTGATTGTGACAGATGCATCCACAGATAGTCCCATATGAATCGTCAGTGTGTCAGTATATCAGACATGTGAAAGCTGGTCGGCCAATCCTTGACTTTTAGTCTTGGTGCGGTGGTCCAGTGGAAAGATGCCTGGTTGCTGATGCTATGCGGTGTTGCAGAATGGCGGTTCGATCCCCCGACCGGGAGATGGTGATCAACAAATTAAACTAACGGGTGCATCACTGTCGGCTAAGTTAGCACATGGAAATTGAAGCCGCACGTTGCCAGTGCGTCAATAAAAGAAAAATACATATACTGCCAGAGCCGTGCTGGAGTCAGAGTACAATAGGCGTAAAAGCCTAGGATTGATTGTGACAGATGCATCCACAGATAGTCCCATATGAATCGTCAGTGTGTCAGTAAATCAGACATGTGAAACTGGTCGGCCAATCCTTGACTTTTAGTCTTGGTGCGGTGGTCCAGTGGAAAGATGCCTGGTTGCTGATGCTATGCGGTGTTGCAGAATGGCGGTTCGATCCCCCGACCGGGAGATGGTGATCAACAAATTAAACTAACGGGTGCATCACTGTCGGCTAAGTTAGCACATGGAAATTGAAGCCGCACGTTTCCAGTGCGTCAATAAAATACATATACTGCCAGAGCCGTGCTGGAGTCAGAGGACAATAGGCGTAAAAGCCTAGGATTGATTGTGACAGATGCATCCACAGATAGTCCCATATGAATCGTCAGTATATCAGACATGTGAAAGCTGGTCGGCCAATCCTTGACTTTTAGTCTTGGTGCGGTGGTCCAGTGGAAAGATGCCTGGTTGCTGATGCTATGCGGTGTTGCAGAATGGCGGTTCGATCCCCCGACCGGGAGATGGTGATTAACAAATTAAACTAACGGGTGCATCACTGTCGGCTAAGTTAGCACATGGAAATTGTAGCCGCACGTTGCCAGTGCGTCAATAAAATAAAATTACATACATACATACATACATACATATATATATATATATCTATATATATATATATATATATGCCTGAGCCATGCTGGAGTCAGAGTACAATAGGCGTAAAAGCCTAGGATTGATTGTGACAGATGCATCCACAGATAGTCCCATATGAATCGTCAGTGTGTCAGTAAATCAGACATGTGAAACTGGTCGGCCAATCCTTGACTTTTAGTCTTGGTGCGGTGGTCCAGTGGAAAGATGCCTGGTTGCTGATGCTATGCGGTGTTGCAGAATGGCGGTTCGATCCCCCGACCGGGAGATGGTGATCAACAAATTAAACTAACGGGTGCATCACTGTCGGCTAAGTTAGCACATGGAAATTGAAGCCGCACGTTTCCAGTGCGTCAATAAAATACATATACTGCCAGAGCCGTGCTGGAGTCAGAGGACAATAGGCGTAAAAGCCTAGGATTGATTGTGACAGATGCATCCACAGATAGTCCCATATGAATCGTCAGTGTGTCAGTATATCAGACATGTGAATGCTGGTCGGCCAATCCTTGACTTTTAGTCTTGGTGCGGTGGTCCAGTGGAAAGATGCCTGGTTGCTGATGCTATGCGGTGTTGCAGAATGGCGGTTCGATCCCCCAACCGGGAGATGGTAATCAACAAATTAAACTAACGGGTGCATCACTGTCGGCTAAGTTAGCACATGGAAATTGAAGCCGCACGTTGCCAGTGCGTCAATAAAATAAAAATACATATACTGCCAGAGCCGTGCTGGAGTCAGAGTACAATAGGCGTAAAAGCCTAGGATTGATTGTGACAGATGCATCCACAGATAGTCCCATATGAATCGTCAGTGTGTCAGTATATCAGACATGTGAAAGCTGGTCGGCCAATCCTTGACTTTTAGTCTTGGTGCGGTGGTCCAGTGGAAAGATGCCTGGTTGCTGATGCTATGCGGTGTTGCAGAATGGCGGTTCGATCCCCCGACCGGGAGATGGTGATTAACAAATTAAACTAACGGGTGCATCACTGTCGGCTAAGTTAGCACATGGAAATTGTAGCCGCACGTTGCCAGTGCGTCAATAAAATAAAATTACATACATACATACATACATACATATATATCTATATATATATATATATATATATATATATATGCCTGAGCCATGCTGGAGTCAGAGTACAATAGGCGTAAAAGCCTAGGATTGATTGTGACAGATGCATCCACAGATAGTCCCATATGAATCGTCAGTGTGTCAGTAAATCAGACATGTGAAACTGGTCGGCCAATCCTTGACTTTTAGTCTTGGTGCGGTGGTCCAGTGGAAAGATGCCTGGTTGCTGATGCTATGCGGTGTTGCAGAATGGCGGTTCGATCCCCCGACCGGGAGATGGTGATCAACAAATTAAACTAACGGGTGCATCACTGTCGGCTAAGTTAGCACATGGAAATTGAAGCCGCACGTTTCCAGTGCGTCAATAAAATACATATACTGCCAGAGCCGTGCTGGAGTCAGAGGACAATAGGCGTAAAAGCCTAGGATTGATTGTGACAGATGCATCCACAGATAGTCCCATATGAATCGTCAGTGTGTCAGTATATCAGACATGTGAATGCTGGTCGGCCAATCCTTGACTTTTAGTCTTGGTGCGGTGGTCCAGTGGAAAGATGCCTGGTTGCTGATGCTATGCGGTGTTGCAGAATGGCGGTTCGATCCCCCAACCGGGAGATGGTAATCAACAAATTAAACTAACGGGTGCATCACTGTCGGCTAAGTTAGCACATGGAAATTGAAGCCGCACGTTGCCAGTGCGTCAATAAAATAAAAATACATATACTGCCAGAGCCGTGCTGGAGTCAGAGTACAATAGGCGTAAAAGCCTAGGATTGATTGTGACAGATGCATCCACAGATAGTCCCATATGAATCGTCAGTGTGTCAGTATATCAGACATGTGAAAGCTGGTCGGCCAATCCTTGACTTTTAGTCTTGGTGCGGTGGTCCAGTGGAAAGATGCCTGGTTGCTGATGCTATGCGGTGTTGCAGAATGGCGGTTCGATCCCCCGACCGGGAGATGGTGATTAACAAATTAAACTAACGGGTGCATCACTGTCGGCTAAGTTAGCACATGGAAATTGTAGCCGCACGTTGCCAGTGCGTCAATAAAATAAAATTACATACATACATACATACATACATATATATCTATATATATATATATATATATGCCTGAGCCATGCTGGAGTCAGAGTACAATAGGCGTAAAAGCCTAGGATTGATTGTGACAGATGCATCCACAGATAGTCGCATACGAATCGTCAGTGTGTCAGTATATCAGACATGTGAAAGCTGGTCGGCCAATCCTTGACTTTTAGTCTTGGTGCGGTGGTCCAGTGGAAAGATGCCTGGTTGCTGATGCTATGCGGAGTTGCAGAATGGCGGTTCGATCCCCCGACCGGGAGATGGTGATCAACAAATTAAACTAACGGGTGCATCACTGTCGGCTAAGTTAGCACATGGAAATTGAAGCCGCACGTTGCCAGTGCGTCAATAAAATAAAAATACATATACTGCCAGAGCCGTGCTGGAGTCAGAGTACAATAGGCGTAAAAGCCTAGGATTGATTGTGACAGATGCATCCACAGATAGTCCCATACGAATCGTCAGTGTGTCAGTATATCAGACATGTGAAAGCTGGTCGGCCAATCCTTGACTTTTAGTCTGGGTGCGGTGGTCCAGTGGAAAGATGCCTGGTTGCTGATGCTATGCGGTGTTGCAGAATGGCGGTTCGATCCCCCGACCGGGAGATGGTGATCAACAAATTAAACTAATGGGTGCATCACTGTCGGCTAAGTTAGCACATGGAAATTGAAGCCGCACGTTGCCAGTGCGTCAATAAAAAAAACCCCATATACTGCCAGAGCCGTGCTGGATTCAGAGTACAATAGGCGTAAAAGCCTAGGATTGATTGTGACAGATGCATCCACAGATAGTCCCATATGAATCGTCAGTGTGTCAGTATATCAGACATGTGAAAGCTGGTCGGCCAATCCTTGACTTTTAGTCTTGGTGCGGTGGTCCAGTGGAAAGATGCCTGGTTGCTGATGCTATGCGGTGTTGCAGAATGGCGGTTCGATCCCCCGACCGGGAGATGGTGATCAACAAATTAAACTAACGGGTGCATCACTGTCGGCTAAGTTAGCACATGGAAATTGAAGCCGCACGTTGCCAGTGCGTCAATAAAATAAAAATACATATACTGCCAGAGCCGTGCTGGAGTCAGAGTACAATAGGCGTAAAAGCCTAGGATTGATTGTGACAGATGCATCCACAGATAGTCCCATACGAATCGTCAGTGTGTCAGTATATCAGACATGTGAAAGCTGGTCGGCCAATCCTTGACTTTTAGTCTTGGTGCGGTGGTCCAGTGGAAAGATGCCTGGTTGCTGATGCTATGCGGAGTTGCAGAATGGCGGTTCGATCCCCCGACCGGGAGATGGTGATCAACAAATTAAACTAACGGGTGCATCACTGTCGGCTAAGTTAGCACATGGAAATTGAAGCCGCACGTTGCCAGTGCGTCAATAAAATAAAAATACATATACTGCCAGAGCCGTGCTGGAGTCAGAGTACAATAGGCGTAAAAGCCTAGGATTGATTGTGACAGATGCATCCACAGATAGTCCCATATGAATCGTCAGTGTGTCAGTATATCAGACATGTGAAAGCTGGTCGGCCAATCCTTGACTTTTAGTCTTGGTGCGGTGGTCCAGTGGAAAGATGCCTGGTTGCTGATGCTATGCGGTGTTGCAGAATGGCGGTTCGATCCCCCGACCGGGAGATGGTGATCAACAAATTAAACTAACGGGTGCATCACTGTCGGCTAAGTTAGCACATGGAAATTGAAGCCGCACGTTGCCAGTGCGTCAATAAAAAAAACCCCATATACTGCCAGAGCCGTGCTGGATTCAGAGTACAATAGGCGTAAAAGCCTAGGATTGATTGTGACAGATGCATCCACAGATAGTCCCATATGAATCGTCAGTGTGTCAGTATATCAGACATGTGAAAGCTGGTCGGCCAATCCTTGACTTTTAGTCTTGGTGCGGTGGTCCAGTGGAAAGATGCCTGGTTGCTGATGCTATGCGGTGTTGCAGAATGGCGGTTCGATCCCCCGACCGGGAGATGGTGATCAACAAATTAAACTAACGGGTGCATCACTGTCGGCAAAGTTAGCACATGGAAATTGAAGCCGCACGTTGCCAGTGCGTCAATAAAAGAAAAATACATATACTGCCAGAGCCGTGCTGGAGTCAGAGTACAATAGGCGTAAAAGCCTAGGATTGATTGTGACAGATGCATCCACAGATAGTCCCATATGAATCGTCAGTGTGTCAGTAAATCAGACATGTGAAACTGGTCGGCCAATCCTTGACTTTTAGTCTTGGTGCGGTGGTCCAGTGGAAAGATGCCTGGTTGCTGATGCTATGCGGTGTTGCAGAATGGCGGTTCGATCCCCCGACCGGGAGATGGTGATTAACAAATTAAACTAACGGGTGCATCACTGTCGGCTAAGTTAGCACATGGAAATTGTAGCCGCACGTTGCCAGTGCGTCAATAAAATAAAATTACATACATACATACATATATATATATATCTATATATATATATATATATATGCCTGAGCCATGCTGGAGTCAGAGTACAATAGGCGTAAAAGCCTAGGATTGATTGTGACAGATGCATCCACAGATAGTCCCATACGAATCGTCAGTGTGTCAGTATATCAGACATGTGAAAGCTGGTCGGCCAATCCTTGACTTTTAGTCTTGGTGCGGTGGTCCAGTGGAAAGATGCCTGGTTGCTGATGCTATGCGGAGTTGCAGAATGGCGGTTCGATCCCCCGACCGGGAGATGGTGATCAACAAATTAAACTAACGGGTGCATCACTGTCGGCTAAGTTAGCACATGGAAATTGAAGCCGCACGTTGCCAGTGCGTCAATAAAATACATATACTGCCAGAGCCGTGCTTGAGTCAGAGGACAATAGGCGTAAAAGCCTAGGAATGATTGTGACAGATGCATCCACAGATAGTCCCATATGAATCGTCAGTGTGTCAGTATATCAGACATGTGAATGCTGGTCGGCCAATCCTTGACTTTTAGTCTTGGTGCGGTGGTCCAGTGGAAAGATGCCTGGTTGCTGATGCAATGCGGTGTTGCAGAATGGCGGTTCGATCCCCCGACCGGGAGATGGTGATTAACAAATTAAACTAACGGGTGCATCACTGTCGGCTAAGTTAGCACATGGAAATTGAAGCCGCACGTTGCCAGTGCGTCAATAAAATAAAATTACATACATACATACATACATATATATATATATATATCTATATATATATATATATATGCCAGAGCCATGCTGGAGTCAGAGTACAATAGGCGTAAAAGCCTAGGATTGATTGTGACAGATGCATCCACAGATAGTCCCATACGAATCGTCAGTGTGTCAGTATATCAGACATGTGAAAGCTGGTCGGCCAATCCTTGACTTTTAGTCTTGGTGCGGTGGTCCAGTGGAAAGATGCCTGGTTGCTGATGCTATGCGGAGTTGCAGAATGGCGGTTCGATCTCCCGACCGGGAGATGGTGATCAACAAATTAAACTAACGGGTGCATCACTGTCGGCTAAGTTAGCACATGGAAATTGAAGCCGCACGTTGCCAGTGTGTCAATAAAATAAAAATACATATACTGCCAGAGCCGTGCTGGAGTCAGAGTACAATAGGCGTAAAAGCCTAGGATTGATTGTGACAGATGCATCCACAGATAGTCCCATACGAATCGTCAGTGTGTCAGTATATCAGACATGTGAAAGCTGGTCGGCCAATCCTTGACTTTTAGTCTTGGTGCGGTGGTCCAGTGGAAAGATGCCTGGTTGCTGATGCTATGCGGAGTTGCAGAATGGCGGTTCAATCCCCCGACCGGGAGATGGTGATCAACAAATTAAACTAACGGGTGCATCACTGTCGGCTAAGTTAGCACATGGAAATTGAAGCCGCACGTTGCCAGTGCGTCAATAAAATAAAAATACATATACTGCCAGAGCCGTGCTGGAGTCAGAGTACAATAGGCGTAAAAGCCTAGGATTGATTGTGACAGATGCATCCACAGATAGTCCCATACGAATCGTCAGTGTGTCAGTATATCAGACATGTGAAAACTGGTCAGCCAATCCTTGACTTTTTAGTCTTGGTGCGGTGGTCCAGTGGAAAGATGCCTGGTTGCTGATGCTATGCGGAGTTGCAGAATGGCGGTTCGATCCCTCGACCGGGAGATGGTGATCAACAAATTAAACTAACGGGTGCATCACTGTCGGCTAAGTTAGCACATGGAAATTGAAGCCGCACGTTGCCAGTGCGTCAATAAAATAAAAATACATATATATATATATATATATATATATACATACATACATATATATATATATATATATATATATATATATATATAAAATAAGGTACTCATGATGCAGAGACACACAGGTTACACCAATAGTCAAGATGACACAGTAGTGTTCACTGTTGGTGGCAATGGTTGCCCGGCACCACTGCAACGTGAACATTCCACCGACTCTAGAGGTTGGTCTTTGTGGTAAACAGTTGCCCACAGTCTCCCTTCTCCGTCCTCGAGGCAAGCTAACCAGCATCGTCAGGCCAGTGGGTACCTAGAGTATGAGCCAGAATCCGAGGAAGAATTGACGTAGCAACGTGGCGCCAGAGCTACAATAGTTAACATGTCGTCTTTATCTTAACTTTATTCAGAGTCAAAAAAGATGGCTGTTCTTTCTCAGAGAATTAAATTCAGTGTATATATGTTTAATTATGTTTAATATGTATATAAACTCTTTTTAACCGTGAAGATAAATGGACTTTTTTCCAGATATGTACCTGGGCTTGATGTTCACTTTGAATTTTGCCCAGTATTTATTCTGATTCCGATACAGAATTTATTTTTGTCATAGTCAGTCTCAATTAAACCTTTCTGTCGTCTGTTGTGATGACCTACCAAAATGGGTTATTTCTGTCCACTAAGATTTCAAAAAATGCCCACCAGATAAAGTCGGGAGGAAATAGGTCTTGGAAACTGACATACGACAGGAAATTATATATTTCATCAAACTATGTTAGTTACTGAAATATTTACACTTTTATATACATTTATTCGTGGCAAGCATGGGGTATCTGCCATTTTTAAATTTGATACGTTGATACTTGTACAGCCTCCTTTTAAGATTAAACCTTTTTAAGCCAACCCTAATTCAATCAAAAATCATGTGTTCATAGATCATATTAATGTATATATATATATATATATATATATATATATATATATATATATATATATATATATATATATATATATATATATATATATATATATATATATATATATATATATATATATATATATATATATATATATATATATATAATACACGTATAGAACCCATTTAAGAACATTGATTAAAATCAGCTCAAATGCCATTATTATTTTTTGCACCTACATGTAGATATCT
Source organism: Chaetoderma sp. LZ-2023a (assembly GCA_034401795.1). NCBI lineage: Eukaryota > Metazoa > Mollusca > Caudofoveata > Chaetodermatida > Chaetodermatidae > Chaetoderma > Chaetoderma sp. LZ-2023a. Next base: position 17,990,098 of record CM067364.1, read on the forward strand.
ACAATAACTACTATATAAGGCAATATGTAGCCAATAAGGTGTAGTTCTATAAAATAGGCTAATATATGAATTTATCTAGTGGTTATCACATAACATAATGAAATATACACAAGTGATATAGAATAGATTGGCACAGTTACCACACCCAATCCTTACATTTAAGCTATCACAATATGGACTGGCATGGTTCCACACCGAATCCAATCGATCCAGCAGTGATATTTACATTAGATTTAATCATTTGTTTGCTACTATAATACATCTCCAAATTAATAGGACCAAGCTATCACAATGGAGACCAGCGTAGTTCCACACCCAGTCTCATTGATCCAGCAACAACTTATATACATATATTTAGTTATCTGTTGGCTATCCAGAATATAACATTATACCGATGGGAGTGGGCGTGGAACCGTGTTTGTCCACATTGAGGCAGCCTGACTATAATGATTTGAGGTTGTGACTGCACAACTCTGCATTTACAAATATTGTGTTCATTTTATGAGTTGTGCAATCACAACCTCAAATCAATATGGTCAGGCTGCCTCAATGTGGACAAACACGTTTCCACGCCCACTCCCAACGATCCAGCAATAACATACCCTTGTGCGGTTAATTATCTGTTGGTTATCTCATTATGACATTTTAAGATAAACACAATATGTGTAGGTAGACTACTGCAATGAGTATATACATAAATACATAATGGCTCTCATACTATCCCTGTGTTAATACTTTAGTATTATTATATCTTTGCACTGACATGGTTTTCACACCCAGTCCTTGGAACATTGATTACTAATCTATCTATTTATGCTATGCATGTTCTAGACATTATTAGTACGCTTAGACAGTGTCTGTGCTATCCCAATGTCTGTCCAGTTGATTGTTGAACTGATTGTTTGTCTTGTAATTAACAGCAGTTGTGGTTTCCATTCATTCACTACTCTATTTGCCAATCAGTTTGTCCTTAGTGTGGCACAGGATCGGTGTTTGACCAGTTTTAAATTACATCCCCTTATTGTGTTGGTGTTTTCCAATTCAAAGAATCTACTATATGGGATGTCCTCAAATCCATGGATTTTCTTATAGCTCTAACATGATGTACATGTTCTAGACATTATTAGTACAGACAGTCAGTGTCTGTTATATCCCAATGTCTGTCCAGTTGATATTTTAACTGGTTGATTGTCTTGAAATTAACAACATCTGCGGGCAGGATCAGTGTTTGACCAGGTTTAAATTATGTCCTCTTGTTCTGTTGCTGTTTTTCAATTCAAAGAATCTACTATGTGGGATGTCCTAAATCCATGGATTATCTTATAGGGTTGGATCGATTTGTGGTGATCTCCATCCTTCACCAAGTTCGCCCGCCCATTTCCTCCCGGTAAAAAGTTTGCAGTAATGGCACCAGTAGTGGGCAGGCATGGAGAGTCTTGTGGGCGGAGATGACTAGTAAATTTGGCGGAGATGGCTAGTGTATTAGGCTGGTCCGATCAGATATGTGCGCCCAGAATGAAGTATAGGTAACTATAGGCAGTCGGTTTGCAAAGTTTATATAGGCCTAAAGTTGATAATCAAAATGTTGGAACAATTGGAACAGTTTTAAATGGCTAAGATATGTTGGCTAGTGAACAAATTTGGTTGTACAAGTGTATTTAAATCACGACAACAAAAAAGAATTCTGCAAAATAATTATGCAATAATGTTATCAAAATTGCTCAAATATGGTGTATGAAATTGGTCTATAGTGGCCGTCTGATTTAGTGGGGGACATAATCATGATGTTCTTGTGTTAAACGACTACCTTAAACATAGTGTGGTGATTTTTATCTTTAGCATGAAAACCCGAATGAGATAAGATGACCATGAATCATGAACAAATGTTTTCAGCAAAAAGATCATCTACCTGTTCTTGCTGTGTGAGACAATTTCTAATTTATCTGCCGACAATTTGAAATAATAGTGACAAACATCATTCTCTTCAGCAATGACACATGATTCTTGACAAGACTGTCATCGTTATGATAATGATGTGAACTGTGAATATATATGCAGCCTGTACCAACGTCCTATCCCAGCCAGCATGCCCGAGTGGGCCCCACTAGGGTTTTGATTGGGCTGATTAGGGCTGAGTGGGCTAGGGCTTTGAGTGGGCTTTTGTTTGGGCTCTGTTCGGGGCCTGATTGGGTTTTTGGTCAAATTACAAAATGTGATAATTATATTCCCTGTGTCACATTTCATGTGAAAAATCATTCCCCCAATTAAATCGCAAAGAATATTTCATGACATAGCTTTTTAAATTTTGACAGGGCTGAGAAAGGGCTGAGTGGGCTAGGGCTTTGAGCGGGTTTTCGTGTGGGCTCTGTTCCGGCTATTGATACAATTTTAAATCTTAAGAATTATGTTCCCTGTGTTTCATTTCATTTGAAAAATTATATTTCCCATTGAATTTCGAAGTCTAAAGCACGATCGATGTTTATATAACTTTTGACTGGGCTGAGTAAGGGCAAAGTGGGCTAGGACTTTGAGTGGGTTTTCGTGTGGTCTCTGTTCGGGGCCCGGTTGGGCAATCAGTACAATTACGATTTGATCAAGAATTATGTTCCCTGTATTTCATACCATGTGTACAATTATTTTCCCCATTAAATCTCAAAGCATAAAGCATGATGAATGTTTATTACTTTTGATAAATCTCAATAATGTCTGAGCGGGCTTTCATGTGGGCTTTGTTCGGGGTACAATTATGAATCCAAAGAATTATATATGTTCCCTATGTTTCAACAGTCCCCCAACATCGTCACTCGAATGGATTCATTTCAAATTTAGAATATCACCTCCTTATGACAAGACCTCGGTGGGGATTGCATATCGGTGAAATGGGTTCAGATCGATCACAGTTATTCCCCTTGAATACTTGAAAAATCATAAAATATTTAATTGTTTCCTTTCAATAACTTCAGTTAAACTGCTGGGATTCATTTCAAATTTGGAATATCAGCTCCTTATAACAAGACCTCAGTGAGGATTGCATATCGGCAAAAATGTGTCCAGAACTATCAGAGTTATTCCCCTTGATTTCCTGAAAAATCTTTAAATATTTGGTTTCCGTTTGAAAACTTCAGTTAGCCTGGATGGATTGAGACTGGGATTGCATTTGGCCAAGATCTGTCTGTAATGACCAGAGTAATCCCCTTGATTTCCTGAAAGATTGTATGTACAACATTTGAATTTTAAAAATTAGGGTTGTACTAAAAAGCCCTGGTCGGAGGATGTGTGACCAGAACTGGTCTTTTATTTCATTTGAAAAATTATTTTACTCATTGAATTTCAAAGTCTAAACCACGATCGAAGTTTATAACTTTTGACTGGGCTGAGTAAGGGCAAAGTGGGCTAGGGCTTTGAGTGGGCTTTCGTGTGGGCTCTGTTCGGGGCCCGATTGGGCAATCAGTACAATTACGGGCTAATGGTACAATTATGAATCTTAAGAATTATATTTTCAACTACATGCCCTCACTGTAGAGGCGAAGAGGAAACAATGATGCACTTCCTTGTTGTATGCCCATTGCTCAACCATGTTAGATCAAAGCATATAGACAAAGTATTGAACATCCTGAAGCATTCTGGTCTCCTATCAACACACGAAACCTGTCTGCAAGATATCCTAGATCCTGGTAGACTTATCACCGAGTGTCTAGGGAACTCTGCCACATAGTGCGCCATGCACGGAGCAAGATGATCCTGGAAAACAAGAGCACATGCATGACCCAATGATGGGAAGAGGCTGTCATGAACCCTAATCAAATTAAACCATTTTGTTTGCGTTGCGTATATTACTATGATTAAAGATCAGAGACTTTCCATTACTGCGAATAAATGTGAATCGTGAACTACTATAACGACTAAGCAGAAGTTCTACTGAAGAGTACAGATGATTCTACATCTTAGGATACTACTCGATAAGGATCGAGGTGCAGCTAAAGGACAAGCATCCAAGAAACAGGATTTAACAAGACAATACAAGACAAGAATTATTTTCCCCATTAAATCGTGAAGCATAAAGCATGATGGCAGTGTATAACTTGTAACCCCACTCCACAACTTTTGGATCAAGGTGGGTGGGGTATTTGCTGGAGGCTGTTGCAAAGCTATGAGTTTGCCCCCAGCCCACCCCAACTTTTTGAGCATCTAAACGTGAAATTTCATATTTACATGTAACCCACAAAAATGCAGAAGCCATCTCAGAACATCTAGATTTCAAGATATGTATCTCAAGATAGGAGAGACTGGAGAGCCACCACTCCCACCCCCATTGCACTCCCCTGCACCCCCACACCCCACCACCACCACCACCACCACCACCACCACCCCTGACTCCCTCCCTAACAATCACAATTTAGGGAGTTGGCTTTTCTAAGTTTCGAACAACTTGTGCCCAACCCCATTGTAATATATGCAATAAAATATGTTTAAAAAAACAACAACCACAATTTGAATTGAATTGAATTTGCATTTATTTGGCTGAATGATATTTACAGTATATATTGTGCATACAGGGAGTCCACTAGAAGCATAGCCTATATATGTAGCCCCCCCCCCCCCCCCCATACCCCACCACCCCAAAGCAACAATCGTTAATATGTACGGAATTTCCCAAAAAAGTTAAACCAAGAACAAAGATGTAGTATAAGACGTATATGCTGGTGAGTGGAACTAGTTGAAATTCCCCTTTTTAGCCATACCCATCACTGTCGTCTGTTTCAATTTGTCAAATGTTGAATGTTTATAAATAAGCCACAGATCGTTCAATGCAAACTAATTTACTTTCATACCGTACAATATAACATTGCATTTGATAAGGTTCCACATAAATGTCTAATTAAAAAACTAACTGCATATGGCATAGAAGGTAATTTGTTAAACTGGATCCAATCCTTCCTAACCGGAAGGCAGCAACAAGTAGTTATAAATGGAATCATATCTAAACCAACAGACGTAACAAGCAGTATACCACAGGGCTTAGTTTTAGGGCCATTACTGTTTATAATTTAGATTAATGATCTTCCCGATGTAATCAGTAGAGGGTCTGAGATCTTTTTATTTGCAGATGACACTAAACTCTTTCGATCAATCTTTAACCCAAAAGATTGCGACACCCTGCAAAATGATATTAACTCTATGTGTTCATGGACTTATAATTCATTATTGAGGTTCCACCCAGATAAATGCAAAAGTATGCGAATATCAACAAAAAACCCATCTCTACACACTTATACAATGGAATTTAATAACCATACTCTAGCCCATTCATCTAGTGAAAAAGATATAGGTGTCATAATAGCCGATAAACTATGCTTCGATGAACATATAAATGGAAAAATAAGCAAATCTAACCAAATAATGGGACTGATTAGGAGAACATTTGACTATCTAGATAAAGAAAAGTTTAAACATCTCTACAAATCTCTTGTTAGGCCACATATTGATTACGCTAATGTGGTTTGGGCTCCATATCTGAAAAAGCACATAAATGCAATCGAAAATCTCCAAAGACAGGCAACCAAACTTGTTCCTGGTATGCGTAATCTACCATATCACGTACGCCTCCAAAAGTTAAAGTTACCAACATTAGCATTTAGAAGATTGCGTGGCGACATAATCGAGTTATATAAATTTCTTAGCAATAAATATGACCAAGTTACTGCAGACCTTATTGAGCGACAAGACACAAATAGCATAACTCGAGGCCACAGCCTAAAAATTAAGAAAATAAGACCAAGACTCAATATACGAAAGTTTTCTTTCCCGTTGCGCTGTACTGATCAATGGAATAAACTACCCGAATCCGTTATCAGCGCCCCCTCAGTGAATTCTTTCAAAGCTAGACTAGACAAGCTATGGGAAAGTCATCCATTGCGCTATAACTACGACTGTGAACCCATCTGTAATATTTATACTCCAGAATCATTATAACATAGCCAATGTATAATTGTTAATAACAACTTAATAACATGACCAAATACACGCATAATATGTACGACGTCAATCGGGAGCATCTACTGCCATCATACGTAGGTGATCGCACAAGAGGCAACAGTTACAAGCTCACCAAACAACGCTTCTGCAGTGATACCAGAAAGAGGTTCTTTAGCATACGAGTGAACAAGCATTGGAATAGCCTACCTGATCACATAGTGACAGCTCCAACACTCAACGCCTTTAAAGGAAGGATTGATAAGCACTACCGAGAGAACCTCTACACAATTCAGTTCCCGATCGCACCCAATCAGTTAAACAGGTTAATGAAACCCAGGTTCAAGAAGAAAGTGAAAATCTGTTACAGGCTTACTAGACTAACCAGCAGAAGAGGATATGTATATGTATATATATGACACACAAGACAGTGGCACAGTGACAGAATGCTGAAAAGCTACCTTGATATGAAAACTTATACAGGGACTTGACTACCTTTCTGGGATTATTAGCCAGTAAATTAACCTATTTGGGGATTTTATTAGCCTGTTAGCCTATAGGTTTTACGGAATTCCCTTATGACGTCATTTTCACGCATGTGCAGATGACTGGCCGTCAAGCGTACGGCCAGCTGATCACTGTTTTGTTAGTAAACAACATTACACTGCCGCGTTTAATGCTACTCAAAGCCATGAAAGTTGCAATTTTACGTCAGCTCTACTGGTAAAGTTGGCCGAATTGACAATTCTAACATGGAATACTATTTTACTATGCATTTTTAGAAATATATTATTGATTCTATGCACATTAGAAGGCTAAATACTACCGCATTGATATGTCAGAAATGCCCCCACACCATCAGTACATCAGTGGATAATGGTAGGCTATAGTACCAATACAAGCAGCTGCCCGATAGATGTTTACGAATGCGGTCAAGATGGATGTATATATATATATATATATATATATATATATATATATATATATGCCCTACTGTCATAATGATTATCCGTGTGTGTATAGGCGGAGAGAGAGAGAGAGAGGGGGGGGGGGGGTGTGTTAGGCGTGTATGTATGTGTCTGTCTGTCTGCGTGAGGTAAACCTCCATATTTAGGTTGGCTTTGCACCCCCTCCCCACCCTTAGGGTCGTGGTTGGTGAGGGGGGTGGTGGTGGGCTGCATTAATTCCCACCCGCATCCCAGTAAATAAACAATGGTTAATTTCAATTTGATTATGAATTAATTAATCAATATGCAGGAAACTACTTCTCAGAGCATTTCGTTTTCCAATTAGTATAGGGGAAGGGACATGACACCCCTCCCTACCACCACCGCCATTGGGAACCCCACCCAGACCATGACTGCTAGGTTAGATACACCCCATAATAAAATCTTAAATCCACCATGACACGTTGGTGAATTTATTATTAAACCCTCCATCCAGACTTATGAGTGTTATTTTCACAAATTGTGGGGTTAGTGACAGAAACAGAGGGTGAGGTAGGGAGCATTAGACCCCTAAATGTTTTATAGATGTTGTGTGGAGGGGTAGAGGGAGGGTGATGGTTAAGACAATTTATTTTCCTGGCAGCAGCCTTGAGAATGTATAATAGTCAGTAAATAAAATAATACTAAATACAGTCATACTCAGATAGTTGATCAGGACAGTACATTTTAATATTCAACTGGAAAAACATCTGAAATTTACAGAGTGAACATGGTGACGTCATATGCTGTGGGCCAGGGGCTGTAGGATCTGGCTCTATGGCTATCTGTTCAGCATTATTCCTGTAATGTTGATGATTGGTAAATGATATTTGAATTTTTGCATAGTAAATGGCCATTTATAGGTTACGGGAAGAATTTTTTACTTTACTTTATTTTATTGCCCCAGTAACAAAGCCAGCCATTTAATTTTTCAAAGAGTAGTCTTCCTTTGGCTTGCAAAAGGACATCTTTCAAGACGTACCACTACACAAGCAATTTTTGGCAAACATGACAATTTCCCCCATTAATGGTCAAATTTCATTAAGAAAATTTCCATTTTTTGACACAAAATGTACATTTACACTTTGGAGATCAAAAGAAGGCAATTTTGAAAATTTACAACTGAAATGGCTGGCTTGATTATGAAGCCAGGCATCTCAAGATCAATACAAATGCTGGTTTTGGATAATTTGGCCTTTAAAGGGTTGAAACCTACTCACTTTGTTATATTACATACTTTATACTATACTATTGGAGACAAAACTGTTGATAAAATGATTGAAAAGAAATTGGGAATTAGTCATTCTTGGAGCAAAGAAATTTCAATTAGCAATTCCAATTCCTAAAAATTTACCAATTTATCCAATGTGTGTGACTGAATTAGTTCCAATTACCACCAGTCCTGGTCATTGTTAAATTGAATCTGCTATCTAGAGCCTATAAATTTCCCTGTATGGGCAGAGTTACACCCCTTTCTCCTTCGATCAATACTCACCATTCTGTTACTTCTGATATACAGCTGGCCTTGACAGCGGCTGTAGGATTATAGACTTAGAAAGCTTTACCGACTCCTGGGAACCGGGTACTCGGTTCCCAACAGCCGAGTACCCGCTTACAATAGAGCTCATTCTTGTTTACAAAGCAACAAGTGCAATACATGCTTTCTGCATTGAGGATTTTAGTGTTTTTTGTGAAAGAAAATCTAAGTCTTTAATCTGTAGTGATAGTTTGTGTGCTCTTGAAAAGTTTAAAAAAAGGATACTATGGAGAATACCGCCGAGGATAACCAGGTTGTATCATTCTTTATTATCCATAGTTAAAAGACTTAGGTCTCTAAATTTCGCTGTGTCGCATGTTCCAATTTCTGACCCCATAGAATCTGGGACGTGTGCTAACAACGATATATGCCAGACGATCGCCTTCTTTAACCCCCAACAGGAGATCGGCAGATATAAAAATAGGTGTTATGCTACGGTATTTCTAACACGAATATCGGCTGACGTCGTTCTCCGTAGGATCCGAGCGGGTGACGTCACACCCGGTCGCTCGGATGTTTATGTGAAGAAGAAATTTTTTCATTAATTCACGCATCTTGTTCTGGGTGCTGCGTACTAGAAAATGGTACCGGAAACTTTAGAATGATCAAGTTTACGTGCGATCACGATCAGTTTGCAATGATCGGTGGTTTCAAAATTCTTGAGTAGATGCGTGGTCTGCGGTTTTACCGTGTGATACAGCAGTTTGTTATACATTTTGTTGTTTTCTTCACATATCGTGCTGCTTTCGTTAGGAGTATAATTTATACTGATTAGTAAATATACCCCGAATGCTATGCGATATGATTCCTGGAGCCATTACACATCCTGAAGGATCTATTATGGGTGCGTCATAATAAATGCGATCTTTGTTGTAACGTGGCGGGGTGGGGTGCGGGAGGGTTACAGTTAATTTAGGAGTCAAATTATTTGAAAATTAATTGTCTGCCTTCCATCCGGGTCTTGTTCCGCTTGTTTATTGTAGGTTTGTGCTTATTTTATAGGCCAAGCCAGCCCCGCCATCATGTGACGAATGCCATAAGTTTGTCCGTGTCATGTTCAAGGACCATGTCTGTTTTAGGTGTTCCCTTTGTAATATTGATCATAGGTGTAATGTTTGTGCAGTGTGGTCCGTTGAGATGATGGTTAAGTTCCTTGCCCAGAAGGACTTGGCTGGGTCTGACGCGGGGTCATGCGGTCCGAGAGTAAATCGTGGAGCGCCCGGTGGGGGTGCTCCACGTCCCCAGCTGGAGGTGGCGGAGATGGCACCGCTGGCGTGGTTTGGTCCGGCTATGCAGGGTTTTCTGCATAGCGTTCTGCCCACGCTGGTGTCGTCCCTGCTACCAAAGGTTGGGGGCCAGTTTCTCCCCATGCCTGGTACGGATCCTGTCCTCGGACAGGATTCTGGACTGGTTACCGAGGGGGCCTAGGATTGATTGTGACAGATGCATCCACAGATAGTCCCATACGAATCGTCAGTGTGTCAGTATATCAGACATGTGAAAGCTGGTCGGCCAATCCTTGACTTTTAGTCTTGCTGCGGTGGTCCAGTGGAAAGATGCCTGGTTGCTGATGCTATGCAGAGTTGCAGAATGGCGGATCGATCCCCCGACCGGGAGATGGTGATCAACAAATTAAACTAACGGGTGCATCACTGTCGGCTAAGTTAGCACATGGAAATTGAAGCCGCACGTTGCCAGTGCGTCAATAAAATAAAAATACATACATACATACATATATATATATATATATATATATATATATATATATATATTGTAATAAAAAATAAAATAGGGATTTAATAGGCCAAAACGGATACCCCTAAAACCAGGAACAGGACAGAACAAGGCAAATCAATAAATTAATGTATGCTCCCCGAAGGCATACTCTGCAGAGAAACTGAATGGATAAAAGCAAAATCTAAGTTTCTCTATATAAACACACTTAGACTTTGCTTGGCACCATATGAAAAATACATATAAAAACTATATTCAAAATGAATAGAGATATTGTCTGTAATAATCAATACCAAGTTTGGTGACCATGTGTGAAAAAGTCTTGAAACTATGGCCCGGAGAAATGACTTACTTTTCATAATGTGCACACCTTCTCCCTAAGATGCATCCACATACCAAGTTTGGTAACCATATGTGAAAAAGTCTTGAAACTATGGCCCGGACAAACATTTTCTGTGATATTCAGTCGACCATGAAAAGTTGGTCAGCATGACCTATATTTGACCTAATTTTGATGCTCCGCACACCTTCTCCCTAAGACGCATCCACATACCAAGTTGGTGAGCACATCTGCAAAAATCTTGAAACTATGGCACCGACAAACATTTTCTCTGATATTCAGTTGACCATGAAAAGTAGGTCAGCATGACCTACTTTTCATACTCCGCACACCTTCTCCCTGAGATTCATCCACATACCAAGTTTGGTGACCATATGTGAAAAAGTCTCGAAACTATGCCCCGGACAAACATTTTCTGTGATATTCAGTCGACCATGAAAAGTAGGTCAGCATGACCTACTTTTGAACTTGAAACTTGAAACTATGGCATGGACAATCATTGTCTGTGATATTCAGTCGACCATGAAAAGTGGGTCAGTATGACCTACTTTTGACCTACTTTTCATACTCCGCACACCTTCTCCATGAGATGCATCCACATACCAAGTTTGATAACCATATGTGAAAAGGTCTTGAAACTATGCCCAGGGCTGAACTTAGGCCACATGGGGCCCAGGGCAAGGTTTCTGACATAGGGCCTGTTGGTGAGCTATATGCCTATATAGGGGTGACTCACCCCTCCTTAGGGGGGGTCTGGTAGTCTCCCCACCTCCACCCCACCCCATTAAAAAAAATTTAGATGCTCTGAGCTGCTAACTCCTGCATTCAGAGTGATAAACAACATAGTTGTTTTGATTTCTATCTTCGCCTTAATTCACACATCAATTTAGGAAAATTAGAATTTGAGAGCAATTGCTACCTGAATTTGCATATTTTCTGTCAATTCACCCTACTCCCGATTCGCATTATAGTGTTCAATATTATCCATTATGTTTGGTTTTAGTCAGTTGGAATATAGAAAATATGACTAAAAGACCACGAGCAATCCATTGGACCATTTCAATCACTTGTGAGTGTCTGCATGAATGTACATTGTATGCACGTGTGTGTAGTAGTAGTAGTAGTAGTAGTAGTAGTAGTAGTAGTAGTAGTAGTAGTAGTAGCAGCAGCAGCAGCAGCAGCAGCAGTACTGTTGTAGTAGTAGTAGTAGTAGTAGTAGTAGTAGTAGTAGTAGTAGTAGTAGTAGTAGTAGTAGTAGTAGTAGTAGTAGAGTAGTAGAGTAGTAGGAGTAGTAGCAGTAGCAGTAGCAGTAGCAGTAGCAGCAGCAGCAGCAGCAGCAAAAGCCGTAGTAGTAGTAGTAGTAGTAGTAGTAGTAGTAGTAGTAGTAGTAGTAGTAGTAGTAGTAGTAGTAGTAGTAGTAGTAGTAGTATAGTTGTAGTGCGAATTATTTATTGGATCATGATCAGACCAGGCCAAGTGAGTGATTGACTAATGGTCAAATGAATGGGCATTACAAATGGGATTATTAGGAATAGATGAGCAATAGATGACTATGCAGGAAAAACAACAGTAACATTGGGATCCATGAGAAACGCATTTAACACGCTGTTGCATCTGTCACATGCTATGTTCTGTAAGTTATGAATTATGAGTACATTATTATCATTATAGCACACTTAACTATTAACCCATGTTTCTTCACTGCAATGTACAAAGTCTTTACAATTTACACACTGAAATTATGTTGAGAGAACAAGAACTTTTAATCAATGAGTTGTTAATCTCTAAGTGTGTAACTTGTAAAGAGATGGTACATTGCAGTGAATAAACATGGGTCAGAACATAATATGTGACAGATGCAGCAGTATATTAAATGTGTTTCTCATGGATAGCAATTGTTTTCCTGCATAGCATGTAGCACTACAAATACTGCATTTCTAGAACATATGCTTAACAATGCACGACTGGTGATGTATCACGCTCAGTTCATAGTTATTAAAGTAAAACCTTTCGGGCTTTCTCACATGCAAACACATGTATAACATCTGATGTCTAAATCACGCAGTATATCAGATTCCATGCTCATACGAGCAAGATTAGTGAAACGTTTTTGTCCCATTGTGGTTCGATTCACATTTTTCAGAAGCTTCATCTTCGAAAATGACCGTTCACCTGAACAATTTGTTATCATTAGTGTCAAATAGATTTTGAGTGCAGTTGCCGTATTTGGGAAAGTGGCTTCAATGTCCTTTTCAATTATCAGTTTATACATGAATTGTTCCAAACTGGTGTTTTTCTCCTTTTGATCGAAAAATGCGCTGACAAAGGATTGGAAGTGCAACAGCTCATAGGAAAAGTTGTCATCCAGATCGTCTTGGTAAAACTCTGACAATTTGGTTGCAGCTATCATTACAGATTCTTGATTCATGGATGGTAAATCAATGAAGAACCCAAAACGATCTGATACATCCTTGTATGCAACATGACGTGTCTCAAGGCATGTGACCAGTGAGTCGATGCAAGGAATGAAAGCCTTTGTATGGAATGCATCCTTTGGTGTCAGCTCAGCTTCATTAGAATGGCCATAGTCAAGGGGATCTAAGCGCACATTACGTCGACGTATACGTTTTTTCTTAGAAGCATACTCATTAGTGCCAGACAGGCGCATGCCAGATTCCTCAAAATGGTCGAAGCAAAATCTAACATGGATGTCAGTACACCAGCTGCAACATTCAAATTGAGCTCTATAGATTGTAATGTTTTACTACTCTGGTTGAATCGTTCTAACATGACATTCCAAAATTCAGCAAATATTCCTGTCTCTAGCCTTGTCATCTTGTCATGCAATCCACGGGCTGCACTACAACAATCAGCTTTTTGCTCATTGTCCTCTGAAATATCAAGTAGTATGTCCATGATATCATTATAGCCTTTGATGAGAGCTCTGACTGCATCTGCACGACAAGACCACCGAGTATCACTGAGTTTCATGGGCATAGAGATAATTGTATTATTTTCCTGTAACTTGTCATTAAGCTTTTTGTACCTTGCTGTGGATGATGTAAAGAAAACATACAATGCCTGAACCATATCAAAGAATGAAACTGCTTCACTACACGCAGCAGCTGCTTCTTTGCCAACCAAGTTGAGAGAATGTCCAAAGCAAGGAATAAATGTTGCAAACTGGTTAATCTGAAGTATTCTGCTCTGCATGCCCTGATATCGTCCTGGCATGTTGCTGGCGTTGTCATATGATTGACCACGGCAGTCCAAGATTTCAATCCCTACATCTTTCAGATATAACTGCAGTGCGTTAGCCATGTCAACTCCCTTGTGTCCTGTAGACTCTAGAAAGGTAAAGAAGCGCTCGACTGGATGTGGTCCTTCCAAATAGCGTAGAACAACTGTTAGCTGGTCAATGTAAGCATTATCCTCAGATGAGTCAACTGTTACAGAATAGTATTTTGCTGCCTTTACACGATCAGCTAGAACGTCTAATACTTGTTGGCCCATGATTGCAATGAGTTCTTCACAAATACGAGATGACAGATAATGTGTGTGTCCTGTGCCTTTGTTAGCATGCATTTGAATATGTTGTGCCAGAAATTCATCATATTCTGCAATAAGCTCTACTAGCCCGAGGTAGTTGCCATTATGTGAAGAACCAAGTATTTGGTTGTCACCTCTAAATGCCAGACCACGCACAGAAAGTAATTTGATGACACTGACGAGGCGCTGTAGTAATTTTACCCAATAGGTTGTCATCTCCTCAACTTGTTTTTGCATAGCAAGATCTACACGACCATTGGCATCGGCACGTTGTGCATAATTTAGCACTGCACATGCATGACCTTTTGACTTTTCATGCTCAATAAGTCTTTCACTAGCGTGCTTCCAGTCATTGAAGCCATTATCAACAAGAGCTGTTGATGCTGGATTAAACAGCTTGCATTCAAAACAGTAGAGTCTGCCAGTAGTACCTGAATAGTACAACCATTTTCTTTCAATTCGTTCACCATTAGCTGATTTCCGATAGAACATGTCAACTGTGCATTGTCTATTACTGTTAGAGTGAGATGATTTCACAAATCCATCTGCCCGCATTGTCTCCAGTTTGTCACGTTTGTGTATAACATTTCCCTTCCTGGTCAGTACTCACGCATTTCATCTGTAGCTGGAATAGGCCATGCACCAATGTCACTTAACAGACCAGGATTTACAATGGCATTATTTATATGAACCTGACTTGTTGCCTCTATATCCATTTGACTTTCTTCAGTGCTATGTACTTCGACTTCTTTAAGTTCCTTGGATTTAGACCTATCTTCATTTGCTGCACTTTGAGTAAACTGGCTTGAAGATGCAGAATATTCGACAATACTGTGTGTGCTTCCAGTCTGTTCATCTAGCTTGTCCTTCTTGAAGAATGTTGTGACCGGCGGTGTTTGTGACAGAACCTTTGCCAAGCGATCAGCTTCATCTTCTTTCTTTTTCCGTTTCTCATGCCCACTTAGATAAGTTCTTTTCATGATTGTTAATTCTGAAAAGAATTAAAGCATAATTTATTGTCTAGCGCAGTAAATCCAGCACAATCGCCCTCACCTTGCTGCCATCGTTCGCATTCAGAATTTCAATATTTTACCATTTCATCCTCTTAAAGCTGACCAAAATTAATTAAAATAGAGGTGAATAGAGACCACTGTCCACTGGCTACCATAGTACGGCAATGGTAGAATTAATGTTCCGGTTCCTATCTCATCATCAGGATTCCCGTTCTTGAAACATTAAACAACAACCGGCTGACCGGCCTCTGAGCGGTATAAAACCATTCCCTCAGTACTGAGCGTCTCAGTTCGCTGGCGAAGCTTGCTACGCAGGTAGACAATAGGCGCTCGATCACCTATTGTCAATCTGCCTACTGCTATCGACGACAGCTGCTGGTGAACTAAGACGCTCAGTACTGAGGGAATGGTTTTATACCGCTCAGAGGCCGGTCAGCCGGGTGTTGTTTAATGTTTCAAGAACGGGAATCCTGATGATGAGATAGGAACCGGAACATTAATTCTACCATTGCCTTACTGTGGTAGCCAGTGGTCTCTATTCACCTCTATTTTCATTAATTTTGGTCAGCTTTAAACCCCGATGGTGACAATGGTGTGGAAAAAAATTAAAAAAGATATAGCCATTTTGACTTCCAACTAAATCATGGCCTCCAAGAAGTAAACCCTGAACAATTTTGAGGGAGCTTCCTGACTAGTCACCTTTTTCTTGGGGGGGGGGAGTAGGTAATCAATGGCATCACAATGACTGTTTGACTGTTGTATCTTCATTTCAAGATCCCCACGCAGTAAAACAGTTAAATATTAAAAAAAAACAATTTGACTGGAAGCTGTTAATTTAATTGGAAAGTATGCAACATCCTTAAAGACTTGCTATATCTAGTCATTAATATTGATAGGGTTATGAGACCATGATGACCATCTATTTTGCTGATCATTTTGGTGCCGCGCTTAAGACGGGTTAGAGTGTCTATAACAAAAATGTATTTCTTGGAGAGAATTCCGAGAGATGTATGTAATCAGAGATGGATTATTGCAAGGGTATGTGAGGCTGCAACACTAAGGCCCGCTTAAGGGACCCAAAATTATCAAGCAAAATAATGTTTATAATATTTAACCCTTTGCACATGTAATCCCAGTATCTCAATTTCATGCCATGAGGTAAGCTGCTGAATATGTTATTTTAATATTAGGCAGCAACAGCTTCCAGTCAAATTAGTTTCAAAATATTTGTTACGTTGTAAAGCATTTATTATAGTTGATCTGTCAGGGTGAAAAGGTATTAAAGTTTAATAATTTTAGCTTATCCATTATCAATGGCCAATGGGTACACATTCATTTAGTCGTGTGCTCCAACTATATAGGCTTAACCCAGCTTTGGGTATAACAGTAAATAATTTTATAACCACAAAAAAACTTTGCAAACAGCATATACTGTATAATACAGAACCGATCAGAAATAGAAATCTTTGATCCACGTACTACGTAGTCTACGCAAGTTACGCAACTGCAACAATAAAAACTTAAAATGTGTTAAATAACAATCAAAATATACTTACCTGCTATCAGCCTATCCTGCTCTGAATAAAAGCTTATTCTGACGGATGATGATGCCTCATAACAATTTTGCCACGTCAGCGTTAAGCGTTTTGCTCATTACATAATAAAAATTACATCCGGTAATACTGAACAGCATTTCGCGGAAACTGGAAAGCATTAAACTCTAAATAAATAGTAGCTTAGAAATTGTGTTGTAATATGAGTGTGGCCATTTGTGGGTGGCGGGGTGGGGTGGTAGACTAATGAACCTAATTTTTAGGAAGAGCTTATTTCTGGTTATTTTTAATTTTCCATGAGCTTTAGTAATATGTAACTTATAATCTTATTTCAACATTTAATTTTTACTAGCATTGGGGGCCCCTGACCACGGGCCCACGGCTGTTGTGGCATTTGGCCAGGTCAGCCCACCAATTTTCCCAGCCCGGCCCCAAGGGCCTCAAGAAATAACACCTAAAAATTTTTAGGTGTCATGTTCGGGGGCCCTGGGCAAATCGGGGGCCCAGGGCACATGCCCCGTTTGCCCTGCCTATAGATCGGCCCTGACTATGCCCTGGACAAACTTATATACGGTGAACGGATGGACGGATGGACAGACGGATGAATGGATGGGCGAACGGACGAATTGGACGGACGGACAAAGCGGTGACTATATGCTCCCACAAATTTTTTTTCGGGGAGCATAAAAAGGTGGTTAATTATGGGTTACATGGGACCTATAGGTAAGAATTTCTCCACATGCCTTACCACTCACCACCCTGCTAATGATCTGGATCTGAAGCTCACTGGTGTCGCCGGATAGCTGCTTCATCGCTGCCTCGTTGACCTAGTTTAAACCCTTCTTTATACACAGAAGATTCCATCTCTATGCAGTCCATGAACCTCTCAAACAATTGACTTGCTTGAAAGATCCACTGAGTGCATTAAGATGAAATGTTCATAATTTAAATAGGGTCAGATGATTCTGTTGGCCACATTGAGGAGTAAAGTGTGCAAATGCGATGTTAGTGCAAAGACAGTGCGATGTAGAAGGTGTTATAAATGCAATAGGAAGGGTTGGCACTAAAATCTTGATGGGTTATCTAAGGCTGTACCTGATCTGCTAAGTTATAAGGAAGAATCGAGTTCTTATGGGAAGTGTGATGCAATATAACGGTTCTACAAGAAAAGACAGAGCTTGCTAAGAAAAATAGATCTTAAGCCAAAATGTTGTTAGTTGAAAAGTTGTTGGCCAGCCTTGCAACTTAATTTACAATCGGACAGAACAACAGTTCAAACACCAATGAACGGAAAAACCTAATGGACTAATAGCTAGCTAATGGCTCAAAGGTCAAATTAACCTGCTGTGTCCCAGAAAAGTGTAATGGTTATCTCGAAAATCACTTTTAAAAAGGTCAATTAAAAACTGACTAAGTGATTGGCATCAAAGTTGAATGCTATAAATAAATGGCACTTATTATGAACAATAGGTGAGGGAGAGACTAATAATAACAATCTGGCAAGTAAATGGTGCACAGATTAAATACTGTAGCGATAGCGATTGAGCGCACTATCTGGCAATAATGCCTACAGTTACTTTGGAAACGTTGTACTGATAACAATCTGGCAACAGTTAACAATGATCCGATTCTGTATCATAAATGATAGTGATTGAGCGCACTATCTGGCAACAACACTCCAATTTAAATTCTATCTGGCTTTGATATAGCTACAAATACTAATGGGGTAACAGTGTTGACACTATCTGGCAACAGAATACCATGAGTACAATCCGGCAATGACTACCAAATAGAAAGTACTCTGACAATGTCCAAGCACCGAAAATGAAAGGACTGGGCTCAGCGATGTTGTCGGGTATACCAGTACTAAGTATGAATGCAATCCGGCAACAAGTACCAACTGGAAAGCACTGACAACAAACTGCTGTCCTGAAATCTAACAACTGAAAAGGAAAACTAACTCTACAAATTGACTAGAACAACCCGACACGGAAAACAATCATGAGCCGCTGATGAACCATGAGGTGAATCAGCAGAAGATTACTTTGTCTGCAAAGCTATTCAAACGTAATAAGAATGAGGATAAGGACCCCAAAGAGACTTAAATTCTAGAGAAGCCAGTTACTGAATTGATTTAGTAATACTAATCGATAGATCTCCTTATAAATCGGTATAATCTCGCAATGAAGAACTCTTGCTACCTCTCTGATAAAGCAGCGTGATTTCACTGCCTGCCGGATCGAGGAAAAGGAAGCTTAAACCACAGTGACATTGACCATTACCTTTATCTCAAGCTGGAGTACTCAAAATTAGAAGTATCTGGTCAAATGGCCTTGACCTCTTAACCTTGATCTTGAGAAAATGGTCCAAATGTCAAAGCAAATAGGTCAAAAGCGACATTTAACCTTTGACCTCTGAAATAAGGACAATTTGTTAAGAAACTTATGTCAAAACCACAGACTATAGAGATCCAGTTTAGCTAAATTCGATCAAGTAAATATTGATTTTTAGACTGTCCTAAGGCTAACTTCATAGGCTATAGGAGCGTGAACTCAATATTGAAATAGCCTGGACAAATAAAGCAGACTTATAACTTAATCGTAAACCCTTTATGGCGAGGAAAATTGTTCAAATGTGTTCTTGAAAACACATTTAACCAACATTCATCACAAGAAAGAGTTTTTACCCTGCTGCTTTACTTTAGCACTCCCTGCTAAGATGGACAAGCTTTCCCTTGGGCCTGGGTTAATGTGATACCAGACTAAGTTTCGAGAATCCGAAGGGTGCTGATACCTAGAGCCAAATTTGTGGCAATTTGGAAATAATTTTAAAGTACCCAGTCAAAGTTTTACTAAATTAATCAGAAACTGCCAATACAGAGCTGATAGGCACCCTAGGCTGCTATCTAATAAATCCGGTTCACCTATCCTAGCTTTAGCCTAAAAAGTATGTGGCCGACTTACTTTAATAGAAATCTCTAGACTATGAAATTTTAGTACTGAAACCATCATCAAGAGTGAGGAACGCCACTTTGACAATGACCTAGCACTTTAACAAACAGATTTGAAATATTCAATAAATGGCATCTTTTAATTGACAATCAGGTAAACTCTGAGTGTTGTATATTAGGTAATAACAATTATCGGCTCTGTATATGTACTGTTGAAGTGTGCCTACCTGAATGTAATCTTAATAAACTGGACAATAATTGGTTGCGCCTCGAAGTGGTGGAATATCCGCAACAAGAAGAAGTTTCAGTTTCTCTGTCATTTCTATATCCTGAAGCGTAACTTGTATTTTTAGCTCCAAATGCTGATTTTAACACAATACATTTCAATTCATTTACTACAGGACAATTTTAACATAACGCATCTCTTATACAAATGTTACTGGTGAAATACACGACTATCCAATACAGTCTACTGAAAGTTATGCTCTTACTGGATTTTACACAATAATGATTAAATAACCAAGATGGTGGCCGGCCGTAAAAACTTATTTACTTTTGAAATTGAGTGAATCACGTGATCATGAGGTTGAGCGTTCCCTTTCTCCGACTGTGCGGTATGCAAACTATAACTATCACAAATAAGTTAAATATCAAATCTGCTACCAGAAAATAGTTTTTGTGCGCACATTAGGCACTCGGTCCTAGCCTGCAAAAGCGCTTTCAAATTAAGTGGCAATACAGCAACTTACTGCTGTACAAATCACAGCCACATTTACCAATTAATCAGCTCGCCATACAGAATCCGAGCCCACTAACATTTTACGTAAATAAAACTCAGAAAGCAACACACTGCCATACTGCACAACAGCCGGTGAAAGAGAACGCTCATATTTTGTAAATTTCACCGTCAGACAAACTGCAATTGCCAAAGTAGCAGTTTGTATTCAGATTTGAAATCATGCTAACGTAAAGCTCAAGATCTAGTCAGAGCGTTAATCCAAAATTGACATGTAACCATTCCACTCTGAATTCTGTTTTGACACACACATCAGATAGCATCTGTTTGAGAATCTTCGAGAAATTCATTGAATAACTACCGGAAACTGTTGCACTGCGCATCTGCAACAACTTCTGGCATCATCATTCAAAGAAAATCAAACACATTCCAAGACACCTACCATATGATGAGAATCTAAAAAACAGGCTATCAAAATCGAGTGGTTAACGTGTCGGGCTAGCTATTACTTTGAAATGAAAATCTGGAACCTAGCAAAAGCCAAGCCGTCCGATATCAAAACTAAATTTTCAAAATAAATTAAAAGATAAACTGGTGATCATTCTTCCTCAAACCAGCTGGAAGATGCTACTGTCACAGACAGCAACATCATCCAACAAAATTGCTGGAAAATCCACACCGGCTACTTTGCTATTCACACATTAAAATACAGACTATTTACAACAGAGTGGCAGGGGTTAAAACACAGTTAACCTTAAAGCCTTTCCAAAGAAAATAAATAAATTAATTTGAGCGTAGAAAAGCAAACTTCAGCAAGCCTAAAGGTTAAAAAATTGAGTTGCAAAACATTCACAAAGCTTCAAAATATAAAACACTAAAAAACCTATGACCTACAGATCCAATCAAGAAAATCTCAATACTCTTATAAAAAACATCAAAACCCAGACCAAAAAAGACCTTGTTTCTGGATCCATTCACCAGTGGCAGTACAGGCAAATCACCAAAATAGACTTCTCCCAGTCCGCAAACAATTCCTTCCCAGACCACTGTAAAAGCCATCCCCAGTCGGTCCAAGTGATAAAGGGATCAACAATCCGAGCTACATGCATGGTCCATGATTACAGTCAACGCACTGATAGATATTATCCGATTTCACGCTAACAACAATTGATCAAAGGCATTACAAATAAACCTTTTTCGAAGGGTTCAATATATTCAATATAACAATGTGCACAGTTCAGTTATTCACAGACATGATCATATCAAAATATTGGATCCAATAAAAATACATTAACCTGTTCACGATTGAGTCATCCAAAACGGCTACCGCAGTGGCCATAAGGAATGCCCATTGGCAGACCAAGACAAGAGAGCCCCTCACAATTCACCACTGGCACGACTGGCTCAACAATCGAGCCCATCATTACAGAGGTAAATCCTCAAAAACCATTCTATCTCAACCCACAAATGGACACTCAGGCATCCCAAAATAAAATAAATTTAAAAAAATTTGTAATCTTTTTTTTTTTTTTACGAAAAAAATCTGACCATCAAAGGAATACATTTGGCAAAAATTATACAAAAAAGATCGCAATTGCACAAACATCCCTAATACAATATGCCTAAAATGCAGGCTAGGAAAGCAAAATAAATATCACAAAAGAAAAGAATAAAAAGTAAATTACAGTAAAGCCAACCTTTAGCATTCCAATGTCAACACCAAAAGTTTATTTTACAAGAATCATTAGAAACAGATGCACACATTCAACCCCCAAATGGTCATACACGCCAAAAAATGATCTCTACAGTTTTCACAAAAATGCTAACTTGCACACCAAGAGAAGACCACCAAATGATAACCATCATTCAAGAAGCAAACTTTTAAAAGGTCACTCCCAACTCACAAATGGACATTCAATAAGTACAATATTTTTAATTTTCCTGACCCAGCTCAGACTATTAAAAGGGCAAAACTGTAATTTTGATAGGTGTTGCCAACTACCTCAACAACATCTTTCACCAAATTCACACAGAATCGAACATCTGTTCATATCTCAATTAATATTCAAAACGATAAATGCCAAACATTAAGATGATAAACTATATATATCTGACTATTGCAGAAGCCAAAGATACAAAAAGTGATCAACACCTGGTATTCATGGATGCCAGCAAAGCCTTTGATATTGTTAATCACAAAGGACTACTTAATACCATATATAACCAGGGAATAACAAGGAAACTATGGACAATTGTTAGCAACATGTACACAGATATAACATCACCTGTCAGATGGAGTGGTAACATTTCCAAAACAATCACTGAGAGCCAAGGAATCAGACAGGGTGGTGAATCGTCCGCTGATGTATTTGACAGCCACAATAATCCATTATTAAGAAAATATGAAGACCATCCAGCTGGACTCAGAATTGGAAATATTTCAACATGTGCTGCCATGTGTGCAGATGATCTTGCTTTGATGGCTACCACTCCAACTTCAATACAACTTCTTACCAATGAAGCACAGATAGACGCAGCTAATGAATTCTACCTCTTCAGCCGTACTAAAACAAAACACATGGCAATGAGAAGCACAAAAGCAGCATCCCTATTACTCAATGGTGAACAGCTCGGTAATACAAAGGAAGGGACACATCTCAGAGTAGTTAGAATATCAGATGCCAGTAATAAGCGCACAACAGAGGCTAAAGTTGGATCCTCAAGAAGGGCAGCATATTCACTCATGGGAGCAGGCCTACATGGATTAAATGGTTTGCACCTATTAACCCCAAAACAACTCTATGACATCTATGTGACCCCCATTCTTCTACATGGTCTTGAGGGACTTATACTCACTCAGACTGAACTTGAAAAGCTGGAGAATTTCTATCAGTGACAACTGAAAGCAATTCAGCATCTGCCAGTTTCAACTGCAAATACAGCTGTCTACATACTCTTAGGAACCCTACCACTTGAGGGAGAGCTGCACAAAAGAATACTAAACTTCTTCATACAAAGGCTACATTGTCAAAATTATGTTGAAAGAGAGGTTCTAGAAAGGCAACTGGCTGTACAACTACCATCATCCAATAGCTGGACTGTAAAGCCAAAGAAAATCATTCAGCAGTAGGAACTACCTTCCGCATACTCCCTTCTAGCAAACACCCCTACTAAGGCAACATGGATGAAGACAGTCACATCAAATGTAAACAACTACTGGGAAAACAAGCTAATGGACGAAACTGCAAATAAAAGCAATCTACAGTACTTAAACGTGGATACCTATAAGATCGGTGTACCACACATAGCATGGAGAAGCTGCGAGACAGATAAAGGCTCAGTCTACAAAGCAACAGTGAAAGTAAGACTACTCGTGCAGAGATATCATCTCTTCGGAGGTCCAACCAGGAACAGAGGAGGAGCGGTAAAATGTCAGCTATGCAGCCATGACAGAGAAGATCTGCAGCACTTCTTTTATCGACTGCCAAGAGCTAGAGCATGTCAGACAGCCATATCTCATAAAAATACGAAAACTACTAAAGCGACTCAACATCAGCATGAACAGTGAGTACTATATGCAGCCTATTCTAGATGCTAGCAAGCTATCAGACACCAATCCAGAAACATTCGAAAAATTATCAAGAGAACTCTGCTACAGTGTACACTTAAGACGTTCATCACTTATGAACACATCATCTGTTGGAACTCTGTTAACACATTAAAATCAGTCTAAAAACTCTACTGAATTACACATTTAAAGTCACAACACATGGTAAATCCTGCGGCTTGAACATTGAAATTTGACGAAAATTCAATAGTCAATTCCTTGTGTATAGATCTATATACCTAGTGTGATGTGTACTGTTAGTCTGATATGTACAGTTAAAGTTATAATATAATAGGAACTACTCCGTCACGGAGGTTCGCCTAAAGGATTCTGAAACCCTGGGGCCGTATTCACGAAAGGGCGTAACTTACGCCTGGCATAAATACCTTGGAGTCATTATGACGTCATATATGTTCGTACATCATTTAATATTATGACGTCATATTCTCCAAGGTAGTTATGCCCTGCGTAAGTTACGCCCTTTGGTGAATACGCCCCCTGGATCATATTCGAGAGGCGGTATCTACACAACAAGAAGAAGAGGAAGAAGAGGAAAACAGAAAATACATTTTTGTAAATAATAGATAAATTAAAATACGAAATTTACTGCCAGTTTGGAAGTCATTACAGTGATTAGCAACCTGTTGCTGCGTTCTTAGATCATGTAATAAAATCCCTTAATTATTCTGAATTTCATTACAACACCGGTTTTCGATTTATTTTCATTCAAAATTCAATATAATGGGCTTTTTAAGCGGCTATATCCTTATTCTTACCCGTCGCTAAAAGTGGGTTGTAGGGTATCATCAAACCGTGATATCTCTCAAACCGGGATATTTATGTTTAAGCATATTGTATGGTCAGGGACAGGGTACCTGTTTTCTAAGTTCTAACCATTATATGATTATACCATAGTCCATAGGCACCTTCAGCGTTACGTCGTACTCCTACTCGTATACTACGCTCTATGCATATATATAGAAAGGTGCGAAAGGACGATTAGTATAGGCTGTAATCATCGGCCTATCACGAAAAAGCATGGATATGTATCAACTAAATAATATACTGAACCTCAAGTGAATACATGCATCTTCCAAACGGTGCATAAATTTAGGTCAACAGCACGCCTATAATTACACAATATATCAAATACTTGGCAGAAATGCGATATCATTTCACGTAGAACTTATACATTTTACCGACTCCACGGTTTTGATAAACAACAGCGAATCTTGGAGTCGGGTAATTGAGAAATAGCATATTTGGTACCCGTTTAAACACAATCGTTTGCAGCTTGCAATAGAAATGAATGATTACAAATCTATATCCAGTAACATTGTGTTTCAACAGGAGTTTTTCAAAACAGAACTTATATTAGCTATATTTGTGGGAGGTTTTTGGTTGTCACTTTCCGGATTTTCTTTCTCGTTCAGGCTTCTCTGATAATTTTGGTATTTAGAACGAGTTGTATATAGGACGAATTGACTTGATATTTTAACATTGATATTTGTAACTAGGGACTCGATTCCACCAAATGGAACCGGATAACTGCTCTAATGAACTTGACCATTTTGAAATTTGTAAACATTGCGCAATGAAATGGATGGGTTCTGTTGAATTGACGCAAAGGTAGTCTTACTAACATTTATATCAACCAAAAGTGGCGAATTGATGTGCATCTCATATGAAATTAAGGTAGTATTGAATACTTTATAAATGTCACATTTTGTTACGTATATTAGTTTGACGGGGAGTGTCGTCGTATACACCTAAATGTTTTCGTATATTATGAAATTCTTGGTGCGGTTTTGTCCAAATGCTATACAGCGTCGGATAGATATATGTATCCGCTTTAAGCGCAACATATTATTTAGTGAATAAACTCCATTAGTTTTATGTCAGTCCAGAGGAATCGTAGTAGCATCAAAACATCAAATGCAACTGATGCAAACCTTTAGTCTTATATATAAATAGGAGAGGGTACGACGTCACGCTAAAAGTGCCTATGGTTCTAACAGGGTTCTATTTCTAACAGTTACTCCTTTTTATGTTCTCCCGCATTCATTGTTTTGGTGACATCGTCAAAACAGGCTCATTTCAATAGATACATCATTTTTACACAAAATTTGAAGATTTAATCAAAATGTAGCAGAAATAAGTAATTAGTGTACCTATCTTTTTATGTGACTTGTGAGAAACATGTGTTTTCACTATTGCTTTTTTGAGGGTCGTAAAAACTGGTAAAGAAATGAAGCAAACTTCACGTCAAGCAACATATGCCAGTTGCTGTCAAGCACGATATGTTGATTTCGCCGAATGGGCATTGTATGCTTATATTGTTTTCAAATCTAGACTGATTTTTTTCATGCACATGCTCAATCCAAACACAGCCATAGTTTCTATATATGATAAAAAATTAAATAATTTTTACATTTTATGGTATGCATAACAATCCTTATTTTCATTTAAAATACCAGATTTACTACTTTACAAAGCAAGGTTACAGAATTTTGATTTTGAAAAAGGTGTTGCTGCTGTATTTATATACCAGATATTAGAGGTAGAGACAGCGCGCCGGATACTCCACTATTACGCTCGATGTCTAGTGCTCAGCCAGGCTGGCGCGGCTACTAAGATGCCAAAAGCGTGGCGACCCTATTACATGTAAGCATGGGCTGGCGGCTCTGTATCCAAACAAACGCCTGTTGCGTAAAAACTACTTGAGATTTTAAAATAAAATTTGGAAGATATATAGAAGGGGGCATGTTTTAAAAAAAACCTGATTTTCAGGCATATTGGTCAAGTAGATGTATACATTTCAACGGAATTCCTTTCAAAATTGTCAGTAATATTCATTACTGTTGTTGCTATATGCCAGGTCTAAAACTGCTGTTGTGTAAAAACTACTGGAGATTTTAAAATAAAATTTGGAACATATATAGACGGGTCTGTGTTTTAAATAATCCCCGATTTTCAGGCACAGATCCCTCATTTCAACGAAATTCCTTTCAAAATAGTCAGCAATATTCATTACTGTTGTCGTTCGATACCATGTCTCGCTATACAACAAACAAACAACTGTTGAGTAAAAACTAATTACTATTTAAAAAAATTAAATTGGGAACATATATAGATGGACAATTGTTTTAAATAATCTCTGATTTTCAGGGATATTTGTACCCGAATCAGTGAAATCATTTTCAAAATGGTTAGCAACCTTCGTATTTACCATAACTCCTATTATATAGGCCTAACATTATCAACATAGGTAACCATCTGTTAAAGTCTAGAGAGAAATCTGCTTACTTTAAAAACTTAGATTGGAAACTTTAGCTGCCTGAGAGTCAAAATGTTTTCAAAAATATTCAACTGGTTCTATATTTAGCTACCTTAAAATGTTACCGAATATTTTGAAATAACTTTTGTTAAAAAGTAACGTTTAGTCATATTGTTTACAGAATTGATTCTGATATATTTAAATATAATCAGCAGAACAGAGGACAAGTCACACACACCCTCCACCACCCCTCAACAATTGTGATAAATGTATTAGGCCCTATTGTGGCAACACCCCTTGCCTTGTCCATTCCATCCACACCACCACTGACCCCTTCCAAAAAGCACCAATCAAGGGAAAACATGAGAAATGGCTGCCCAGTCTTCTGCGTCCCCAAGCTAACCAGTAAAACCTTCAAGCTTTCAGGGGGAGTCTTGCGCCGTGTCCCCCTCCCCCCCCCCCCCCCCCCCCCCCACGCACACTCACACACACAAATTAGCTACATCCACCAAACCCAATTTAAAAAGCTTCCATGTAGACAAAATGACTGTTAGTTTACATCTTCCAGTTCCCTCTCATGTGCAATTTTGACATTGTGATCCGGAAACAAGACATGAGAGGTACACTGATGCAATATTAGCAAGAATTTTGGCATTTTGCTCTTGCGTATGTGTATGCACATACAAGGAAATAATAAGTATTCATGAATATAACTAGGATTAAAGACAGTATGATTGAAGACTGGATACATCATCGTACTTGCCAGACCAAGATATTATGTGTTCTCTTGATATATGTATTACCATCTGTCCATATTTGGTTGCAATGGGGTAAAGAAAACCAGAGGTATAAGACAACTCGTAGAGTTAATTTACAGAAAACTTAACAAATAACCTAACTAGAAAAATTTGAATGTTGCTCAAGGTCACGATGACATTGACCTTGTGACCTCACTGTCATTGCACTACCTCAGGGTAACTATGTGTCCAAATTTAGTTACAATAATGTAACCATGTGTCCAAATTTGGTTTCAATGTGATTATCGGTTCCTGATATAAGACAATATATGCAGAGCTTAAACCATTACCAAGAACTTAACCAAGGCTGGAAGCCGACAGACAAAGAGATTTACAGATTAACCAAGGCAATCACTGTATTGGCGAAAACTTAAATTTTCCCCAATAACTATTGAACATTTTGTTTTCAATCAGTTTAGTTTCAAAATATTTAACATAATAAAGATGTAAAAATGGTACTAAATCTTGGTATGCATGGCTGAAATTGGTAAATATCTTAGGAACAAACAAATGGATCAGAAAAATAGATTTATTAAAAATAATAACCTGATAAGCAAGAGAAATCAGAGATTCCAGACCCTCACCCTCTCTTTTCCAGATTTTTTATTTTTTCATACCATAGTAAAAGTTGTGTTAAACTTTAAACCAAATTGGACCAGCTGTTTCCGAGATATCCATAGATCCAGAATTTGATCTGATCTGGGCCCAGTTTTTTATGTGGCACACATGCCTGGAAATCCTCTTGCATGGCAAGTTCCCGGGCCATGCTAAAATTTGAGCCAAAGCGGATAAGAAGTTTTCGAGATACATCTCCGGACATACACTCGATCTCAATACCCTCGTCCCCTTACATAATCTGCAGTGGTC
Organism: Chaetoderma sp. LZ-2023a; assembly: GCA_034401795.1. Classification (NCBI taxonomy): domain Eukaryota; kingdom Metazoa; phylum Mollusca; class Caudofoveata; order Chaetodermatida; family Chaetodermatidae; genus Chaetoderma; species Chaetoderma sp. LZ-2023a. Next base: position 18,019,017 of record CM067364.1, read on the forward strand.
TGAAGGAATATCCATTTGAAATTTTACCACTGGACTGATTGACTCGATATTAAACAAGCCAGTAATTCTAGAATGGCTAGCGGTAATTTAAAAAAATGGCCGGTTATTGGCATATGAATCAATGGCCATTCAATAAGCAAAAATTGTAGGTAAAATTTTCTTGACAAATCTTGACCATCAAAGGGTCAAATGATGTTGTCTATGGTGGCTACAAGTCATATTGATTACAAAATATTCATCAGCCTACCTGTGTGCTTGCTTTGAAATTGAATTATGAAGCATATTTCCAATGTGTAAATTAAAACATTTCTGGCGATAAAGTGATTTTGGACAAAGACAGCTTCTTTGTATATTATCATTGCTTTTAAATGATATATTTACCATCATTGTCAAGTGCTATATTGTTATATATCATTATATAGATATATTGTCTATGGTGGCTACAAGTCATATTGATTACAAAATATTCATCAGCCTACCTGTGTGTTTGCTTTGAAATTGAATTATGAAGCATATTTCCAATGTGTAAATTAAAACATTTCTGGCGATAAAGTGATTTTGGACAAAGACAGCTTCTTTGTATATTATCATTGCTTTTAAATGATATATTTACCATCATTGTCAAGTGCTATATTGTTATATATCATTATACCATTACTACAATTACAATACAATTTTGATTTATTTACAAAGCCAGGTCATATTGTCACATATGGGATACTCAAATGAACAATATTTACATATTATCATTACAATCACTAGTACCATTACCATCATTATTATTTAATATTATTATTTAGATTATTATCATGCCATCATCATATCATTGACATCATTATAACAATATACAGGGTTTACCATTCTTAGGGGCTTTGCAGCATAAATTCCCTGACATTGCACTGACTTTTCCCCTGATATTTATAAGTTTTCAAGTCACATAGGTCTTGATGAATGTTCATTTGTAGGCCCTGAGATAATAATTTAGAAAATTTACCACTGGAGCCCTTAACCGGCTAACCAAGAAAAAAACACAAAGGGAAAAAATTCAAAAATAGCCTTCTGTCCTGTAAAAGAACACTTGATAAGCACAAATATTTAGTTTTTCTGACAAATTATTACCATTAAACGATTACTTATCATGTTCAACTATTTAGTAGACAAGAAAAGCAAGAGCTCCGCTGAATCCGAGACCATCTGCAGATTTTTTTGAAAATTTATCACTGGAATGACTGGTTCTGTTACCGATTCAGTCATTTGAGTGGTAAATTTTCAAATATGGTCCCTTGACATATAAAGGGAAACTGTCCAAGAGTTAGACCACTACAGTCTGTACTCTGGTTGTGGTTATAATAATGGTCACAGTGTCCATACACATTTGAAATCTAAGCATGGTAGATGCATTCAGATGGTAGGTCTATTGCCTGCATTTCTTTTTTTGTCATGACAAATTTTATAGTATAATTCTACACAGTTGTGTTTTGGGTTTTTTTCATCACTTCCATGACTTATATGAAAAAGTACAGTTTTTACAGGTTTGCAAGGCCTGGAATTTTACTTTTAATATTCCCTGACTGTCCAGGTTTTTCACAATCCATATATGAACCTTGTGGTCAAGATCAATAGATACATCCAGCTTTCCACTTGCTTCATCTTCAGTGATGGCTATACCCTACAGGAAACAGACAATAGTTCTCCGTCAGCAACTTCCTCACATGCAACACCTGAAATATTGCACATCACATTCATACAGTGCATATCAGCAATTCTACTTACTTAATCATCATAATGTCATGTAGCATAATGAAACGTCAGTAAAACACTAAATCTAAATATAAAACTGCTTTCCTCACCAGAATAATGTTCATATGTGCCTTCTGCAGAAATTCCATACTTTCTCCATACCTAATTTACCTACTTCCAGACAGATTTTATCAATGTCCATTTAAAAAATGGTAAAATTCTGCAGAAAAATGACAGAATTAGCAACCACGATTGTCTATATTTTGAACATTATTTAATAATTTGCAAAAGAGTATCACACCTGACAATATTTAAATTGTCCATACTTTAAAGTATTTTACAAACCATTAGCAGAAAATGTTGAATTTTACATGTATCTCAATGACTTAGAATGTATCAATTGAAAAATATCAATTTATCCGGAAAACAGTAGTTACTTTTGCAAACTACAACATCAATTGTTGCAAGGCTGTCATTTTTACATTACAACTATAGTAATATGCTGGGTAGGGTGCATTACAATTATAGAGGAGAGAGAAATGTGAGAGAGAGAATGTCTTCCGTAACATGCATTGTTTTCTGGCACCCAGTGGAGTTGTACCACTACAGCTAATGCCCCTAGGGAGGGATGAGCTGCGACTATCAAGCGCCTTGTAGATGTAATGCATGTGCCACAAGGCATGTGAGAATAGATAGCGAGAGAGAATCAGACAGTGAATCAGTGTGTGTAGTGATAGTGAATTCTCCTAAGATATTAATACAAAATTTGTCAAAAGTTGTCTTCTCTTGGTCTGCAAATGGCCATTATCTGAGAAAATTAAACTTCCTAATCACATCTGTCAAACAAAGGCTTTAATTACACTGCTGTCAGTAAACAAAATAGATAACATAATAATAAGTGCGGTTTGAAGAATCTATTGATCACTACCGCTGTTGGCCAATTGCTCATTATAATTGCAAGGCCTGAATAACGATAGCCTGCGAGTGGAAAACATGCAATATCTGTCATACGAAAACTGGTATGTGTATGTTTACTTAGCTACAATTGATCCCTATCATAAAAGAGAATGCGTACATACCGGTGAAATGTTAATTCCCATTCCCTTTTCACACTTGTTCATAAAAAGTCTACGTAGTGTATGAAACAAGCATGTAAGTTTTGCGTTTAAGATAATAGCAAGCATCTCCTTTTGCCATCTTAAAGCTGCCATTAAGGCTAGACATGTTTTCACTATTACTTTTTTGAGTCGATAAAAAATGTTCATAACTGGTAAAGAAATGAAGCAAACTTGTCCAGTTTTCACGTCAGACGACATATGCCAGTTGCTGTCAAGCACGATATGTTGATTTCACCAACATAACAATAATTCTTTTCTACGGATGCTCCGAAGGGGCATGTGATGCTTATATTGTTTTCAAATCTAGACTGATTTTTTTTACGCACATGCTCAATCCAAACACAGCCAGTCTCTATATATGATAAAAAATAAAATAATTTAACGTTTAATGGTATGCATAACAATCCTTATTCTCATTTAAAATACCAGATTTACTACTTTACAAAGCAAGGTTACATAATTTTGATTTTGAAAATGGTGTTGCTGCTGTATTTATATACCGGATATTACGAAAAATGGAATTTGACTAGGTCTAGATTTACTACAATAACTTAATTTGTGCTCACTTTTTAGCGGCGTTTGTATCATTATTTTTGCTGACAAACTCTCCTGTTATCATATCATAGACAGTGATGTCATATCACCATCTTGTCGCTATATAAATAACGAATTTGCATCCCTGTTAGAAACTGGTACCTAACTACACAAAAACCTCTGAAAACCGATAATGTGTATTTACACACAGTAACTTTATTTGGAGGAATTAAAAACTTTTTATGCATGTATTATTTCACTGAACACTTGCACATTACTAAATAGAAGTCATTTCTTGACAAAGGCTTTACATTCTTATGCAATCGGCAAAACTGTCTATACCATGTTAGAAACAGATACTCGGACCATATATGATAAGGAAAAGGCAGATGTTTTAGCCGACTACTTTAATTCTGTTTTCACGGTTGAACCTGATGAAGCCAATTTCAACTAGACATATAATTACGCAGTCTCCACTAATTGTTAATATCACTTCAGACATTGTGAAAGAAAAATTATCCAAATTCAAGATTTCTAAATCTCCTGGACCTGACAAATTATATCCTAGACTAATATATGAACTTATAGGCAAGTATTCTGCCATCCTTTATCATTGCCTTTTTAATAGATCACTAGAATCTGGGAATATATCAGCTATATTAAAAAAGGGGGACAAAATAAGCCTGAAAATTATCGCCCAATCAGCCTAACGTCGATAGTGTGTAAAATAAGGGACAAATAAAATGCTTTCAGACAAACAATATGGCTTTATCAGTGGCCGATCTACTGTTCTACAATTGCTAAATGTATGGAAAATGGCTGCAGACACTTGATAAAGGCGGGATGATTGATGTTATCTACTGCGACTTTATGAAGGCATTTGACACGGTACCTCACACACGTCTCATAAGAAAGTTGTCTATATATGGCATAGAAGGTAAATTGTTAGATTGGATACAAGCATTGTTAACCGGTAGAATGTAACAGGTACTTATTAACGGGGTCCCTTCTAAAACAACAGAGATCACAAGTGGCAGACCACAAGGTTCTGTATTGGACAACTTTTTTTTGTCCTTCGATCAATACTCACCATTCTGTTACTTCTGATATACAGCTGGCCCTGACAGCTGGCTCTAGGACTACAGACTTAGAAAGCTTTACCGACTCCTTGGAACCGGGTACTTGGCTCCCAACTGCCGAGTACCCGTCTACCATAGAGCTCATTCTTGGTTGCATAGCAACAAGAGCTATACATGCTTTTCGCAGTGGAGAGATTAAGGAATAAATCTAAGTCTTTGGCTGTGATTGTGATAGCTAGTGGTTCTCTTGCAAGGATAATTGGATAATATGGATACCGCCGAGGATAACCAGGTTGTATATTTCCTTATTATTCCATAGTTAAAAGACGTAGGTCTCTAAATTTTGTTGTGTCGCATGTTCCAATTTCTGACCCCAAAGAATCTGGGACGTGTGTTAACAACGAGATATGCCGGATGATCGCCTTCTTTAAACCCCAACAGGCGATCGGCAGATATGAAAATAGGTGTTTGCTACAGTATTTCTAACACAAATATTGGCTGACATCATTTTCCGTAAGGTCCGATGTTTATGTGAAGAACATTTTTTCATTAATTCGCGCATCTTGTTCTGGGTGCTGCGTACTAAAAATGGTACCAGAAAACTTTGGAATGGTCAAGTTTACGTGTGATCACGATCGGTTTGCAATGATCGGTGGTGTCAAAATTCTTGAGAGATGCGTGGTCTGCGGTTTTACCGTGTGCTACAGCAGTTTGTTTACATTTTGTTGTTTCTTCACATATCGTGTCGGCTTTCGTTAGGAGTATAATTTATTTTGATTGGTAAATATACCCCGAATGCTATTCGATATGATTCCTGGAGCCGTGATACATCCTGGAGGATCAATTATGGGTGTATTTATGCCCGCTTCGTTCTTGTCGTCATAATCAATGCGATCTTTGCTGTAACGTTGCGGGGTGGGATGCGGGAGGGTTACAGTTAATTTATGGTCAATTTATTTGAAAATTAATTGTTTGCCTTCCATCCGTGTCTCATTCCGCTTGCTTATTGTAGGTTTGTGCTTATTTTATAGGCCAAGCCAGCCCCGCCATCATGTGATGAGTGCCATAAGTTTGTACGCGTCATGTTTAAGGACCATATCTGTTTTAGGTGTACGCCCTGTAACCTTGATCATAGATGTAATGTGTGCGCAGTGTGGGCTGTCGATATGATGGTAAAGTTCCTTGGCCAGAAGGATGTGGCTGGGTCTGACACGGGGTCAGGCGGTCCGAGGTTAAATCGTGGAGCATCCGGTTCGGCCGGTGGGGGTGCGCTCCACGTCCCCAGCTGGAGGTGGCGGAGATGGCACCGCCGGCGTGGTTCGGACCGGCTATGCAGGGTTTTCTGCATAGCGTTCTGCCCACGCTGGTGTCGTCACTGCTACCGAAGGTTGGGGGGCAGTTTCTCCCCATGCCTGGTACGGACCCTGTCCTTGGACAGGGTTCTGGACTGGTTACCGAGGGGGCCGTCTCGTACGGCCCCCCTGGCAGTCCCGTCTGGCTCCGGCCTGGCGGGTTCTGTCTCTCTGCAGCCACCTCCGGGTGGTCCAGTAGCGGTGGCCGGTCCATCAGGTGTGGGAGCCGTCCGCCAGGACGGCTCCGCGGTTTCCTCGTCTGATGACGACTCTTCAGAGTCTGAAGACGAGGAGGCCGAGGAGGAGTTATTGCTGCGGCCTGTGATGCCACGGGTGGAGCATATGGAGGTCGATTCCGTCCTGGACGGAACCGTCCTCCATCTGTCTGGCTTGGCGCAAGCCAGGGCAGCGGCTCCGCCTGTGGTTGAGGCCAATCTGGTACCGAGCACCGGTTCCGTGTCGGTTGGTTTGGCACCAGCTGACACGGTGACCGGTGCGCCGGGCCGGGCGTGGTACTCACCTATCTCGCCCGGTCCGGCGGTCGGACATGGGGTGCCGTTGGCGCCCGTGTCTGGCCACGGTTCCGCGTCCGCTACGGGTCCGTACGGTTTCCTGTGTGGACCTACCCCATGGACTGGTATGTTTCATGGGGTGGCGGCAGAACCGGGTGGTACCGGAGTGCCTGGTGTGTCAGCCGCGGCTCCTTGCCGGGAGGCCGTGGCTGGCAGGCCCATGATCGTGTCAACGGGTGACGTGTTTGCGGGTGTTTCCTCCTCGGAAATAGACTGGTCCGAGGCTCTGGCTTGGCTAGCCAGGGTGGACCCGTCTGGTTTCGGCCATGGCCGAGGAGGATGCGCCCCGTCCATCGGTTGCATCGATTCAGACAGGGATCTTGCCCGCGGCCCGGATCCAGTCAGTGGGACTGGATCCATGGTTCATAGAGTTGTTGGATGCTATTTATAGCAAGCAACTTGCGACCAAGGGCCAGCTCCCTGCGGCCTCCAGGGAGGTGTGGGCAAGGTGTCGTATTCCGCGGGGGAAATACGACAGATATGGTGTAGTGCCGTCGGTCACTGAGGATGACCGATGGGTCCTGGGGGTTCAGAGTGCTAGAGCGGGTGGCCCCGGTCCGGCACTTGTGGACACCTCCCAGGTACACCAAGAGGAAGTCCTGTCCCTATGCGACGAGGGTGTGAGGGCAGCTATGAGTGCTGTCAATCATTCTTATCGTCTCCTTCAGTCGGTGTGGGCTGAAGCGAGGGCAGGCCACCCTGTGCCACCTGTGGCGCTTTCGTGCGTGAATGACGGCTTGGTGCTGTCTATGGACGCACTGGCAAGGGTGCAGGCGCATGTGACCAAATCCAGGAGGCAAATGGTTATTGACCATATGCGTCCATCTACGGCAGTCAGGGAGCGTCTTCTTGGGACGCCCCTGACAGGGCCTAGCATCTTCAGTGGCCAAGTGCGGGCCATCCTAGAGGATACGGCCAGCATCGCGCAAAATCGGTTGGCGGTCAACCTACAGCTGGAGCTAGTGCAGCAAGCGCACGCACTAGGGGCTGTGGGGAAACCGCTAGCTTGACAACCTCCAAAGAAGCAGAAGCATAGGGGCAAGGCGAAAGCTAAGCCTGCTGCGACTTCTGCTTCAGCTGGATTTTCTCAGGCGCCGCCGGCTAAGAAAGCCAGGAAGGTTGTAGAGGCTCCTACCCTCCCCACGGTTGCTCCTGACCGCCCTAGAGGCGGGAAGGGAAAGGGGAAGGGTAAGTCCTCAAAGGGCAGACAGAGGGGAGCGGATCGTACCTGAGGGTACGAGAGCTCCCTTCGTATCCGCCTGGACCGCACCTGTGCGACAGGAACAGCGGTGCCAGTTATACCCGCCGTGCCGAGACCGAAATGGTTCTCTCTCATGTTAAGAAAGGGGGGGGGGGGGAGCGAAACTGCGAGCCAGACAACCCCGTTAGACGTCGAGGCGTCTATGGTGGGTGGAAGGCTCATGCGTTTCGTCGAGGCCTGGCGAGGTGTGACGTCAGACAGTCTGGTCCTGGGATGGTTATCCCAGGGTTACATGCCGGTGTGGTGGGACTTTCCGCCACAAAATCTGTCTTTGGCACCTGTCTGGACACCCGTACCAAGGGAGCCAGACAAGGTAGAAGCCGTTCAAAAGGAAGTGTCGGGTTTGCTTCTGAAGGGAGCAATAAAACCAGCAAACCGGAACACTCCCGGCTTCTATTCAAACATGTTCCTTGTCCCCAAGAGCACGGGGGGATGGAGACCTATACTCAATCTCAGGCCATTAAATTGGTTTATCCATACGCCTCGGTTCCAGATGGAAACGCCGAGATCGGTAATGGCGGGATTGAGGAAGGGAATGTGGTGTGTCGATCGATCTGAAAGATGCATATTTCCACATTCCAATGAACCGGAGTTGGCACAGGTTTCTGAGATTTGCATTTCAGAATCAAGTATGGGAGTTTACTGTTCTCCCGTTTGGCCTGTCGACAGCTCCGAGGGTTTTCACAAGAGTGGTCCTTACGGTGACAGCATTTCTCTGAAAAGAGAACGTGGCGCTACACACCTACATAGACGACTGGCTGCTCACGGCAGACTCGGCAGCCAGGTTGAACGTGGATACTGCTCTGACTCTGAAGTTACTTTCAGATCTAGGCTGGATAGTCAACAATGAGAAATCCGAGTTGACACCCACTCAACATTTTGTTTATTTGGGGATGCGATTCGATCTCGAGGAGGGCAGGGTTTACCCGTCAGAGCCCAGAGTGGTGTCTCTGTTAGCCATCCTCGAGAGTTTTTGAGTGGGAAACCACATTCAGGCGAGGCGGTTTCTTCAGATGCTGGGCATGATGGTCTCCATGGAGCAAGTGATCCCGTTCGCTGCTCTAATGAGAAGACCTATCCAGTTGTATCTGATGTCTCTGTGGAAACAGAGAACAGAACCCCTGTCAAAACTGGTGCCAGTTTTGGAGCCGATAATATCGCATCTTGTATGGTGGACAGAGCGTCAGAATCTCCTAGTAGGGGTTTCGCTGCACCTACCTCGCCCCCAGCTGTACGTGTACATGGATGCGTCACTGGAAGGGTGGGGTGCCTGCCTGGGAGAACACCAGGTCTCAGGCACATGGACTCTCCTGGAGAGTCAGCTGCATATCAATCTGTTGGAAATGATGGTAGTGGAACTGGCGTTGGAAGAGTTTCTTCCGATGATCAGGGGCAAGGTGATATTGATACGGTCGGACAATTCGACGGTAGTATCATACATAAATCGCCATGGCGGGACCAGGTCACCCACACTTTGTATCAAAGTGTGGCACTTGATTCAATGGTGCAGGAATTACTCAGTTGTTTTGAAAGCAGCTCACATTCCTGGGCGATTGAACATTCTGGAGGATGCTTTGTCTCGCAGACAGAGAATTCTGCCAACAGAATGGTCCCTCAACCCTCCAGTTCTACGAAGGATCTTCGAGCATTGGGGCAAACCCAACGTGGACTTGTTCGCCACAAGGGAAAATGCTCAAATCATGACTTATGTCTCGCCGATTCCAGATCCAAATGCCGTCGATACAGACGCTCTGGCGATAAGCTGGAGGGGGATGCACGCTTACGCGTACCCACCCACCATCCTTCTGCCGAAGGTATTGGTGAAGATCAGGGAGGAACCGTGTCTGGTCCTACTAATAGCGCCGTATTGGCCAAGCAGGGCGTGGTTCACGGATCTGCTAGATATGCTGGTGGAAAACCCAGTGCAGTTGCCCGAGGTTCCGAACATAATCTCCCAGGCCAAGGGACGCTTCCTACACGAGCGTCCCGAAATGTTCAAATTGACTGCATGGATGTTATCAAACAACGTTCCACGTCGGAAGGCTTTTCTCGACAAGCTGCTGATTTCATCGCGGCTGCGAGAAGGAGGTCAACCTTCAAGTCATATAACAACAAGGTTAACAGATTTGCAGACTGGTGTGAAGAAAAGGGTATTGATACCTTTCAATCCACTATTCAGCAAATAGCAGACTTTCTCTGTGAGCTGTTCTTTTCAGGACTAGCTCCCGTCACAGTCGCAGGATACAAGTCAGCTTTGGCATCAGTTATCCCTTGTGTAGCCAACAGGGATAGTCCAGAGGTGACCCAGTTAAATGTGATGGTGAAGGGAATGAGCAATCTCCGACCGAGGCAACCGGTAGTCATTCCAGCCTGGAGTCTATCTTTAGTGCTTAATGTACTGGCCAAGCACCCTTTCGAACCGTTGCGTTCGGCTAGTCTAAAGCATTTGACTCTAAAGGCGGTTTTTCTATTGGCAGCTTCCTCAGATCTGGTGTATATCAGAAGTAACAGAATGGTGAGTATTGATCGAAGGAGAATGAAGGAAATGTCAATTTCCCTTTCTCCGAGATCTAACAATACTCACCATTCTGTTACGGACCCAGCCTCCCAGCCCCACGGAGGCAAGCCATGGATTTCTCTTGTTTGGTGGCTATGCAAACAATATGAGCTCTATGGTAGACGGGTACTCGGCAGTTGGGAGCCGAGTACCCGGTTCCAAGGAGTCGGTAAAGCTTTCTAAGTCTGTAGTCCTAGAGCCAGCTGTCAGGGCCAGCTGTATATCAGAAGTAACAGAATGGTGAGTATTGTTAGATCTCGGAGAAAGGGAAATTGACATTTCCTTCATTTCATAATATATCGATGATCTTCCTGGTGCAGTTAACTGTGGTTCTGAAATGTTCCTGTTTGCAGATGACACAAAACTCTTCAGATCAATCTTTAATCGAACAGACTGTATTTCACTGCAAAAAGACATAAATTTGATGTGTTCATGGATGGATGATTCATTATTAAAACTTCACCGAGATAAGTGCAAATATATGCGAATCTCTCCTAAAAAAACAGAACCACACTCTATACAATGAACTCATGCAGCCATACTTTAACATACTCCGCTGTGGAAAAAGATATTGGTGTAATAATCGATGAAAAGCTAAATTTTGACCAGCACATAAATGAAAAGATAAACAAAGCAAACCAAATAATGGGATTAATCTGACGTACGTTTAGCTATGTAGATAAATATAATTTAACCTATCTATTCAAGACCCTCGTTAGACCACATATTGAATATGCTAATGTTGTCTGGGCTCCACATATGAAAAAACACATAAATGCTGTAGAAAATGTTCAAAGACGAGCAATCTCCGACCGAGACAACCGGTAGTCATTCCAGCCTGGAGTCTATCTTTAGTGCTTAATGTACTGGCCAAGCACCCTTTCGAACCGTTGCATTCGGCTAGTCTAAAGCATTTGACTCTAAAGGCGGTTTTTATATTGGCAGCTTCCTCAGCTAGGAGGCGCAGTGAGATCCATGTGCTTTCGGCAGAGAGGGACCGATTTATTGTCTCCGGAGAGAGTCTGCTCGTTCCCCGCCATCTATCATACAGTGAACGACTACAAACTTGAAATTACCGACCTTGGCATTTCATAGATTACGTGGCGATATGATAGAGATTTATAAACATCTCAACAACAAATATGACCAAGGAACATCAGACGTCATTGAACTTCACAACACAAATACTAATACAAGAGGCCATAGCTTAAAACTCATGAAAGTTAGACCCAGACTAGACATAAGAAAGTACTCCTTCCCATTGCGGTGCACTGATCATTGGAATAAACTCTCTGAATATCTCATCAGCGCACCTTCAATTAATTCGTTTAAACATAGATTGGACAAACTTTGGGAAAGTTACCCTATGCGCTTCAACTTTGAAGCTAAACCTACATGTATTTCCAATTCTACTTCAATACTAGTTGACTAATGTGAAACTGTTATTCCTGACGTTAGAGGCCTGAGGCCTGCTGTCAGATGTCCTTTCATTGTATCATGTATTTCCTTTGAAATGTATTGTAATGGGCATTAAATAATTAAATGTAATGTAGATACTGCTGCTGGACCAAGTGGAAAACCATGACAGTCCACATTGTGATAGCATAGTAGTAAGGATTGGGCGTGGTACCTGTGCCAACCTATCTTTAGCAGTTGTGTATATTTTAATAAAAGTAGCTGCTGTGATAGCCAATAGACAAATTAATAGGTAGCCATATAATATTGTTGTTATTGTTATTATTATTATTATTATTATTATTATTATTATTATTATTATTGTTAATTAAACAACACTTAGAGAAATTGACACATGTAGACATCCACACATAGGTGGGGGAAACCTTTATTTATGTGTGACAAGGGCAATTGAGCTTAATGTAATCGAGGTTTTTCAAGTTTTAAAGAAAATGTATGTATGTATTATAGGCATGTATGTACATGTATATATTTAATCTACATACACTAGTCACATGGATTTTTGTTTAAATATATAAGATGGTATTTATATGTAAAATTGTATATGTATATAGATAGGGTAACAGTTAGAGGATTGCAAACACAAAACATTTCCGAAGGTTGAACTACTAAATGATATTTTAAAGTAAACTACAAATATCAGACATAAACCAGGAGCAGAACATAAAGGCAGTTATGCCTGTGTTCTGACATCTACTTGACTTATGTCCTGTTGGAAAAGTACTTGTTGGATTGGAAAGCTTTTAGCACATAATGAATGTCTATTCATTCTTTACCTTCATGTAAAGTCTTTAACACATAAGTGAAATAGTTATGCCACAGCTCGTAAATGTGTCTTTGGATCATGTGATTTGTGTTTCAAATTGGCTGCCATCCGTAATTTTTAGCAGGCATATCTTCAAATCCATATTTAAACAGAGAAAACTAAGCAGAAATCAATTAAACGTGAACTGTGTATCAGCTAGACAAATTTATTTTGCCATTGATTTTATTTATAGCGACTTTAATGCTCTGCACAGTATTTTTATTGATTATTTTGTCCTGTTACCACGGTTTGATATAACGCTCCTCAACTTGACAGCAGCCATATTTGATCATGACATGGCAATTTAAAATTGATATTGTAGGATACTCGTTATGACAATCAAAATATGAATTATATGCATAAAAAGATAACTTTTAAAGCTATCTTACACTGCCAATTCACCTTTCCAGAGTACCCACCCATCATATGACGTCATAATGAACTGCGTGGTGTGTACAATGACATCATAATGAATGACGTCATGAATGACGTCGATAAGTATGTCACGAATGCATATTTGATGACGGTCTATGGGCTGTTGTACAAATTGTTTGCTTTTACTATTTAATAAATATTCTGTTGAATATTTTGAAACTAATTTGACTGGGCGCTGTTGCTGCCTATGGCAGCAACAGCACCCAGTCTAATTAGTTACAAAATATTCAACAGCTTCCCTGCAAAAAAAGCATCATATAAGTATAGCCTTACTTATTAGAGTGTTGCAGGTCACATTGAAAACATTATAGATAATTTTATTCATAGTGTTTTACCAAGATTTCGTGACAAGCTGAAAGCACATAGTAAACCAATGGGATGGGTTAGAATCAAGATACTCGGTCTCCAGCCAACATCCCACGATGCATTATGCTACACACGCTGTCTTCATGAGTAGGTACAGAATTCATTGACCATAGCCAACTCTTCTCTGATCAGGCAGGAATGTATACAATGACTTATTCTGGGACGACGTTCACCCTAACATGAATGGCATGAATATATTCTCTCAGAAATGTCAGAAAACATTACAAATTACATAAATACGACATTAAATATTCCCCAAAATATAGTAGAAAGAGCAAATGGCCACAATTTTTACGGTGGAAGGAACATCAGAAGATGGTTACCCCAAAAATGCAGGAGATAAACTCAAACCCTATCAACTCAGGTACTCTACCAAAGCAAATACTACTTAGTAAGTATAGAGATACCAACACAATACCAAAATCCAAGGTTTCTCAAATCCATACAGATTCTAAAACAATGAGAATTGCGATCGGAGTGGTAAGGGTTGAACTTTTATATCTAACGGTTTTGAGGAGACTTAATAAATCAATGACAGCCAAATCATTCAAGAACAAACTAGATATCAAAGAAAGAACTTTTGAATTGTACTGAGCCAGCTATACTACAACAAAACACTGAGGCAATTTAACAAGCCAATCGCATATGCCTCGTAAAATGATGATGGTGATTTTGTGGTAGCATGAAGAGACACTAGCGTAGACAGGCCTGTGCTGTAATATTTCCAATGGTAACCCATAATAGGTTGCCTTACAAGTTTTAAGAAGACATATGGTAACCTAAACCGTAGAAAGCTCAGTGAAGTCCATAGTAAAATCAACAGATTAAGGTAACCCGTTTCAGGTCCCCTAAAATAAATTAAGGCAACCTCATGGCGAATGTTTTCAACAGGTTACCATAACAGCACAGGCCTGGTAGAGAAAGAGATTCGGATAGCGATAAACACAGAAAATCAAAACAACAGCAATAAGACCAACTATTGTCTCCACAAGTCAACATGTAACCAATTGCTAGGCGCAGCATGGTGTAACCATGAGTGTAGGCGGCATAGTTGCATTACAATTGGTTTGACCTTTTGACCCCCGCCCCACACATGCACGCACGCACGCACACACACACACACACACACACACACCTCGACTCATATGGGTAACGCAAATGGCAAATTTGGTTGAGTTCTGTCCAACGGTTTCAGAGGAGATGCGTTACAATCAATTTCCGCATACACCCACACCCACACACACAGCGTTAATAACAGAAATAAACTCTGCTTACCAATGAGGGGTCAGAGACTCAGAATAAGTATATAGCCGCACTATGCTTGTCAAATCATATGTAAAAAAATTCAGACTTCCAGCTCAATACGGCTGCTGAGATTTCTGTGATTACGTTTATTATATTGTGACAAGTATTCTCAAAGTAGACATTGAGCAATAGCAGCATATATGTCTTTATTATCAAATTCTAAGCCTAAATTCAATCGTTATTTTGTAGTTACTGATATAGTGAAACTGATATAGTGAACCTATAAAACATCAGTGATACAGTGGACTTCTTTAGCTTCTTTAGGTAATATCGCTTGGATCTATGAATGTGAAGTGGCCACACCTTAAAATGACAGCTATTACCCTTGATATTGCATAGAAATCCATGGTAAAATCATTTATGACATGTTCTGTAGTCATCTGATGAATCAGAATCAAATTGGGTGAATCTGTCCAGTAAAATTAATATCAAAATGTTCAACAGAATAAGTTTTATGTCGTAAAGAAATTAATATTTTCAGGGATTTGTTAAGATTGGTCACGAAAATTGAGATATTTGCTCTCAGTGAACATTCATTTGAAAGTCAAAAGAAAAGTAATTTTGAAAAGTTAACACTAGAATAACTGGCTCAGAAAGTGGCTTTCCCGATTATGTTCCCCAAATGAACATTTTTCAAGACCACTGCAAAAGCCACTTGGGTGTTGGTGGGTTAAGATACTCTTAGGTTAATTTGTCCCTTTAACCCTCGAATGTGTTCAGTAAAATTTAAATTTCCTCATAGAAAATGTCCATTTGCAGACCAAGAGAAGAGTATTTTTGAAAATTTACCACTGGAATGACTGGCTCGGTTATCGAGCCAGTCATTCCGGTGGTAAATTAAAAAAATACTCTTCTCTTGTTCTGCAAATGGACATTTATCAAGACCACTGGAAAAGTTATTTTTGGCTGATGTGAGTGTTAATGTGACATATACCTATGTCTATTTTATTTTTTCAGGTAATTGCATCATTATCTACAATAAGTCAGGGTAAAGAAGAATACAAGAAAAGCTAGAAAGCAAAGCCAAGGGTACTCATTCATTCTAAGATGGCAAACTGTTCTAGAAAACGTAGCAGAATATTACAGAAAAAATCTGAGACAATAAAGTCACCAGTCGGAGTACGTAATGGAAATGTTGATGTCAGTTCTAGAGCAGAGATTATGGACTTACGGAAGCAACTGTCAGCATCGAAAGAGGATTTTGACGTGATTAACTGTGAAAAAGCATATTTACAAGAAAAACTTGCGACTGTTGTTAGGAAAATATTTCAAAACACTGAACTTCCAGAATCAACTCAGTTGGTGTTAAATGCAAAACAGAATACATTGGATCAGTTTCCTCTGAACATAATTCTAGAGCAACTTTCCATTCTTATAGCCGGTAAAGAGGTCAGAGAGAAAGATAATTTAGCGACGCGGATTGAAGATTTAGAGACGAGGGTTACGCAGCAGGCTCAGGCGATAGAAATACTGGTTGCAGAGAGACAGACTGCCAAGAATGATCTTGATCATTTTGACTCTGGCACAGTAGTTTTATGTGAGTTAGATCTATAGGTAGGGCCTATACCTGTCTTAATTAACTGTTTCGCTGCTGTAAGCCACCAAACAATAATTTCCGTGAGCAAAATCTGTGGTCTTGCCGGATTTCTTTTTAACAATTTGACTGACAGTTGTGGGTAGCTTTGCCACCAACAACTTTCAGTCAAATTGTTTTTTAAATATATATATATATATATATATATATATATATATATAGCAGATCCAGCTATATAACACTTGGTATATGTCGTCTGCACAAACTCAACAGTCAGACGGTTAAAATAGTCAACTCTTAATCCTTAATAGTGTGTACAGATTACATTTTATTTTAACTCGGCTATGACGAGACTACCAGGCACATGCTCAGAAACCTTTATATATAGCTTTATCATTCCGTATATCAATATTGCAATTGCATTCATGTTGTCCTCTGTACTTGCTGTGTAGCAACTTTGTCATTTCAGGCAAAGGTGTGTGTTTTGCAACACATCTGCTACTGTTAAGCTATCAGGCCCATTGTCACCAAACTATACACATGTATGGTTTTATTACTGTGTCTGCTTCCATACAGCAATGTAGGCATATTTTATAAATTATATTTTCAGTGTATAAACAGTTCAATGGAGGATTCCAGTTTATCCATCAATCACATAATGTCATAATCTACTAGGTGATGTACAGTATGGCATCATAATCAATTACTTTTATCTGGATCACGCCCAACGTCTGGTAATCTTTTTTTTAACTTCAAGAGTATACTTACCTCCCTAATACTCTTTGATATTGCTAAATATCAGCTTTCACTCAATAAAACACTCAGATTAAAAAAGTTAGGTGCCCCTACTGGGCAGGGAGTCAGAGGGCAGTCCGGCGGATGCCAGCCCCACCACCGCGCATGCGCAGACTAGCACTTCCTCTTTGCTAATTTATTGGCAGAGGGTTCACACATGCTTTCATGCTTAAAGCTTTTCTGAGCTATTTAAGTCGTAAAATCATATATTAGAAGTGTTATTCAACCTGTGAAAGATGGCAGAGCGTATTAATTCGCCTTAGGAGGGCCGAGGACCTATCCATCAGGTGACTTCTAGTATATTTTAGCGAGTTATCCCGGTGTAATGTGTTTCCGGGACTCCCGTTTTGCGTGATAAGCGCCTAATATTTTCAAAATGGCGCTATGAAATACTAATCTCTCTTTGTGTTTATGTCCACAGGTATCTATCTATGATTGTACAGGGACATCACATCAACAGAGGGTTTGTTTTCTCTCCACCAAGGTTCCATTTCCTACTAATACTGTTAGGTTATCTAACCAAAAAGTCTATGTCCAGTGACTTGGAGGCCTCGCAAGGTCTTTTCACTTTGCCCTCTTGGTCCAATTCCTTTCTCCATAAGGTGGAGAGAGTTAAGAGGTCATAGTCTTGGTGGAGTGTTCCAGTTCATCAGATTGGATGGTTTGTCTATACAAAGAATCAGGTATTCTAGTTAATGATATGAGGCACTTCTCTTATTTTTGAAAATAATTATTTAATCTTCTGCCATTCTATCATTGTTTATCTGATGTTGTTTACCCTGAATATTCTATCCTTTCTAGTCAGGATGTTCTGGATATGAATACAATTCGTCCTTACACCTGGATGTTTGTTTTCGGTTCGTTGTTAATTTCTTTTTTGAAATTATGACATCATAATCAGCCTTGCACTGGTTTCTAATCTCTGAGAGGTGCTCTTTATGAACACTTTTTCCTTCTCCTTTTTATTTTGGTTTTGAGTTTTTTCTAACCGTAACTAAAATACTCATTGTCCTTGTCTTCTGGCCTGTTTCAGAGACCTGGTTGTCCATCCTGTGGTCGTTTCCTAAAGGAGAGATTCATTCCGCATTTATGCTTTCAATGTAGTCCTTGTGGCCCATTGCTTAAATGTGATATATGTAAGCAGTGGGGCGGGGTGATCTAATGGCCGAGTTTTTATCTTTGCAGGCGAAGGATAAGGCCGGGGAGGAGGAGAGGAAATAGAAGAGAGAGGTAGCAGGTAAAAAGGGTAAGAGGAAGGCCTCGTCCTCAGTGGACATGGAGGCCTTCCGTAGTGAGATGTTGGGAGAGATGAAGAGGACAATCAAGGATTTGGTTCCAGAGTTGCTCCGTAGCATGCTTCCTGGATCAAATCCTTTGTTGTCCTCTTCGTCTGCTTCGGAGCAGATAATCCCCGCCTCTGAATCTGGTTTCTTTAGGCCTCTACCAGTTTTCGATGATTCAGAGGTGGCCCCATTAGAGGGGGCGTTCCAGGACACTGGCAGCAGGCTTGCCGCGCTGGTGGTCCGTGGACGGTTGTCGCTGGAACCTGCTGGCTGCTTATCAGCCCAGGGGTATCCGCACACCGCATGTGCCAGTACCTCCTATGGCACCTTCCCTGGCCAGTCCGGGTTAGCTCTCTTTGCTGACCCGGAGTCTAATCTTTTTGGCCAGGAGGAAGAGGATTATCTGCTGGGTTCTCCTTCTGATGCCGTGACCATGGACATTGATGTCTGTGCACCCCTCGCGGGGAATACAGGCGACATTGTCCACGGTTCTACTCACGCAGGAGTAGAATTCACGGCTCAGAGGGTGGCCCGGGTTGGACCTGACGGCCAGTTGTTCCGCATACCTCGGCTTGCCGAGAGTATAGCTGGTTCTGGACAAGCCAGTCAGATTAGCATGCCTGCTCTTTCGGGCCTGTATGCTTTCTCTGGCTTGCCAGGAGTGTCAGGCTATCCAGCTTCAAGCTCGCCTGCGAATGCTCAGGAGGAAGACGAAGGCCCTCGTCTTGTAGAGCTTTCGCAGGTAGCCACGGAGGAGGATTGGTCAGACGCTTGTCAATGGCTTATAAGCGTCAGGCCAGACCTGCCTGTGGAACAGTCGGCTAGCCAGCGAGACCACCGGCCGTGGTTAGCTGGTAAGTCGACAGTTAGCGCCATGCCATCTCTGCCGCTGGCGGAACATATCGTTGATATGTTCTCGGCGGCGGAGACGTCCATCAAGGCGAATGGACATCTCGCGAAGGCCCCTCGCGAGGTTGCAAGGCGCTGCCGCATCATACCCGTGGAGTATCAGAGGTACGGTGTGGTACCTAAGCCGAGCATCGATGACCGCGCGGCATTAGGTGAAGACACGCAGCCAGGCTCCCGTTCTGACACGGGAGCGCTGTGTTCGAACGCGTTGCGTTCGGCCAATACCGCGTTGCGTGATGCGGAGGAGAGTGGGAGAGCATCTATTGCGGCGCTATCTCATGTCTCCCAGCTGTTGCAAGGGGTAGTGACAGCATCCGCATCGCGCCAGCCGATCCCGAGAATGGTCCAGAGAGCCATCCAGGATGGAATCAACCTGGCTCTGGATTGTTTGACTCGGGCTGTGACCAGAAGTGTCCGGGCAACCTGTGCCCGTCCCAGGACCTGTACAATAGGCTGCTGCGTACACCTATGGCAGGTCCTGGTCTCTTTGGAGGTGAGGGATGCAAGCACCTCCAGGAGACGGTCACTCTGGTCAACAACCAGAGGGCACTGCGCGAACAGTTTGAGGTGCTCCGTAGGGAGCGCGTTCGCGCAGCACCCCCTGCGTACCATCCCCTGCAGGCTCGACGTGGAGGTGGCCATGTCAGAGGCCAGCCACCAGCGCAACGTCGGCCTCGGCCACGTGCGATTCGGCCAGCAGTGAGGGGGAGGGGTGGGGGGCGCAGGCTCCTCCAGCGCAGCCAGCCAGGCAGCCACCCACGCACCGAGGTGCGGGCGGTGCTGGTCATGGCGCGCGAGGATCTGGTCGTGGTAATCGTGCCTGATGGGCCAGTTACCACGGTGAGAACCACTCCAGTGTTTCTGGCAAAGGAGACAGTGCCACTCTTGCACTCCTTATGTCCACCTCTCTCCCTAGGTGGTCCAGTGGGAGGCCGGTTGGCCCACCACAAGCAAGAGTGGGAACGGTTAACTCAGGACCGTTTAGTCTTGCGATGGCTTTCAGTCGGGTATCATCCCGATTGGATGACAGGCCCACCATCGCGACTGTCTCTGGTGCTAATCTGGACTCAGAACCCAAGAGATCCAGATCAAAGGTTGTGTATAGAGGAGGAGATAGACTCCCTCATACAAAAAGAAGCAATTCAGCCGGCGCAAAAGTGCCCGGGCTTCTATTCAACCGTGTTCTTAGTAACAAAAAGCACCGGAGGGTGGAGACCAATTCTCAACCACAAGCCATTGAACAAGTTCATAGAGACACCCAGTTTCAAGATGGAGACTGTGAAGTCGGTGTTGGCAGGGTTGGAGAAGGGAATGTGGACAGCTTCAATAGATTTGAAGGATGCTTATTTCCACATTCCTATAGCGAGGAGTTTCCGTCGCTTCCTGAGATTTGCATTCCAGGGCAGACAGTGGGAATTCAGGGTGTTACCCTTCGGAATTTCCACGGCTCCTCGGGTTTTCACCAGAGTGGTTCTTGCGATAACAGCATACCTCCGCAGGAGAAGCATAGCAGTCCACACGTACATAGACGACTGGCTGTTAAAAGCACACAACCGGGAAAGTTTATCGGCGAATCTGGAGATAGTTTTGAAAACTCTCACAGACTTAGGCTGGATAATCAATTTCCAAAAATCAGAGCTGACTCCATCCCAGAAGTTTGTTTACCTGGGAATGTTCTTCGATCTAGAGACAGGATATGTTTATCCTACTCAGGAGAGGGTTCAGATACTCATCTCAGTAATACAGTCAGTGTGCAACAGTCGTCATGTCCTGGCACGGGTTTACTTGAGAATGCTGGGGTTGATGGTTTCTCTGGAACCAGTCATTCCTCAGGCAGCCTTACGCAGGCGGCCAATCCAGTTATTTCTCATGACGCAATGGACCCAGAGTACAGGTTCACTGGACTCACACGTGTCAGTGTTGGAGCCTCTAATTCACCACCTTCAATGGTGGTTGAAGACAGAGAATCTCTTGGCGGGGGTTATGCTAACCCCTCCTCACCCTCAGGTAACGATGTATACAGATGCATCGATGGAGGGGTGGGGAGCTTGCCTGGAAGAATCGACGATATCAGGGATTTGGAATCTGGAACAGTCAAAGGAACATATCAATCTACTGGAGTTACGAGCAGTAGTCCTGGGCCTGGAACATTTCTTACAGAAAGTTCAGGGCAAGAGTGTTCTAATTCGATCAGACAACTCAACAGTAGTGACTTACATAAACTGCCAGGGCGGAACGAAGTCGCCCAGTCTCTGTATGATGACATGGAAACTGCTTTGTTGGTGCCTGGATCACAGGATTACCTTGAAAGCAGTTCATATTCCGGGAAGGTTAAATCTGCTAGCAGACTCATTGAGCCGAAGGATGAGTGTTTTACCGACGGAATGGCAACTAAATCAATGTGTGGCGGATCGTTTGTTCGACCACTGGGGGAAACCCAACATAGATTTATTCGCAACGAAGAAGAATGCGAAGATGACGACGTACGTCTCTCCGATTCCAGATGCAAGCGCTTTCGCAACAGATGCGTTAGCTATCAGCTGGGTGAGACTGTATGCATACGCATTCCCTCCAGCAATCCTGATTCCAAAAATTCTTCAGAAAATCAGACAGGAGGAGTGCCAAGTGCTTCTGATCGCCCCAAATTGGCCAAGCCGATCATGGTATACGGATCTGCTGGACCTTCTGGTCTGCAATCCGGTTCCTCTGCCTCTGATGGACAACATTATCTTCCAGGGCAAGGCCCTTCACAACAATCCGTCAATGTTCAGATTTACTGCGTGGATGTTGTCAAGGAATCTAGAATTAAGGAGGGCTTTTCTGAGCAAGCAGCCATGTTTATGGCAAAAGCCAGGAGGGGGGTCAACCTCCAGAGCATATAATTATAAAATCAACAGATTTGCAGAATGGTGCTCAAAAAGATGTATTGATCCAATGGATTCATCTATTCAGGTAGTAGCTGATTTCCTCTGTCACCTGTATGATGCCTATAGCCCCAAGCCTAACTCTATTGCTGGTTATAAATCAGCTTTAATGACAGTTATCCCTTGCTTGGCTAATAGGGGAAGTGATGAAGTAAGTACATTAAATATTTTAATTAAAGGCATGGGCAATCTAAGACCAAGGAATCCCCCTGTGATTCCGTCTTGGAGTTTATCTCTAGTGCTTCAGGTACTAGGTGATAAGCCTTTTGAACCACTATTTTTAATTGCTGCGGCCTCGGCTAGGCGTAGAAGTGAAATTCATGCCTTATCAGCCGAGGCAGACCGTCTTGTGGTTACATGGGAAGGCCTTAAGATTCTACCTAGGATTAATTTCATGGCTAAAAATCAGTCTTTGAAATATCCAGGTCAACCTATTTTTTTACCAGCTTTAACTAGATATGATCCTAATTCTAAAGCATGGTGTCCAGTCCGAGCATTAAACCGGTACAAACAACGTACTCAGGAATGGCGGACGGACCCGTCAGCGTTATGGTTGTCATATATTGAACCCCATGGCAGGGCGTCTAAGGACACCATTTCCAGGTGGATTGTAGAGTGTATTCAATTTTGTCATAAATCCACCACAGGTAAACAAGTTGACATAGCCAAGGCTCACAGTGTCCGGGGCGTAGTGGCTTCCACTGCCCTATTCAATGGGGTCCCTGTGGATGACATTATGTCGGTAGCTCAGTGGCACTGTGAGTCAAGTTTTACAGACCATTATCTCCGTGACACCTCGAATCCTCTCGCCTTATCGATTTTGAAAAAATAATTAGGTGTACATTTTTGATGAGGTTTCCTCATTATTTATATATATCACAATTAATTAATGGGAACAACCACTTATTTGGGACTGCATCAGTCTTCACCACTGGGAAGATGATGTCAGCAGCCAAACTCAACAAGGTCAGTCTTGTTTATGTGTTGTTCATTGTTAATTGTATTGTCACATGACCCTTTGTTATTAACATGGTGATGGTATGTGTTTTATGTGGTCATTATTGAGAGTATACGAAAATGGAGCCTTTTCGTCTCTTGTCCTATAGTACATGGCACTTGTACGTAGAGAGCGTATGGGACATTGAGGTCATTCAGTCTTCCTCCCAAGAAGAGGGGGGGGGGGGGGTGGGGAGCGCATATGACATTCGGTCATCTCTCATCCATCGGTTTGTGTTAGCCGATGTTCGCATCTAATCCTGACTGTTTTCACACAGTTTCAGAAGTTTAAGTGCCTTAAACACAGAAAAGCGCATAGGGAAGAGCTGGTCTTTTGACCTCGCCTCCCTCCCGCCGAATTCCCTGACGAATTCTGGCAATATCAAAGAGTATTAGGGAGGTAAGTATACTCTTGAAGTGAAATAAACGAAATCACGGATTTTTTTTTCACGAGAGAGTTGATACTTACCTCCCTAATACGGACCCGGCCTCTCCACTCCACAGCGGCTCGGTCTTCAGGCTCTTGTAAGTTGCATGGTGTCAGCCAATAAATTAGTCAGAGGAAGTGCTAGTCTGCGCATGCGCGGTGGTGGGGCTGGCATCCGCCGGACTGCCCTCTGACTCCCTGCCCAGTAGGGGCACCTAACTTTTTTAATCTGAGTGTTTTATTGAGTGAAAGCCGATATTTAGCAATATCAAAGAGTATTAGGGAGGTAAGTATCAACTCTCTCGTGAAAAAAGAAATCCGTGATTTCGTTTATTGCATGGAAAGTTCATTCAATGTGTTAGAATCGAATCAGCAGTTTTTATACGCCCGTGTAAGCGGGATCGTATTATGTTATGGCGCTCTCCGTCCATCCATGCGTGGATCCGTCTGATTTCTTGCCCGGAGCAAATCTCGAAGAGTTTTGAGCCTACACTCACAATTTTTTCTCCAGCAGATGTATCATGGATAGACGAAGGGCAATGATTTCCTTTCGGCAAAGTCTGACCATATTTGCCCGAGTTATCTCCCCTGAAAACTAAAATCCGTCAAAATTTTCTTG
Organism: Chaetoderma sp. LZ-2023a; assembly: GCA_034401795.1. NCBI lineage: Eukaryota > Metazoa > Mollusca > Caudofoveata > Chaetodermatida > Chaetodermatidae > Chaetoderma > Chaetoderma sp. LZ-2023a. Next base: position 18,043,104 of record CM067364.1, read on the forward strand.
TCCAAGCCATATCTCGAAGAGTTTTGAACCTAGACTCACAATTTTTTTCAGCAGATGCGTTAGGGATGGACGAAGTGTTATGACTTCGTTTAGACAAAATCCACCCATATATAACATATAACTCTGTAAAAGTCAAAACAAAGTCATTCAGAAGTTGAATTGTCACAGTCAGATAAACATTATAGTGTTCTGATTTTAAAAAGGAAAGATTTTATTATTATTTCACAGTTATTGAAATCCTAAAATTCGTCAAAATTTTCTTGTCCAGTCTAGATCTCGAAGAGTTTTGAACCTACAGTACAGCTCAGAGTTAACTTAACGTACGAAAGGGTCTGAAATGCGTGCATGATGTGTTGAAGGCCCGTTTCCAACACATCGGTTTTAAAAATACAATGCATTCACAACGCATCTAGTTAATTTTTTTTAGTCATTAAAAATAATAAATATATGCATTGAGAACGAGCATTAAATGCGTAGATAAGCAAGTTTGAACTTGTTTGATGTCCCCCAGAGATAGTGTCAAACGCGTTGTTAAAAGCAAAACGGAACGGGCGCCAAATTTTAAATGCGTTTAAAAGATTCGTATGTGCATTGCGTAATAACCGGCATACATACCAACTCCACGGCTCCAACTACCCGGGATCCAATCAAACTTAGCGGTACATTACATTTCCTAGAAGGGGCAAAGGTAAATATGAAAGTTTTCCTAAAAAAGACAGCGAGACATAATATTAAAAATCAAAATTATAAATATTACGAAACACAAAATCATGATTCCCGTTTGAGAATTAATGTAACGATGTTCCCCTGAACGTTTTGCGCCCCTGAACGTTTTGCATCTAGTGCAAGAACCGTAAGCATCGGTTCGTTTCGCATTTAACTTTTATAAACATCCAGCACAGCGAAACATGCCGACTGGCGAGATTTGACATAGATTAATCGTAGTGAAAATTGTCCGTAAGCAACTCCATTATCACTTCTACGCATCACCTGTGTTCGCGATGAACAAACAGCGAATAAACACAAAATTATGGGTTAAAGATGGCAAAATATAGCTTATGTGTACCAGTGCTCGACTAATGTAGACGCTTTTTATTAAAACATGCAGATGGTGTGGTTTTTATTGATAATATGACGCACAAATTAGCAGATTCGTGTCCGCTACCGCAATATCCCCATCAGTGCTCTACACGGAAAAAGACTAGTTCAGGGCTAGTTATGAAATACTATGCGCCCCTAAAGCTGTAACATGTATCGATGCCTCATTGACTTTTCGCGGAAATTAAAAACCTGTTGTGATTTAATGATTTTCTTTTTGTGACATTCGGTAGCTTTCGGATTCACTAATGTAATGTAGCCGAGTTTAACACATTGTTGTTGCCTCACTCGGGAACCAGGCCGAATAAATGAGCAATCGCCGCACCCCCCCCTCTACGTAGCAATAACATAACTAGATGATAAATAGTGCCTTAATAAACCCGTGAAAGTTAGCGTTATAAATAGCCAGGGAGCTAATTTCACTATGCTTCATGAACCAGACATTGTTTGTTTTGTTAATTTAAAAGTCAAAGTGGGCGTTAAGATATTGCTTTACAGCTTTTAAAAGCGGCACCACGAATGCGTGTACATTTTGTGTTCCGCCATTGTTGATCGTGAGTCACTCAGAGACTGGTTAAAATAAATCACGTCATCAATTCGTTATGAATGACAACGAGACACGTGATCAAAATTTTACTGCGATAGTAATTTTCATTCATTCATAATGACGTCAGATGTCCAGCAAGCCAATCAAATTAGGACTACACTTTTCTGAGAATCTACGACTGCGCATAATTATCGATCGGCGAGACAGTCGCGTGAGGCATTTCTCATTAGTGGTAGGCAGTGAATAACCATAACCGGGTTCATTTTGTTCTGTAAGAATGGAATGTTTACGTTACCAGACAGCTGTATCGGAACTGATAATGCGACATACTGCCAATTATTCAACATTGAATGAGGCCTCCCCCTAAAATCAGGAATTTTGCAAAAATTTACGGTACCCTGGCAAAATATAATTGCATAATATGTGTATGCCCGAGTAATCGGTTGCCCTTCTTGGTCGACTCGCATAATGTCGTTATACCAGCGCGGCGTAATTATGAACGCGTTTCACGTTATCAGATTTCAAATGACTTGTCTAAACAATATCATAAATGCGTTGTGTAATAAGTTCTGATGCGTTGTCAAACTGTTTCCAACCCATTTGTTTTACTTTCACACCGCGTTGTTTTACCGTTCACAACGGGAAAGTGATGCATCCATTATTTCAAAATAGACCCGCTATGTACGAGTCATACATGCGTTGCAGACGCATTTTATCTTAAGTTAACTCTGAGCTGTACTGTACACTCACAATTTTTTGTTCAGCAGATGTTTTAGGGATAGATGAAGTGTCTTTTATCAAAGACAAACTGTTAACATTTAGAATTCCTCAAACATGTATGCCTGTGGGTGTATGTTGAGTTTCACTAAAACTCTTGTTCAGATATTCTCCAGGCATGCACACACTCACGCATGCACACATTCAGTTTAGATATGCTCCAGGCATGCACATACACACACATAATCGCAATACCCCCTTCCCATTACGTGATGAGGGAACTAATAACAGTAAAACAGAGCTGGCATATGAATGCACACTGGACCACCATCTAAGACTATTTATCACTCATCACATCATCATCATCATCAATGTTGTATTCTTGTCATTAATCAGATACATGTCCTGATACGAACAGCGGACATCTCGTGCCATCTGAGAATGTATTTGTTGCTAATCTGCATGACTATGCCATTCCACAATCATGTAGTGTGTCTGAGGAAGTGGTGGACCACCATCACCAACCTGCCGAGTCGGAGAAATTGTTGGAACGCCCTCACCAACCTGTAATAGAGGTTCAGTCAGAGGGGTTTGAACCTGTAACGTACACGCTTGCCAGTGGATCCAGTCGACGTGGAGGGGTATTATTATTATTATGATCATTATTGGTTGTGTACCACCTGTTAGCCAAGGACCCGTCCACCCATCTTTTAGACGAGTCAATTCCATTTTGAACAGGCAGAAAAAGTCAAATTAATAAGGACAAGTTAAAATTTGCAAAAGATTTACCAAATTAACCAAGAAATTTGAAAAATGTTATATATATATATATATATATATATATATATATATATATATATATATAACACGTTTATTTTGTCCGTCCATCCATCCATTCAGGTTTCATTTCCGGATGATAACTCGAGTTCTGGTGAAAGAATCATTACCAATCTGGCATGGGAGCTTGTCTGCTGGGTGGTTCAAAGAGCCCTGTCAATTTTGGCATCAAATGGTCAAAGGTCAAGGTCATGGTGACCTAATTAATTACGTAATATTGCGTTTCCGGATAACTCGGGTTCTATTAAAGGGATCATTACGAATCTGGTGTGGGATCTTGTCCTTGATGGTCCAAAGAACCGTCTCGATTTTTGCGCAAAACCATCAAAGGTAAAGGTGACCTAATTAATTAAGTAATATATTGTTTCCGGATAACTCGAGTTCTATTGAAAGGATCATTACGAATCTGGTGTGAGAGCTTGTCCTTAGTGGTCTGAAGAACCATGTCAATTTTTGCGACAAAGGTCAAGGTCACAGTGACCTCATTAATTAAGGAATATTGCATTTCCGGGTGATAACTCAACTTCTATTGAAGGATCATTATCAATCTGGCATGGGAGCTTGTGCTAGGTGGTCCGAAGAACCCAATCGATTTTGGCGTCAAATGGTCAAAGGTCAAGATGATAGGGCTGCGCGGTTTGGCTTACAGCCATATCGGTTTCGATATGACTTTTCATATCGGTTTTAACCGAATATCGGTTTTATTGACATGAAACAAAAAATTTAAATGATAAAAATTAGCACGAAAACAGAACGTATTTTCATGCCCTGATACATTCGTAACGTTTTACGCCTTTAAAGCTTAACATACCTTATAATATCCATCATCGCGGGAGTGAAATTATTAATTAGACCGCCTAAATATTACACACAGTTAAATAAACATCGTTTATTTTGTCAAAATTAATCATAAATCAGCAAAACAGATTGCGAAAAGACGTAAATTACGCGATTGTAATTAATTATGATGTAATTATCTCCCTTCCTTCTTTCATTTCCAATTCGACCCGAGAACGAAATCATGCCTTGAAGAAAATATTAACTGTAATATTGCGATCGCGAATTTCATAAGTTAATATGATATTGTGTATAGAAGATAACGTTTTAAAAAACGGTTTGAGTAATAATTTTATTTAAAATTATATCCTAATCAGAATTATAGTTATTGGCGAGATTTTGATGCAATCTGGCGATTTAGTGTTGGGACGACTTTGCATTATGTTAATTAGCCGGTGACGTAAATAAAATGGATGCCGTTGTTTAGAAAGGTTTTCCCCGATACAAATTTTAATGACAAATTCCCACATTAGTATTGTGTTTTATATTGCAAATTTATCTGAGACTACCAGAGAAAAGACGAGTGGATATTTATTTAATTAATTCGCTGCTTGATTTCTCTCGGCGTGCAGCGAGTTACATGGAGTTACACAATATGCGCAATTGGGGCCACGTTCAATTATTAGTTGCCCCGAACATAGCTTAATGGAAAGTATGGCCATTATTATTCATTACGATTTTCATGCTCGTTAGTATCTTTTATTTTTAACAATCCTGATACGAAAAACCGAAAATATGTTCATATTCGGTTTTTCAATATTAATTTTTTATAATCGGTTATGAAACCGTCAGTGCAGGATATCGGTTTTAAATATGGTATCGGTATATCGCGCAGCTCTACAAGATGACCTAATTAATTATGGAATATTGCATTTCCGGGTGATAACTTGAGTTCTATTGAAGGGCTCCTTCCCAATCTGGTGTGGGAGCTTGTCCTTGGTGGTCTGAAGAACCCTATAAATTTTTGCGCCAAACGGTCAAAGGTCAAGGTCATGGTGACCTAATTAATTACATAATATTGCGTTTCCGGACGATAACTCCACTTCTATTGAAGGGATCGTTACCAATCTGGCGTGGGAGCTTGCGCTAAGTGGTCTGAAGAACCCTATTTATTTTGGTGTCAAAGGTCAAGGTCACTGACCAATCTTGGGTGGGAGGTTGTGCTTGGTGGAGTGGGGGGGGGGGGCATACTTTAGCAATCTCTGATTGTCGTACTTGTTAGTATTTATTTACTTTGTAGGATTTGTTAAAAGACAGTCTAGGTTACAAATACACACGGAAGATAGACAAGCGTCGTAAGAATCCTGGCTGGCGATGCTGTATGCGCAGTAGTAAAGTCGCATGTCGAGCTACTGTGATTGAATACGGCGGACAGTACAGAAGGTGTGGACTTGATCATATATGTAAGGCTACTGACAGAGGTAAATAAATGGTGTTACCTTTTCATTTCTATATTCCCAAAAAATTATATCACGGTCGCTAATGTTTTAACCTAAGTATATTGGATGCCTCATGGATGTTGCCGTCAGTCTGCATACATTCAACGTAGCTACATGTATGGTAAGCTCCTGCGAAGATCGGGTCGTCCGAGGATGTCGAGCACAGTTTCTTGTTTGAAGAAGGTTAGACATAATTATAGTTGCCTCTGTATACGGATGTCAGCCCGACTTAGTTTCCCAACAAAGTTGGTACTTACGGAGGAGACCAGCGTGGAGGTGTCATCCTTCTCCTCCCGAAATGTATGCGGTCTGACGGAAGCATCCAAGAGGCAAAGCTTAGTTGCAGACTGTGAACACTATAACATGGATATTACATGCATTCAAGAGACTGAAGTATCTACCCACTTAGAGCAGCAACTTCAGACAGGCCATGGAGCAAAAACAGGCCACATACCAGAGTTTAGGCTTCGTAATCGGATCAAGGCTCTTGGGCCATTTTATTAGTTTTGGATACATCAGTGATCGCGTTGCATTCATCTACCTGACTATACCAACGCGAAAACTCACCACTACCAAGTGTCATTATAGTTAATGCATATGGCCCAACTACTAAAAAAGCCATATTAGATTCCTTCTATGCAGAACTGAGCTCTGCCATTACAATCCCAGCCAGATGGCAACTGTTTATGTGTGGAGATTTCAACTCCAAGCTCCATAAACTTGCCGATGCAGACAAAAGTTCAGGACTTGGCTTATGCTTGGGATCGCATGGAGAGGGCACACGCAACAGCAATGGAGATGCACTGGTAGCATTTCTTAGTTCCAATGGCCTATTTGTCACAAATACGACTCAAACACCCATGCTGTCACCGGACAAAATTGACAGGAGATGTTGCTGATCGCAAATCCCCAAAAGGCTCTAAGGCTACAACAGCAGTCTTCGACCAAATAGACTTCATGCAAATAGACATACATGCAAAACCTCGTCTTCACGATGCTCGTTCCTATGGAGGTGTAGGTCTCAACTCTGACCATGAGCCGGTCTTTACATGCCTTTAGATGAACTATCGCTACCTAATGTTTAAACGGCATACCAGGAAAGAGAGTAGTCACCTACAACCTACCCAAGCTCATGAGTGACACTGAAACTCAAATGTCATACAAAAAGGCCCTCGGGGAGCAGATGGCTAACATCAATGTCAGCTCCGATCCAAACGAAACCATAACCAAAATATTGAAATCTATGGAATTATCAGTTACCAACACTATAGTTCTCAAAACAACCGAACTAGGTATACTGACGACCCTGTAGTAGTAAAACGATCAGCAGAGCAGAAAGCTTCACATCTATCAAAGTGGCCAAAGTGAAGACTGCACCTAACTACGCCAGGAACGCAATAACCTTCTGCGCCACATTAGCAAACACAAGCTGAGTCCCGAGCAGATGAAATCACTGCCACGAATGACTGCCACAAAATGTTTCGGGCAGCCCGAGCCCTGCGAGTTAGACTACACATCGCCACTCACTGTGCACGCCTCTGAAGGACACTTTATCGGGACTGACCAGGGCAAAGCCAAGGCAATTCAAGAATGGATGAAGGAACAGTTCACTAACCACAATGATGACCCCTTGCAACCATTCTCAGGAGACACCAGACCATTACTAACACCAATTAAAACAGCAGAAGTTGAGAAGTCACTTAAAACCCTGAAAAATGGATGTGCGTCTGGACCTGATGGCATGAGCAATGTACTATTCAAATATGCAAGTGGCATTATCTCAAAACTGATAATGAAAATCAATTCAGCTTTTATTGTTATTCACCTTCCCATCGATGCTGTAGGCCAAGGCACCCTTATCACACTATCCAAGCTCAAGAAGCCACTTGGCTCCTCAACAGTATACAGAAAATCCTATCCAATGTCACTCTATGCCGCATCCGGGGCAAGATCGATGGCTTCACCGGATCATGTCAAAGTGGCTTCAAACGGACGCAGCTGCACAGACATTGTATAGACTCAACGCATGCTTGTGTCAGTAGTCATGTCCAAATGCTGTGATTTCCACAAGATGGGCATTGACATGTCACGAGCCTTCAACACAATTAAACACTCAAAGAGCATAGATGTTCAACGTCAGGTCAGTTGCAATGAAGATGAGCTACGACTAGTGAGACTATGACTTGCAGACACCAAGCTGAGAGTATGAGTCAAGTTAGCGAAGTCTGTAGAGTTTGAAACATCAATCGGCTCCCCACAGGGAGATGGTCTATCTCCGGTGCTTTTCACCTGCTACTTTTCTGCTGCATTGAAACCTGTGCGGGAAAGTTCCACAAGGCCAAAGCCCCAGTGTCAATACTGGGCATGCCGCTAGAAATGGAATATGCCGATCGTGTGGAGTTCATAGAGGAGGAAATGAAACCCCTCAATGAACTTCTCCCAATAGCTGCAAGCAAACTAAAAATTGAGAATATCTTTATGAATGAATCCAAAACAGAGTTCATCCACATATACCAATCTACAAAGCATGAAACTAAAGAAAATGATGACCCACTTCGTGGCGGTGAACCATGGAGCAGAAGTACTTTGCAGTACTGCTGACATTGCTGCATGCTGCATCATGGGGAACATAGCTTTCCAGTCCGTCTGGAAGCTATGGATTCGTAGATCAAAGCTGCCCTCGACGAAAGGACTATGTTTATGCAATTCAACCTCCTGTGTATCCTTGATGCTGTATGACTGTAACAGCTGGGCAGCTCCGCAAACACCTACGCACCATCACTGGACACTAATGGCCAGGCAGCCAATAATGAACTATATACAAGATGTGTAATACATCGCCGCTGTCTGGAAAACTCACTCAGCAAAGATGATCCATGTTTGGCATGTGCTAAGGATGCCAGAAGACACAACAGCACAGAGAGTCTTGGAATTCACCCTACCAGAAGCCAGCAAATACAAAGCCAGGAGAGGACATCATTGCATAAACCTGCTAAGTGTTCTATGTTGTGACCTAAGGAAAGCAGGACTCGGTGCGCTCAAAGCAAGAATGGACCTGACGAAGCTAAGGATTTTGGCTGAGGACAAAACATAGTGGGCAAAAATGAAGAGGGACTGATTGCAGCTGTAGGATGTTTCTATTACTACAGCTGCAGAATACAGTAATCATACATATACGGCCAGAGCCATGATGGAGTCAGAGTACAATAGGCTTAAAAGCCAAGGATTGAATTGTAACAGGTGCATCCACAGATAGTCCCATGTCAATCGTCAGAGTGTCAGTCTATCAGACATGTGAAAGCTGGTCGGCTAAACCTAGACTTTTTAGTCTTGGCGCGGTGGTCCAGTCGAAAGATGTCTGGTTGCTGATGCTATGCAGAGTTGCAGTATGGTGGTTCGATCCTCGACCAGGGAGATGGTGATCAACAAATTAAACTAATAGGTGCATGACTGTCGGTTGGTTAGCATGTGGAAATTGGAGCTGCACGTTGCCAGTGCATCAATAAAATAAAAATATATACATACGCACGCACGCACGCACGCACGCACATATATTGGATGCAGTTTAATGGAAATTCATCCAATATGTAAAATCTTGGCAACATAAACAGGAATATGCTTTATTCAGTTCTATTATTTGTCTAATATGTGTAAGACTCTCTCTCTCTCTCTCTCTCTCTCTCTCTCTCTCTCTCTCTCTCTCTCTCTCTCTCTCTCTCTCTCTCTCTCTCTCTCTCTCTCTCTTTCTGTCTGTCTTTTTGTACTTATATTGATCTATTTATTCAGATGCTAGTGTCGAAGATGTCCATAGTGATCAACATACTGAACACCAGGATATCTCAGATTCTGACCAAGATCATTTAACCGTTATCCACCAATTATCTGAACCTGACACACCTGTTGGTCTCGGATCTGCGCAAGAAGACCGGTCTCATGAAGACAAGCCTGTAACCGAGCCATTAAATGTTGTCGTAGAACTCATTCATCAGGAGAGTAGCCCACCATTGGTCCAACCAGAAACAGATGGATCCATAACCTACACTGTCATCACTAATTTCACGACACATGGAAGGGTATTGAATTTTATTACAACTAAACCCTTTAATGGTCAGATTTGGTAAAAAAAAAATCAAAACATGTTTATTGAATGTCCATTTGCATGCCAAGAGAGGATTGTTTTTGAAAATTTACCCCTGGAATGACTGGCTCAGTTATCGAGCCAGGCATTCTAGTGGTAAATGTTCAGAAATAGTATTCTCTTCACCTGCGAATGGACATTCCTCAAGGCCATTGCAGAGGCCGGTTTTGGCCGGCTTGACCATTATTGGGCTAAAGTAGCTGAGAACACCTTTCTGTATTCTACCTTCGCACTGACTAACTCATTAACCATTGTCTTTCTAATATCTCAATTTTAAGACATCATCCAGGAAAACTTGAATAGCTGTTGAATATTTTGAAACTAATTTGACTGGAACCTCTTGCTGCAACAGCTCCCAGGCAAATTAATTTCAAAATATTCAACAGAATATTCCTTATATCATAAAGACTATCATTTCTTGTCTGTAAGGGTTAAAGTGTTAAACAGACATGTGGGGTTGCGGTGGCTGGTGGGGGGGGGGGGGGCCTAGCAACATGTGGGGTTGCTGTCAGGGGGGGGGGGGGGAGGCTAGGAATTACACTGGCACAGTAATCTATTACATGCTTTGCAAAAGTTTATTACAATTACCATGTATTTAATAATTATTTATCATTTTGCTCAATTAATTAAAAGATAACTAATCCCATCTCTTGATAGCTATTCAGGCGATCTAACACGGCGGCCATAAACTATCCAGATAATTTTAAGCCTTTTATCACGCCGCTAAGGAAAGATATTCAGGATTTAGTAGTTAAATGTTGGTACATTTCTACACCCTATGATGGCTGTCATGATTTACTTTTCAACCAATCAGAAAAAACCCAGTGTGTCTGCCTCGGTATATACGCTCAGTCATAGAGGCTCCAGCTATAGTTTGGCAAAGTGGTACAAAAGCAATCCTACAGGTAAGCTGTTGAATATTTTAAAACCAATTTGATTGGAAGTTCCAAGTCAAATTAGATTCAAAATATTCAATGGTACGAGCATTACATAATAAAGAATGTGATGCATTGGAGCTTACATGACTTCACACACAACAGCTTGAGGAGACAAAATGGTGTCGATCACTGTTCAACATTTACTCGATATTACAAAACAAATAATTGCGATACAGATCAGAGAATGTGACAGGATATGAATGATATGGAATCTATAAACCATATTCTATCGGTGCAGTACAACATTTGAGATGAGATTAGCATCGCTTTAAATACAATCACACATTTGATTGCAAGAGGAATGAAGCGTGTGTTGTGTGCAGGCATACATGCATATCATAACGCATGCAAAAGTTTTATACAGATTACAGACACACTATCAGTTCCAGCCAAAAAACAAACAGAGTCAATATATGTAGATTCTTTTACATATTCCATAAAAAATGTTTAGGGGGTATATAGTTAAGGTGATTTCTCAGGAAATATGTGGTTGATTGGTATGCTTATCTCAGGGTTTGGAAGTCTAGAAAAAGTATGGAAAATGAAGAACTTTTCTTGAAATGTATGGAAAATTCTGAATTTTGTGTTGCCACTATGGAAAATGTATGGAAAATGAAAATATTGCCAATGATATGTGTCAAAAAATGAAATCTTGCTGGTCTCTCGCTTCATGAGAATTTCCGCGAGTTTCCAGTTGGCAAGCTTCGATTGGGTCCCGGTCCCGTCTACAGCTACTCGTATACTGCGTAGATGTGACATACCTCTATTATCGGGAATTTATCACGGCTAAGCAATTCGTGTCAGAACTTGTCACTTGACATGCTTGACAAAATCCATTGTTTTCAAGAGTTGTAAATTATTGATTACTTGAGTTTCGATGTAATCACTATTGGGAGTTGACACAAACTGGGTATGGAAATTGTCAAAATTGGTACAGAAAAGTATGGAAAGTTATTCTGATTTGTTCACTTATCATCATTACACTGAACATTTTAACACTTTAACACACATAGTAGCCAAAAATGGCTTCTGCAGTGGTCTTGAGAAATGTCCATTTGCAGACCAAGAGAAGACTATTTTTGACAATAACCGAGCCAGTCATTCCAGTGGGAAATTTTCAAAAATAGTCTTCTCTTCGTCTGCAAATGGACATTTTGTATGAGAAAATTGAAATTTTCTTGAACAAATTCAAGGGTTAAAAATGTTTGAAAAATGTTCAATTTTTAATAAATTGTCAAATTTAGAAAATTAATAGAGTTATATTACAAAATTATGTTTTCATATTCAAATATGAATAATAGTGTTCCAAAAGGTCCAGAATATTTTACAAAACAAACTGTAAAAAAAGGAATAACAGGAATGAAAGCGTCTTTTAATAAGTTTTCAGAAAAGATATACTTTGCCTAAATTAAGATATCTTGTTAGTACTATAAACTACTCCACAGATATCTCATTGTCTTTTGTAACCATTTATTGCCTAATCCAGTCAAGAATTGCCCCGACAGTGGTCTTGGGAAATGTCCATTTGCAGTCCAAGATAAGACTATTTTTGAAAATTTACCACAGGAATGACTGGCTCGGTTATCAAGCCAGTCATTCCTGTGGTAAATTTTCAATAATAGTTTCTTGGTCTGAAAATGGACAGTGTTATGAGAAAATTTGAATATTCTTGACCAAATTTGGGCATTTAAGGGTTAAACTTGTCCATGGAGTTTAATACATAATGAATAAGATTAGCTGTATTAACCATTTAGCATTCCAACTGTACTCATCTTGAGAAATGTTCATTTGCAGACCAGAAGAGCTTTTTTTTAAATCTTCAACGGAAATGACTGGCTAGCTGTGGTAAATTTTCAAAAATAATCTTCTCTTGATCTGCAAATGGACAATTTCTATAAGAAAATCAAAATTTTCTTTAAGAAATTCGACTTAAATTAAGGTTTAATTAAAGATGTAAAGAAGGTTTTGACAGCATTGTGTCAATACACCGTTAACACTTTCACCGACAGATCCCTGAAAAAAGTATATTCTTTATGATATAAAACTTAATCTGTTGAATATTTTGAACTTAATTTAACTGGAAGCCATTGCTGCCTAAGACAGCAACAGCTTCCAGTCAAATTAATTTCAAAATATTCAACAGTTTTCCTGTGTGGGTGCCTTAAAAATGTGATATGTGGAATTCATTGGTGAAAGTTAATAAGATGCAGGTCATTTACCTTAAGTCAGGATAACTTTCGTTTGCAATGTCACTCATTTGGCAGACTATTTGATGAGCTTTGCTTATTATTTCTTTTATTATTTCTTCAGGATATCTTGATAGACAGCTTAGGCTACAAATACACGAAGAAGGTGGACAAGCGTCGCAAAACTGCGAGCTGGCGATGTTCTGTGCGCAATAGTAGAGTCCGATGTCGAGCCACAGTGGCAGAACGCAGTGGACTGTACCAGCAAGGTGTTTATGATCATGAATGTGGTAGTGCTATGCCAGGTACATATATATAGCTAGAATGCACTCCAGGGAGATGCTGACTCGCGCCTTTGCGCTCTGTTTTGACAATGCACTTAGTGACCCCTATGACCTATATAGTTGATCTGTTGACCTCAAACTCAAATCAATCGTAAACTATCTTAATCGTGTTCTAAATCTAACCAAAAAGGTGTATTCCGGTATACACTTGATGTGACCCCATGACCTAAATATTTGATGCTTTGTCCTGAAATTCATCGACCTTCTAGCCACATATAATATTAAGAGAAATGCCATATTTCGTGATTCTACCCACTGCGTTCCCGAGTTATGGTTAAAAATGTATATTTCAGGATGCACTTAGTGACCCCATGACCTAGATAATTGAAATCTTAACCTGAAATCAAATTCTGGTTCTAGCCAGCCACAATATGGATGTATGCTGTGGATTTGGTGATTCTACCTTCTTGCATTGCAGTTATCCACAAAATTGTATATTTTGGTATGCACTAAGTGATGCCATGACCTCGATATTTTACCTTTTGACCTCAAACAAATATTTTCTAGTCATTCATAATATGAACGTATCTGGTAAATTTGGTGATTCTACCTCGTAGGATTCCGGAGATATGCCTCGGATAAACAGACAGACAGACAGCTGGCACCAATCGCAATACTCACAGCGTGAGTAATAACTAGAATGCACTCAATAGGGAGATGCTGACTCACGCCTTTGCACTCTGTTTTCACAATGCACTTAGTGACCCCATGACATATATTGTTGATCCATTGACCTCACACAAAACAACCATAAGCAGTCATAATCTGAAGGCTTGTGTCAAATTTGGTGATTCTGCCTTCTTCCATTGCAGGACTATCAACATTTGAACTTTTAACATGAAACTAAAGTCTTTTCAAGCCATTAATAATATGAATGTATGTGCTAAATTTGGTGATTCTACCTCATATGATTTCAGAGATATGCCTCGGATAAACAAACAGGCAGACAGACAAACAAACGACGCCAACTGCAACACTTGGCAATACTTTTGGCAGCATCAGTAATAACAAGAATGCTGAAGCATACAATATCTTGTCTATATAAGCATATAATTGTGTTGATTTAACCAACTACTCATTGTTCATAATACATATTTGATGGGGTACCAACAAATAACTCTAACCCCAAAAACATGGATTCCGCTAAAAGCAGGACCAATAGTTATGGATCTATGAATAAAGTGACGATCACCTTGATCACATCGGAAACAGTCCGATTTCGCTAAACCAAAGTACTTAGCAGAACAAGATTCCTATGGTATTTCCCACTATTGGAAGCCATAAACATGTAACTTCATGACTGAACCGTAAAGTCTAACCACTCACTCACAATCTATGTTCAAAATATGCTGTGTTTAGGGGTGTGCATTTGGAGCAATACCAGTGCACGTGTACATGTTAGTTTTGACGAGCGTGTACATGGGTACACGTATTTGTCATTCTGCTATTGTGCAACGTGGCGGCCTATTAAGTGTTTTAAGACAGACTAAATTGAGTCATGACATACATGATTATGATGTCATCCCACAAGTCATGTTGTTGATTATGGTGTCATATGATTGACTGAGAAACTGGCTTCCTCCAGGTGACAGTACTGTGTACATTACATTTATCTCATCAAATCATGATGTTTTATCGTAATAGTGTAATACGAATGTTACTAGACCAGTACATTATTATCCTTTTCATGGCGAAGGCGGCGAAAACAGGTCTCTGTTGGGATCTTGACCAATGTCCATTTGCAGGTCAAGATAAGACTATTTTTGAAAATTTACTACTGAAATGACTGGCTCCATACTCGAGCCAGTCATTCCAGAGTTAAGTTTTCAAAAATAGTCTTCTCTTGGCCTGCAGATGAACATTTCATAAGCAAATATTTAGATTTTCTTAACCAAATTGAGCTATTATATGGCTAAATTCAACTAATCTGTCTTCGATAGTGATGAGCTGTCATTAAAGACAGGTAGTTTCATATGGATTACGTTTCTGCTTTCAAATGACAGGGAGTCACGCCAATAGATCTGGTGTATATAAAGTACTAAATTAGTAAACAAGCATTCATTCCTTCTACCTTATATTCAAGTCTCATTTTTCGCTCACATGTCCTGAAAAGCACGGTTGCCACCACTTTGAAAATTCTTGGCAAACATTATTGCATTTTCAAGGCCTTGAGAGTCCTTGAATTTAGCCGGAATTTAACATTTCGTTAAAAACCCTTGAATCTGTCATTGTCCTACTTCCGGGGGCTATGGCAGGCAGACCATGCGAAACAGCGAATATTAAGAATTATGTGGGAGGAAAGGTCGGCTAGAACGGGATGTAGAGGAGGTCCCACCTTAAAATATCCTTGAAGATTCTTTTTGTTGACCGTAAAAATTCTAGAAAAGACCGTGAATTCAATTATCAAAATGTTTTGGAACCCTGGAAAGGCTAAGCGAGCTTATGGTATATTGATCGTCTGCCTATCCATCATCTGTCCATTGTCTGTTATCCATCATCTGTCCAATTTTGCTTTAAAACACATCTCATTCACCCGTTGATGGATTATAGCCTAATTTGGCTTCCGAACTTAGACAGAATTTTTATTGGTCAATTTTTCCAGAAGAATCCTATCGTTGGTATGGCTTCAAAACTTATTTACAGAATTTCGATTGATTTACAAAAATATTTGAGAAATCAGTTACAAGACTTCACATTAGCTGCTTGTGTGATTTCAATCAAACTTGGCCTGAAGGATCCGATAGTGATAGACTTCAGATAGTATATACATAATTTTAATAGGTCAGTTTTCCCGGTGACCATTTTGGATTTTCTGAACGTTTCCAGTACATCTGTTAAAAGATTTATGTACAATGATCTCACAGGCCAATTTTCCAGGCCAGCAATACATGCATGCCCTTGAGCCTCTTCTAATATCTATGATTTTATTTTGTCAACACCGCTAAGAAAAAATTAAATTTTCTTTATTTAGGATGTGATAAAGTGGCTATAATTCGCCGTGATGCCAAGATAGCTGCCACCAAGAGACCTCTGGTGTCCGCTACTCAAATTGTTCAAGAGGTAAGTCTAAATTTAGTATTTAACCCTTTAATGGTCAAGCCGGTCAAAACCGGACTCTGTAGTACTCTTGAGGAATGGCAATCTGCAGGTAAAGAGATGAGTATTTTTTAAATTTTGCCACTAGAATGGCTTGATCGATAATTGAGCCAGTCATTCCAGAGATAAATTAAACAAATTCTCTTCTCTTTACCTGCAGATGGACAATCAATAATGAAATATTTAAATTTTCTTGACTAAATTTGACTAGTAAAGGGTTAATTTATTATCCCCTCAAAAATCAACTTCTAGGGGATAGAGGAATGTTCCTGTTTGTTCATAGGCTCATGGTTTCCGTGACATAACTTGTGTTAAGACTACGTGGATTTGACCCAAATATGGAATATAGCTTAATGCTGGTCATGCTAGTAAGGCATAGTTAAAGTTTATGTTCCATTAGATTTCTAAGCGATTTCAACCAAATTTGGCTCAAAGGACCCTATGGTGGTAGGCTCCAGAACTGCCATTCAGAATTTTGATGCAACAATTTTTGGGTGAAAATCTTAGATTTTATGAAAAATGTACCATAAATTGTCGAATTACTTCTCCTCACCATTCTGAGCGATTTCAACAAATTTTGGCTGAAAGGATCCTGTGGTGAAGGGCTCCAGAACATCCCTTCGGAATTTTTATTCGTCAATTTTTTGGGTGAAAATCTTAGATTTTATGAAAAATGTACCAGAAATTGTCAAATTGCTTCTCCTTACCATTCTGAGTAATTTCAAGCAAATGTGGCTGAAATGACCCCTTTAGTTGTAGGCTTGAGAACATCCATTCGGCATTTTGATTCAACAATTTTTTGGGTGAAAATCTTAGATTTTATGAAAAATGAAAAACAAGGAAATTGTCAAATTGATTCTTCTTACCATTCTGAGCGATTTCAACCAAATTTGGATGGAAGGATCCTATGTAATACCCTATCGAACATTTATTAGCTCACCTGGCCTGAAAGCGAGCTTATGTCGTGGCGACCATCCGTCGTGTGTCTGTCGTCCGTCTGTCCGTCAACTTTTCCTTTAAACGACTTCTCAAGAACTGCTGGGCGAATTTCAATTATATTTGGCAGGAAGCATCCTTAGGGAATAGGGATCCAAGTTTGTTCAAATGAAGCCGATCAGCCAATTAGGCTGGCGGCCATCTTGGATTTTGGCCGATTTTTAGAAATGTCTTTAAAAATCTTCTCAGAAACCGCTTGATGGATTGAAGAAAACCTCATGAAATATGATCTAGGGCAAGAGCTCAACCAAGTTTGTTCAAGAGAACTAAATTGGTCAAATAGTTCGGCGGCCATCTTGGTTGACCTAGTTTTAGCGAAAATAACTTCTCCAGAACCGCTGAAGGGATCAGGCCAAAATTTGGCAGATATGATTAGGGACTAAGGGCCAGTAAAGTTTGTTCAAGAGAAGTTGATCCGTCAAAAAATATGGCCGCTGTGGCCCAATCAAAATATAGCATGTTTGGCAGCCATATTGGATTTATTTATTTGATGAATTTTGAGGCCGAAATTGGTCTTGTATGTGTTCTTGGGTATTCTGATCTCAAATTTGCAATTTTCGAAACTGTCGGATAAGCGGTTTGGTGGCCATCTTGGACCATTTTCCCGCCAAAAACTCCCATACTAAAGCAATGGGAAATTTAAAATGTCTTCTCGAGAACTGCTGGGCCGATTTCAATTATATTGGCAGGAAGCATCCTTACGCATAGAGATTCAAGTTTGTTCAAACGAAGCCGATCAGCCAATTGGGCCGGTGGCCATCTTGGATTTCGGACGATTTTTAGAAATGTCTTTAAAAATCTTTGCCGAAATGGTTTGAGCGATTGATTCAAAACTCATAAAGTAGCATTTAGGGCATGAGTGGAACCAAGTTTATTCAAGAGAACTTGTTGGGCAGCCATCTTGGATGGCCTGGTCTTCATGAAAGCGACTTCGTCTCCAGAGTTGCTGAACGGATTGGGCCGACATTTGGGAGATATGATATTGATGACTAAGGGCCATAAAAGTTTGTTCAAGAGATATATATATATATAAAGAAACATAATCTCTGTTTTCTTGTTACAAGTCTGCTTAACTGATTAGAGTTCTACTTATTGTTAATGACCATTCTAGTTGAAATGTCTATGGTCCAGGTGAGTGATACAGGCGCCTTGGGCGTCTTGTTATTATTATTGTCTCGCCTGTGAAGCAGGAAGCAAGACATAGGGTATCACTGCTCCGATGATGACGGTGACGTCAATGTCAAAGTTTATGTTACGTTTTTTCAAATGACAATTTAGTCACTAAAGAGTTATCAGATTTCCATAAAACCTGACAGATTTATTCCATGCAATGATTAAAACTACTCTGCATCAAAATGAATTCCATTTTCTAAATTTTTCCCAGATATTTACACAGTTTGGCCGTACCGTATTTCGCTTAATTGAAGCCTATGCTCTAATAGAAGCCCACCCCCAAACTTTGACATATGAGTTCCAATGATTTCTTAGCAGTTTCAAAATGGCAAAACTCTGTATTAGAAGCCCACCCCCTAACTCAGCAGATTGTGTAGGAAAATTATTTTTAAGAGAAAATTTGTAAGAATAATTGTATAATTTGTATAATAATAACGATTCTGTCACAGGATGTGTCTACTTCAGACCGATCTCTGCTCTGATACATTTCCGGCCCCTCTAGAAGTCAATACAGGCCTCGGATTTGTAAATCTCGACCACCTATTAGATTAATACTAATAGTAGGCCACGTATGTTCAAGATATAATAAAGTTTATTCCACACTTTTGTAGTCAAAATGCGCGTAAAACAGTCTTGGCGTGATTAAATACCTTCCTTATAAATATATTTTAAGACCAAATTTATGTACCAAACAAGCACGGGAAAAAATGTGCATCAATTTTGTAACGCCGATCAACATTAAATGATCCAAATTGAATTATTACGAATGACAATATAGCCGGCTTCTTAAGTTGGCGGGCTCGTTTGCGATGGGAGGCGACATGTTCTCGCGAGATATTATACGCTAACTGAACTTTATCAAATGGGTACCCGTTATTCAGATCAGTATAATACTCAGTTCTTATCGCGCAATGATAATATATAGAAATTCTCGAGTTCCGAGTCCCCGATTCCAGAATATTTATATCCGAGTGCTCGCTCTAAAATAAACTCTTCAATTGGAGGCGAATCACGTGATTTGTATTTTTTCGCAATGCCATTTTATATCAAATTGTGGATTAATTTTGATTTAATAAATGACCTTTAGTAAAGGATACGCAATATTTAGGTGCTCAAATCAAATAATTTCACTTCCCCGGTGATGTTTTGAGGTATACATTAAACATAGGCGTAGGCGGTGGGAATTTTTACAGGAGAAAATGTGTTGAATTTCCGTGGTATCAGTTTTAGAAAACTTTTGGGAAAACTCTCTAATATAAGCCCACCCCTTTCTCAGAGATGTTGGCTTGGTGATTGAACACCTCTTGTCCTAATAGAAGCCTAGGCTTCAATTAAGCGAAATACGGTAGTTTGATTTTGGACTTTTATGAAAAAACTTAACTCTGCTTAAGTTTTTTTCAAATGACAATTTACTCACTATAGAGATATCGGATTTCCATAAAACTTCACAGATTTTTTCTATGCGATCATTAGGATTAGTGTGTATCAAAAAGAAATAGATTTTCAAAATTTCCCATTCTTTTTCTGCTTTTGAACTTAGATAATTTTATGCATTCATCTTAAGGATGATTTGCTGCTTGTTTTCACAAATAAAGGTCTATCCGATTTGAATAAAACTTTACAGATTCATTGTACACGATGATTAGAACTAGTTTGCATCAAAATGAAATTGGTTTTCTAAGTCCTTCCATACATTTACCGTGTTTGAACTAGGTTAAAGGTCAAGGCCATTCTGACATTGCTATTTCACCTCTGCTCTTTCAACAATAAGATTTTTCCATTTAAAAGATCATTTACATTTATATTTCAGGATTGGTTAATGCTATTTGAAATAAGCTTGGATACATGGTTACCTATAAAGTTAGGAAGCAGCATGATAACATTGAGGTCACAAGGTCAAAGGTCAAGGTAACTGTGACAGACAGGAGCCAGGCGAGACATTTAATTCTGCATAATTCTTGTTGTTATTATCACCCCCCCCCCCCTATAAATATATAGGTGGTATGTAGCATTTTCTTTGTCCATCCATTAGGGCTTTCATTTCCACATGATAACTCGAGTTACCAATCTGGTGTGGGAGCTTGTTCTTGGTGGTCCGAAGAACCCTATCTATTTTAGCATCAAATAGTCAATGGTCAAGGTCACTGACCTAATTAGTCCCCTACCGGTAAAACCTGGAGGGCTATAGGTTTGCACTCCATCTGTCCATCCGTCTGCCTGCCTGTCTGTCCATCCGTCTGCCTGTCTGTCCGTCGGGTGCAGTTGGTTTTCCGGGAAAAAATTCGCAGTCCTTCAAGGTATTCAACTGAGAATTGTTTTGTTATGAGAAGTTACAGACAAAGTTCGAGTTTCAGGCGTATGCGTCAATTTTTGATGGAATTATGCCCCCCTTTCGACTTAAGAAATACGAAAAATATCAGCTTTCCGCACTTTTTTTCGCACTCCTTCAAGATATTTAAGCGAAAATCAGTACATCACTTTAGTATACGGAGTTACAGAGTAAGTTCGAGTTTCAGACATTTTTGTCAATTTTTCTTGGAGTTATTCCCCCTTTCGACCTATGAAATACGAAAAATATTAGTTTTCCGCACAACTGAGAAATGGTCCATTACTTTATTATGAGAAATTACAGACCGAGTTCGAGTTTCAGGCGTTTGTATCATTTTTTGATGGAGTTATGTCCCCATTCGACTTAGGAAATACAAACATATCAGCTTTCAAGACTCCTTCTCCTTCACCATATATAACTGAGACTTGGTTTATTGCTATGTTATGAAAAGTTACAGATCAAGTTCAAGTTTCAGCTGCTTTTGACAATTTCTAAAGATTTATATCACGAGGTAGGGGACATTGCTTGCAATACTTACAGAATGCTTGTTAATTATGTAATATTGCATTTCCGGATGATAACTCGAGTTCTTTTGAAGGGATCATTCCCAATCTGTCGTGAGAGATTGTGGTTGGTAGTCCGAAGAACTCTATCGAGTTTGGCCTCAAATGGTCAAAGGTCAAGGTCACAGTGACCTAATTAATTACGTAGTATTGTATTTCTGGATGATCACTCGAGTTTGATTGAAGAGATCTTTAGAAATCTAGCACCGGCGGTTGTCCAAAGAACACTATTGATTTTGGGGTTGAACGGTCAAAGGTTACGGTCACGGTGACATAATTAATGACGTAATATTGCGTTTCCGGATGATAACTCGAGTTCTTTTACAGGGATCATTGGCAATCTGGGTTGTGAGTTTGTTCTTGGGGTCCGAAGAACCCTATCGATTTTGAAGGCAATGGTCAAGGTCACTGTGACCTAATTAATAACGTAATATTGCATTTCCGAATGATAACTGAGTTCGATTGAAGGGATCATTACCAATCTGGCATGGGAGCTTTTTCCTTGGTGGTCTGAACAACCCTATCGATTTCGAAGTCAACGGTCAAGGTCACTATGACCTAATTAATAACGTAATATTGCATTTCCGAATGATAACTGAGTTCGATTGAAGGGATCATTACCAATCTGGCGTGGGAGCTTTTTCCTTGGTGGTCTGAACAACCCTATCGATTTCGAAGTCAACGGTCAAGGTCACTATGACCTAATTAATAATGTAATGTTGCATTTCCAAATGATAACTGAGTTTGATTGAAGGGATCATTACTAATCTTGGGTGGGAGGTTGTTCTTGGTGTGTCGAAGAAACCTTTCGATTTTGAAGTCAATGGTCAAGGCCACTGTGACCTAATTAATGATGTAATATTGCATTTCCAAATGATAAATTGAGTTCGATTGAAGGGATTGTTACTAACCTTGGAAGGGAGATTTGTTCTTGGTGGTTCGAAGAACCGTATCGATTTTTGTGTCCAAGGTCACGGTGTCCAATTTTGGGCCGGAGGTTGTGCTTGGCGGAATGGGGTGCCTACTTTAGCAATCTTTGATTATTATTATTATTATTATTATTATTAATATTATTATTATTATTATGATTATTATTATTTACTTAGGTAATGTTGAAAAACATCAATGATGAGGAGTTTCACCTGGGTCCTCCTATTATGCACAAGTTACGGAACATCGCTAGACAAATTACCAATAAACGCAAAAAGCTCCAACATGTCTGCTCATGACCAACTATAGACTTTAACATATCAACTTTGTTGTCTTTGGACACTATGATTAAAATATGGGAAGGGGGAGTTAGAGAGGAAGAAGGGTGGTTGAAGGCCAGTTATCCAAATTGGATGATGACATGGGTTTAGTGTGTGGTGTTGATGGATCCAGAATGTCTGTTTCTCTGCAATGAGGGCTCACCTCCTGACTTGTATGATGCGGAAAGAGGCGTGTGATTTATCGTGGTGAGGAACATTGTAATGGCTAACCACAGGAGTGTCTTTATCATGGCCTTAAGTTACTCTTGGATTCTGAGCCTGAATTCCACCTTGGTATCACCAGTTGCAGCAACAGCGCCAAGTCAAATTTGTTTCAAAATATTCCACAGAATGTTTATTAAATAGTACCTCCATCAAAGACATACAATTCGTACACTTGACAGATGTTTAAATGTTGATGACATGCCTAGATACGTCATTCATTGAGCATTGTCATTGTGACATCAGCCTACATATGACGTAATGGACCTTTCCATTTTTAGTTATGCCCCGCCCATCACTAGCTAAGCTCAGCGCACACCTCGCCATGTTGGGATTGATCGATCCACGAATAGACTATCAATTTCCTGAAAACTATACAGCGAAGCTGTTGAATATTTTGTAACTAATTTGACTGGGTGCTGTTGCTGCCTATGGTAGCAACAGCGCCAAGTCAAATTAGTTTCAAAATATTCAACAGCATGTTTATTAAATAGCAAATAATTACAAAGACATACAATTCGTACGTGTCAGAGTATTTGAGATTTGGTCACGGTCTACCGTATATGGAACCCTTTGTGACGTAGTGATTGTGACGTCATCATAACGAGCTGGGCTGATTATGACGTCATACGAGGTCAGATGATGGATGGATACTCTGGAAAGGTGAATTGATTATAACGTCACATAATTGAGTAACAGATCAGATTCATCCATTGTGCATTAACCAAGTCAGACAACTGGCGTTCACCTGCCTCTCTACACCCATCTTTCCCACATTTTAATCTCTTCTTAACCCTTTAACCCTCAATTATTTTTTTAATTTCAATTTTCTCAGAGAAAATGTTCATTTACAGAGCAAGACAAAATTATTTTTTGAAACTTTACCACTTGAATGACTGGCTTGCTTATTGATCCAGTCATTCCAGTGATAATTTTTCAAAAAATAGTCTTCTCTTAGTCTGCAAATAGACATTTCTCAAAACCTGTACAGAAGCCGTTTCCTGGGCGACTCGAGTGTAAAAGGGTTAAAAAAGGCCTTTTATCAGCACAAAATAGCCACATCACTATGACGTCACCAGCACAAAATGTCACTATGGCAACCCAGGCAATGCTGTGTCATGGTTGCCTATGGCTGCTACTATCTAATTACAGATGAATTCATTACATCAATGCAATTTAGCTGTTAAAAATTATGTATACATTAGGGTCATCTTATTGTATTCTCCCGAGTAGGGATTACGGCAGTTTGTGAAATTACTCCACAGACAAAAATATGCCCAAAGTGATCACTAGGATCCTTATTCTAAGAAATCCTGGACATGCATGATATGGTATATAGAAGTCTTATGTTTTGTAAATTTATCACTGGAATGGCTGGCTCGGTTATCGAGCCAGTCATTCCAGTGGTAAATTTTCAAAAGTAATCTTGTTCTACAAATTAACATTTCTCAAGACCACACCAGAAGCAATGTTTGGACGGCTTTAGCGTTAAAGGGCTCATGAGTATTTTCTCAAAGCATGTAGAGTCTTCAGCAGGTGCGAGGAGGTGGCTGTGGCTTAAGTAGGACATACAAAATCAGTTTGCGTCGTGCTCAGAGATAACACTCAGAATATGGTCACTACCACCACTCAAATTCCATTGCATCAAACTGACCCCAGGAGGTACAATAAGCAAAAAGCGGTAGCTAGGATAATTGCACACATATGCCTACCATTGCACTTTCCAGTGAGAACACATGATCCTCTAGACAATTTCTTCAACAGTAGATCTCTGTACTGTTAGGACTTCAACCCAATGGCTATCTGGTATCCACACTGTCGCCAACATCAATTCCCAGCATAAAGTCTCCTCCAAATTTCTTGACTAAAACAATTTCATTGCCTTGGGATACGCCTTCTTATGCACATGGGCGCACATACCCAATTTCTTTGGTATTGCTTCTTGGGTGTGCAAGCTCGTTAATTGTAATTATTGCATACACATGCATGCATGTTACCAGATGCCCAACACAATTTGGGTATCTGGTTTAGTCTGCAGTAAAGAGCACTACTGAATATGGACGTGCCTGCGCAATGGTGACCCTCAAGTACCCAAGCCTTATCCAATGGCCTATAAATATCAGGCACAAATCTAGAGTTAGGCATCTGACTTCATTCTCAGCTAGAATGGGCAATCAATGGCATGCCATCGCAAATCCCCTCACTTTTGCCAAGTTTGATATTCTGCACACCCGCACCCATGGGGGCAGAGCGTAATGTAAACTTTGTCGCTCAATCCACAATCATATGGGTAACTAAACAAACAAATTTGTTTGAATTCTTCCAACTTCGACTCTGCCCCTCCACCCTCTGTTGTCTTGCAGTCTGCAATCATATATGTAACAAATTTGATTGAATTCCACCAAATGGTTTTGGAAGGGATAACTGAATGGACAAACGGAAGGACTGAGAGATAGATGGGTGGAGGCGATTGCAATACCCCTTCAATTTTGTCAAAATGTGTGTAGATACCAAGAGAACAAGAATCAGGTAACAAGTTCATATGTGTGGTCACACATGTTACTTAGGCGCATTACTCATCCTTTCACACTGGTTTAACCCTTTAATGACGAAATTTGTTCAAAAAATTTTAATATTTACTTATTGAATGTCCATTTGCAGGCCAAGAGAAGACTGTTTTTGACAATTTACCACTGAAATGACTGGCTCGGTTATCGAGCCAGTCATTCCAGTGGTAAATTTTCAAAAATAGTCTTCTCTTGGCCTGCAAATGGGCATTTCTCAAGACCCCTGCAGAGGCTGGTATTGCCCTGAAAGTGTTAACCCTTTCAACCTGAAAGACCAAATGCAGTAAAACATTTATAATGTAAGAAATATTGTTGAATATTTTGAAACAAATTTGACTGGGAGCTGTTGCTGCCAGGTACAAACAGGAGAGGAAGAATAGCGATTGAAGATGAGTTAAATAAATAAATAAATAAATAAATTAAAGTTGTGTTTTGGTTATTGTTGTTGTGATTTGTTATTTCATCTTATTATACTGTATTGCAAGTATTGGTACAGTGGTACTTGTCTATATTTATAATACCTGATTTGAACCTATAATCAAATGGATGGCTATGTCCTTTTGCAACAAATGTAAACGCACCCATGCCCATAAGTACAAAATGTGCAGTGGACCACATGCACACACGCGTGATCACACCCTACAAGCACATCACCACCAGTGGTGTAGTGGCAGATTTTGAGGTGTCGAATCTCCGGTGCACAAGTATCAGACATATAGTTGCCCCAACACTTATTTACCTTGACCTAGTCTATTACACTGACTCCACTTCTAATACCAGTCAGGTCACGACCAAATCTCCTCAGTGGGTTGGTAATCGCTTGCCATTTTTGAGCAGGTCATTATTTTGAAATAACCCTTTAATGATCAAGCCAGCGAGAACTGGCCACTGCAGTGGACTTGAGAAATATCCATTTGTAGGCCAAGAGAGGACTTTTTTTTTTAATTTACCACTGGAAAATTCCAGTACTAAATTTTCAAAAATAGTCCTCTCTTGGCCTGCAAATGGACATTCAATAAGCAAATATTTAAATTTTCTTGTCGAAATTTGCCCATAAAAAGGTTAATAGTAGTATGACATCACATTATAATATTAATGTGTGATGTCATGTCATCATGGTACTGAATCTCTCCCTCCTGTGTCTATGGCTGTGATTGGCTAACACATTTTAGCTCAGCGCCAATCACAACCTTGGACACAAGAGGCATTAAGAGACTTGCTAGACAGCAAGCTGTGTTAGAGACTAGCGTACTCACAGTAGCATAGCCATGGGGTGCAGGTGGAGCAGATGGTCCCCCTGAGCCCATCCCAAAAGTGGTGCCTCAGTCATGTGTAAAATATAATAATTTAGCCATGTTACTGGCCAGCTGATGGTCCATATTTACCTCTGAGAATGTATGAGAGGCCATCTGGGAGCATCCGTATCTCAAAATTTTCTGAGTTGGGGACTCCATGAACCCCCATGGCACCTTTTTAATAGTGCTTCCTCCCCTTGAGGTTAAAACCTGGCTACACAACTGTGCTCCTCGAGTGGATCCTTCATATATTGACAGTTTGACAGAAGCATGTGCCCCTACTCCATTCAACATCACTATCCCATTAATGGACCTTTTCAATTTATCCAATCAATCATATCACATCATAATCAACTACCAGTATGTGACATGTAGGATGATGTCATAATCAATTACATCATGAATGATGTAAATAAGTCCATCACGAACCCATAATTGATGACGGACTAAGCACTGTTGTACAAATTGTATGTTTACTATTTAATAAGCATGCTGTTGAATATTTTGAAAGTAATTTGACGGGGGTGGGGCCGGGGTGCAGCAACAGCACCCAGTCAAATTAGTTTCAAAATATTCAACAGCTTACCTGTATAGTTTTCTGGAAATTGATAGTCAGGGAGTGCAAGGATCGACCAATCCCAACACGGGTGGAGCGTGGGTGGAGCTTACCTAGGAAGGGGCGAGGCATAGCTAAAACTGGATTCCTCCATTAGTTTCCGCTAGGGTGTCCACCTACGACCACTCTCACCATCCACACCCAGTGTACCCGATGAAACAGCTAAATAGCATGGCTAGCGTGTTTCTCATGCCACCTGGAATTTGTTGGACCCAGGGACCCCTTACTCTGTGATACACAGCTAAATATCATGGCTGGATGCAGGAAAGTGCTCCTATTACACATAATAAGGAGTCTTATTATGGAGGGGACTTTGATTCTTATCCATCTGAGTTGAAATATATCACTCACAGCCTGGCCCATTAATGGTCAAGATTGGTCAAGAAAATTGAAATTTATCTTAGTGAATGTCCATTTCTAGGACAGAAGACTGGTCACTGGAATAACTGTTTCGGTTGTAGAGTCAGATATTCCAGTTGTAAATTTTCAAATACAGCCCTCACTTGCCATGCGAATGGACATTCTTCATGACCACTGCAGAAGCCGTTTTAGCCATCAAGAGGTTAAAACAGACAGAAGAGTCACAGATCCACAAGTGAGAATAGTGGGAGAATGTTAACTATCTCATTGCTGCACTCCACCAGACAATAATTTCAATGAGCAAAAACTTTTGTCTTACTGTATATTTTGAAAACAATTTGACTGAAAGTTGTTAGTGGCTTAGCCACCAACAACTTTTATTCAGATTGTTTTCAAAGTATTGAGTAGGTCCAGAGATGTAACACCTGGAATATGTTGTCTGCAAAAACTCAAAAGTCAGACGGTTACATGAATCTAGATTGATTGAAATGGATCCTTATTCAATGAAAGGTTCCCATGCATTTTTGAAACAGAGAGAACGCTTATGGATACTGCACGCTACTAGCGGAGTAGAACTAGATGATATAAATCAAAAAATTCCTCCCCCATCATATAAAAATAAAGAATGAACCTTCCCATGAAGTTTCATCAAGATAATTCCAGGGAAAGGTAAAGTTATTGAGCGAAAACCCAAAATTTGCGCGGACAGATGGACACATGGTCAGACAGGCAGATGGATAGACGGACGTATGGATGGATTGACTGACCCACAAAATAACTTGCATTGCCCTACTACCATAGCCAACTTTGATAAAAATGCTACATTTATACAATGCAACCTGGGTATCCGTGATACTGTAGAACTGTAACAGCTGGGCAGCTCCAAAGGCAGCTCTAGACAAACTTGATGCCTGCCACCGCAAACACCTACACACCATCACTGGACACCGATGGCCAAACAGTATAATTTCCAACGATGCACTATGCAAGATGTATAATACGTCGCCGCTGTCTGTAAAAGTTGCCAGCAAAGATGGTCCATGTTTGGCCATGTGCTAAGGATGCCAGAAGAGACACCAGCACAGAGAGACTTGGAATTCGCCCTACTCGCAACCAGCAAATACAAAGCCAGGAGAGAACATCATTGTATAAATCTGCTAAGCGTGCTACGAGGTGACCTCATGAAAGCAGGACTTGGTACACTCAAGTCAAGAATGGACCTGAGGAAACTAAGGATTTCGACTGAGGACAAGACGCAGTGGGAAAAAGCGAAGGACTGATTGTAGCTGTAGGATGTTTCTACTACTACAGCCGCAGAATACAGTAATCATTCATTCATGATACTCCCAGAAAGAGTAATGTTATTGAATGAAAACCCAAAATATACCCAAATGAACAGGCCCATGGTCAGAAAGAGTTAGATGGACGGACTGACTGACAAAATAATGTATTTCCCGCCTACCATACATAGCCGTAGGCACAGGGTTGGGTGTGTGCAAGGGATGATACACACCCCCCCATGTGTTGCCTCTCCCATAGTGTATCCCCTTAGTGGCTCCAAGGTTTGGCCCCACCCACCCCAACATCCAAGTACGTTCCTACACACCTGCCATAGCCAACCTTCCAATGGAATCTCTTCATGATACTCCAAACAAAAGTAGTTACCAAATGAAAACCCAGTCAGAAATACAGATGGATGGGCGGACGAATGAACAGGCTGACTAAACCACAAAATAACATATTACCACTACCATTGCCAACCTTCCCGTGAAGCTTTGTCACAATAATCCAAGCGTAAGTACAAGTTATCGATTGCAAACTTGTCTGGTGGACGGATGTACGCACTCATGCATGGTAACAGAAGCAATTGTCTTCCCTCAGTTCATGGTCCGGTAGCGTGTGAGCTGTGAAAGTGTCTAAACTAGTGTTTCGAGATTATCTGTAGCCTATGCTTTAGGGTTAGAGGATGATGGTGAGCCATATATACCAAGTGCATGTTGTAGTCGAAGATCAGATCAATAGGTTTCTAATAATAGATTAATTAGCGTTCTACTAATTCTAGTCATGCCCTTTAAGGGGGAAGAGGGTATTGCATTCTGGTTTGTGTGTCAAGAGGTGTATCTACGAAACTAATGATCCGATTAGAGTATTCCAGTTTAACTATCAATCATATTATGTCATCATCAACTACGTGACATGTAGGATGACATCATAATCAATAACATAGCTAAGTTCATCACAAACGCTTAAGTGATGATGGACTAAGCATTGTTGTAGGAATTGTATGTCTACTATTTAATAAGCATGCTGTTGAATATTTTGAACCTAATTTGACTGGGCGATGGCAGAAACAGCACCCAGTTAAATTAGTTTCAAAATATACAACAGCTTACCTGTATAGTTTTCTGGAAATTGATAGTCATGTAGTTCAGGGATCAATCAATCTCGGGCAAAGTTTGGTTGGAGCTTAGCTAGAGATGGGCATGGTATAGCTAAAACCTTATTCCTCCATTGGCTTGAGTCTTAACGCAAAGGATCTTACTGCGAAAGAAGATTTCAATGCTTTGACCATGATCCTGATGAAAACTGATCTGAATCGGAGTGTATTCTGGATCTATAGATATCTCTGAAACTAGTGACCCATTTGGCTCAAATCTTGGCACAAGAAAGGCTGTTAGGAAAACTTTTGAGAAAAAATCTACAATGTGACAAAATCTGGAGGGTGAGTGTTTAAAGTTATTGGTTTGATTGGTGTCTATCGAGTCCCCGATTCCAGATCCCATTCACACTATTTCAGTCTTACTGATAACTTCCCCAGGTTTTACACTGGTACCCATTATACTCCTGGGTGGAGAGAGGCAACGAGGAGTGAAAGAGATTGCCTATGTTTCCACTGATCGCTCGCTCGTCAGCCACCAAATCACCTTAAAGTCTCTGGCTGATTACTAGTCCACCACGCTAACACCATGACCAATCGTCTTCCCTTTGGGTTAGTGTTTGGCATCTCTGTGCCTATTTTCAGCTGGAATTTGGAGACAAATCTTGCCTCCACAATTTTCACTCAATACTGCAGTGTGTCATGGCTCAAGCTCTACTCACCAAAATATTTGCTCCTTCGTCACCACCAAATGAATCATAGAAAAATGTACAACTAGGGTTTAAGTAATGTTTTAGGCAGCATTTCTCTGATTGCTGCTACCGAAAACAATCTTCGACGGTCATATTCTCTCTCACTCAGAATATCACAGGCTATTCTAATGAACTGTGTATAATGGCAGCTTTTACCTCCCTTTAGCTCATATTTGTCCCGTGGTTATAACCCACAGTACATGCCATAGGTAGCAGGTGGCTTATCATTCGAGAGGATCCTCAGGACAGCCTTTTCACCCACAATAAATTAACCAAGGGTCATCGCCCGGGCAACTGTGTACTTTGAACTTCTATCTTAAGTTCATGAATGGACTCTGTTTTGCCTTCTTAATTCTTATGGGTCCATTGCCTTGTTAATGCTACTGTTCCTATACAGTTTTTGTTTGTCCGGTATCTTCTGGATTTTCTTTGTCTACATAGCCGTATCATTCGGATCCTGTTGCTGCTCAACTGAATAGCCCTGTTTAAAAAAAATGGGGGAATTATGCTTTTGCGTCAGTCCATCTGTCCGTGTATCCGTGCATTTGGTTTTCGCTCAATAACCTCAGTTGTAATGGATGGATTCATTTAAAATTTGGCATGTCAACTGATGAGAGCCACTTGGTGGAGATTGCGTATCACCGAACCCTGTCTAGAATCACTGTAGTTATCTGGCTTGAACTAATGTAAAGAAATTCATAAATGTCCGTACATTTGGTTTCTGTTCATTAACTTCACTTATGATGGATGGACTCATTTCAAATTTGTTCTGTCAACTCCTGATGACATGCCCTCTTTTGAAATTGTGTATCAGCGAAAGGTCTCTGGATTCACCTCTAGTTATCTCCCTTGATATACTTAACATTTATCAAAAATATCTGTACATTTAGTTTCTGCTCAATAACTTCATTTATAATAGATGGATTCATTTCATTTCTTTGTCTATTTACCTACCACTACAATCTATCTGTTAGTCACTGTGGCAAACATGGTTTCGTGAATGGCTGTCATTTGTGTGAGGGGTGGGGATGACATGTGATGTACATCTAGTTGTTGTGTGTATCCGGTATCGTCCCGGCCTTTTGCTTCTGATCTCTCTATTGGTGCTGTGAAATTCTAAAAAGGTCCTTCCCTCTTTGAGCATCTTTAGTGTGCTCCTCGCTCATACTATCTATACTATTTGTTATTCAGTCTATGTCTAATTCAACTTATCGTTATTATTTCCAATCATGTAATGGTCTCGTCCCCTGGCTTCTGCATCTCCTGCGTCACTCCACTGTTAGGTCACCATCTCCCTGCCAGCTACAGCATGCTCGCTTTCTCACTGCTTAGGTAATGGTTGGTGCGAATAGACATCTTCATTAGCATCACTGGGTAGTTTATATCAACCTGGTGTAAATGATCTGTCAACTCGGAGTGGCCTGTGAGGGCCTCGATGAATGAGCCTGTATTTAAGGAATTGCGCGAAGTGATGTTAATTGTGGGTTCACTCTAGCAACTGTCCATTGTACGCATACTGCTAACTCACTCATCATTCTCATAAGTACCTACACAGCACCTACGAAGTGGTTTCGCTAGCATTTCAGATCCTCAGCACCTGCACAGGTTTGTTCTTCAGGCTCGTAACTGGAAATATGATTCTGTCCAGGTGGCTGGAAAATCCCCTTGACAGAATCAGATCACTTGTTAGCATCAGCAATCATTGAAAACTGACAGATGTAGTTCTCCCAATGTGTGTTGTCAAAATACCCAGGAGGGTGTACGATCTTGCCAGCATGCCTGTGCCTACCGATGGAGTTGCACCATTTCTTGTATGTAAGGATGACATCGCTTAGGATGACAATATGCACATCTTGTCCGTTGATTTAATCTGTGGGAATTCATGCTTGCAATATTTGTAGATGACCTTTTGGATTTGGCCAACTTGAAGGATTGAACTGGTGTGTGTCCTCACCCTCTGGAATTTGTGGTGTATGTTGTCATTACTCCCTCAATGGTTGTAGCAATGGTATATGCTCTTACCACTCCTCCATCATGAGTTTCCACTGCCAGTTATCTCTGCTCTTCGAGTGGTACCTTTCTAGTGGGTTAATTCATGTTTATGCATTTCCGCTGCCAGTAACATAGATTTGCGCTTCTGCTGCTGGCTGTCTCTTCTGTGGGACACTCCTTCAGCCATGCTGGCTTCATCTTCTTGGTGTTTTCATATGCTATATGACTGTGTCGATGTTCGGATGGCAGGGAAAGGAATTTGCGATGCCTATCCACCACCACCATCAGGTAAATGACCTTGTGTGACGGCCTCATCTGATATTTCCTCTTGGTTAGCCATCCTCACTGTTGTAACCCTGCTTTGCCCCTCATGATATGGGGACATCTTGTGGCTGCTGGCGTTAAACATATACTGCTCATGGCATGTACCCATCTTTACACTTTGTCACATCTGTTGCATGTCTTCCATCAATGTCTCAGATCTTATAGGTGAAGAGTGGGCATTGATGACACCCAGAGATGCATCCACATCGTTTGATGCATGATCCGGGAGCAGGAGTCCATGGAAGTCCTCATCTGATGGTCTTTATATAGAACAATGTCATCTATACACAACTGCTCAAAATGTTGATAATAGTATTTGATGTTCGGATGATACGGAGAGAGCTTCCCACATATGATGATAGCCATGAGATACCCATTTATAGTTGATACTCAAGATCGTGTCTGCCTGCTAAGCTTTAGACAAGGCAGTCATCCCAGATTTATGTGTTGATTTTGGGAAAGATCTGTGCTTGATCACGGATTGCAGCTATCATTCCATCCCCACCAAAGTTTTCAGTTCTAACATCTCTAGGACTACTCTGCATCAGCGTTACCGTGGAGACAACCAGCTGTACATTCAACTGTAAAATCATAAGTTTGAAGCGCTTCTTGCCATCATGCTAACTGGCCTTCTGGATCTTTCTTCTCTTTGAGGCATTTATGCGATGCGTGACCTGTATGGAATGTAAAATGATGTCCATAGAGGAACTGCTTATAATGCTTTGTAAAATATACCACTGCCAGCAATTCTATCTTAATTGTAGCATAGTTTCTCTGTATGGTTCAATGGTTGCCAGCTGTAGCTAATTCCTCGCCATCTTCAAGCTGCGATTAAACTGCTCCAATTCCCTATTCAGACGCATCAGTATCCAAAATAAATGGAATTCTAGGATTTGGATAAGCCAGAATCAGAGCCATAATTAAACAATCTGAAGTCTGAAATAGGGGTACGGCTTCTCCAGCCCATTGAAACGAATGATCCTTTTCAGTTAAACAATACAATTGGCTTCGCGCTTTCACTTCATCACACTTTGGTCTTCCC
The DNA here is from genome assembly GCA_034401795.1 of Chaetoderma sp. LZ-2023a. Lineage (NCBI taxonomy): Eukaryota > Metazoa > Mollusca > Caudofoveata > Chaetodermatida > Chaetodermatidae > Chaetoderma > Chaetoderma sp. LZ-2023a. Next base: position 18,077,139 of record CM067364.1, read on the forward strand.
AGTGGCATTTCCTGTGGAATCATCCCTCATTCGAAATACGTCACAGGACGCAGCCCGGGATAAGCACCTTTCCACACATATGTGAGATACCTATATAGGGGCACACAGTCAACCCATCCACTATAACATCACTCCATCTCCTTTGGCATTTACGCCAAGATTGCTTGACAAATGTGGCTGCGGCCCTTGTCAGGAATTTATCATCTACCAGCATTGCCAACACTACCACAGGGAATTTATCATCATGCATTAGCAAGCACCACCACTGGGAATTTATCATCATGCAATAGCAAACGCCACCATATCACAGAATTTACCATCCTGCAATTTCAAACACCACTACCTCAGGGAATTTATCATCCCGCAATAGCACTACCTCAGGGAATTTATCCCACAACTGTCTCACGCGGGTGTCATCTTGCTTCCCGTATTTCACTTCACGAAACCCGATCACAGAGGCATGACTCAATTACAACGCTTGACACTGCCTGACTATACATTGTACACAGCCAAAAACAGGTTGGTGCACTAATGCAATCATGACAACTGGCCCACGACCCAGTTGATAATGACCACCATCTGAGCTCAGGGTCAACTGACAATCTGATCCGCATTCATTCTCGCTAACATAATGCAAACTTTGCTTATTTTCCCCCAGTCTCACAGCAGACCATCTTTAACCAATGCAGCGAACTTCCAGTCAATTAAAGATGTCATGTGTGGGGACTGTTGTCCCCGCACCATACATGTCAACTTGCTGAGATGAGCTGGTCTCTAATCTCAGTTTTTAGAGACCAGCTCTCCAGGATGTTTATTCATCCTTCGTTTGACAAGGGGACCTTCAGTCTTCTCACCTGCACTATAGAACAATCTTAACATATCTCCAGACTCTTGTGAGCCCACTGCCACCCGTTGTCCAGAAACACTTCAAGGAGCCTATCCCTCTTAGTTTTGCTAAAATGGTTTATAAATCCTCTATAGTATTGACAAAAATCAGGCAAACTTCTGAGTTAAGTTACATTCTTAGGAGTTTGCTAATTCGCAACTTTTGAAATTTTAGCCAGATAAGTAGAAACCATTTCAGCAGAAATCTGATGACTTAAAGATTCAACTTCAAGATGAAAAAGCTTGTTTTAGCTTGAGAATTGCTTCTTCAAATCAATCCAAGTCTAGTAGTAGATGAAAAGAAGCATCCTTGAAAGTTTCCCATATACCACAACAGCATCGATGTAGCAGAGGCAGATTTTCCACTGAAGCTGTTAGAACATGCTCCATCAATCGCTTAAAGGTACTAGGAGCATTGCAGAGACCAAAAGGCATTTTGAGAAACTGGTAGAGCTCATCCCGGTAGATGAAAGGTGTCTTCTTGTTTTGATCATTCACGGCCACTTGCCAAATCTAATGTGCTGAACCATGCAGCGCCAGCAAGCGTATCCAGAGTGATCAATACGTGGTAACGGATATGAATCCTTCACAATTAGGTCATTCAAGCAGCAATAATTGATGCAGAAGTGCAGGCTGACATCATTCTTGGTGACTAACACAAGGTGAACATGAGGGATCAATAATGCCAGTCTTCAACACGCTCTTTGTCGATCCCATAGCGAAGTAGAGGATCTTGACATAGCAATCCAAATGACATCTGGCATGACAAGAATTAGGTAAATGTTAGTTTTTCAATTTAATTCAAGGTCTTATCTGATGTTGATAACACTCTACAGATTTACTCTATACCATCATTGCATCCAGTCTCCATCATAATGATTGTGGTTTTCAAATTTTTTCCATACTTTTCCAGCATTCAACCATGGCGTAATATTTTTGTGTGATATCCTGTATATATATCCTGCTTAAATTCTCCCAATGCGTCAATATTTTATTGCTTGTACTTGTAGCAGTGTAACAGCGTCACACCAAGAGTAAGTGTTATGGCAATTCTAGTAAGAAGATTTCTACCACTACCAGAAAGTTGGCTTAATCTGCTGAATATTTTGTCACTAATTTGACAGGAATTCATTGTTGATTTAGGCAGCAATGACTTCCTGGCAAATTAGTTGCAAAATATTCAATTGATTAATTCAGTTTTCTGCTAAGCTGTTCTCTCTGTGGCAGTCTAGAGCAGTTTCAGAATGTTGTTCACTAACGGCGAGAAAGGAAACAAATATTTTCACAATGTTCTAATGAATTAGTTTCATATCGGGAATAAAACTGAATTGTGAAGTTTATTTGTTGAAATGTATGTGACAAGATTTTTTAACGTCTTACATAAAGTACTTATGCACAAATGTATTCCCATTGTTGGTGATTGTACATAGTATTTGTACGAAACTACGAGAAGTATGCTAGCTCCATCTATTAAATCCACAGACCTGTATTGCTATAGACCGCTTATGATGATTCAAAGGCGGCATTTCCGAGCAGTATTTTCTAATATCTACCTGTCGCTGGTGATAGGTACATATTATTGTAAATAAAACTTTACCATGAAGACAAATGGAAACTCGAGAAACGTCCACAGTTGATTATGATAGATCTATTTTGTAGTTTTGTCTGACATTTTCCCGGAAATATTAGTCCCGCAATTCTCTCCAGTGTTCTCATTCGGTTGCTTTCACATTTACGTTTTAAGAACATGGTGACCTGGTGAGATTTGACATAGTTTATTCTTATCCGGTTGCTTTCACATTTACTTTCTATAAATATCCAGTGCAGCGGAACATGCCGACTTGCGGGATTTGACATAGATTATTTTTTGTGATAGACAAATATACACGTAGGACTGCCGGCAATTTTAGCACTTATTTTCATTTCAATCCCTGTCAACATTATATATTGAGAACACTATTATCGGCGAGCCAGAGAAAAACATGACCGCGTTTTAGGAAAACAATCTTGTCAGGAAGTGTTTTGGCATGCTTATGCTTATTCTGTTTTCGTTATTAATTCATGTACAGCACGGAGAGTCTCCTGGTATTTCGACCTCGACCTGTTTGGGTTTTTTGATTTTGCGCACCATGTCTTGTTCTTTTGCGCGTATATGTTTTGCAGCTGTGACATTTTTTGATAACTTAATTCTGAGCTGTACTGTAACTGCCATGCCCACTGGATCATTAGCAGATCGATACAGGAAGAAGCATATCAAAAATCATATCGTTTGCATGTGTATCATGATGCATCATGATTACACCCCTACAATGACTATGGCAGTGTCATTGTAAATTTATCATTGTACTATTCAGCAATCAAAAATGGAAACTATAATAGACAATTACCAAGAACCTTTTTCGAAACCAGATACTATTTTCAGAAAGGGTCCCCCATCTAACACATCCTGGATGGGTCACATCTGACACAATCTGGCTACCATAGATGCGTAAGTTGCAGATAATCCCTGGATAGCTGCAAGATAATTGCAAAATAGTTGCTATCAACAAGAACCAACCGTGAATGACTAAACCTCCATGGTAACAAGTTGGACACTTGTGAATGTATAAATCTAGGGAATCATTGTGACACTTGAAGAACCAGGTCAATCCACTAAATCAGAATTATCTTGAGATGTCTAGAATGGCCCACGTATCAATAGCAGAGCAGAAACCTTGCTCTTGCTATTGAGAGATATACTGTCGAAAAGATTCTTGTTGTATTTGTCCAAGTGGGACAGGATAATTGGAGTACAGATTTTGATCAAAATATACCTGGTAACAACTACCTAATGAAGCCACACCGCCACATGAGACACACACACACACACACACACACACACACACACACACACACACACACACACACACACACACACACACATACACACGCACACGCACACACACACACACACACACACACACACACACACACACACACATACACTGAGTGGGCTATCAGATCCCACACAGCACAATGGTATACCAGCAATCGACCAGCTGTCCAAGAAAAGCCTTCGACTGAAATGCTCTGCCAGAGCACATGGTTGCTAGTGTGTCACTAGATGCATTCACAGCTCTGGTGACCAAGGACTAGATATGTGCATATTGTTTTTAATCTGCACCTGTAAATACTTTTCAGCACCCTGCTTTTAGCTTGGTGCATGCACACACCTGACATAATCTTAATCAATTTGAAGGTGACCAGCATTTGGAAGAAGAAGAATATATGCTCCATTAATTTACATGTGACTGATGCTAAGGAGACCTGATCAGTACTGACAACTAGTCAACCTACATTTTGAGTCACATACCTGGTGGCTGTGGTTAATCAGAGATAGCTACACCGTTTCTATTCAATCAATTACAATTCTCACCTCCATATACACTACCATAAGACACAGAACGGACACGCTACAGTATCAATTTCACCTACAAAAATGTCACTTCACTGGTTTGACAGACAAAAGGCCAAACAGGCCTCAAAACCGTAATGATAATGAAGATGATCTACTTCATTCAGCCAAATCAATGCAGATTCAACTCAATACTTTACAGGCAGTTACCCGCACGGGGTACGTACAACAGGAGCAATATACAGAATAAGAAGAAGAACCTAGCAACGAAAAATGGCAAAATTTGTAATAGCGGGTTTGTATAGTTATTTTCACTTAGAGAATATCATTAATAATTAAATATATACTAGATAAAATGGCCAAATTGCCAACTGTCCTATAAAATTGTCCAAGCGTCCTTTTACGGAATGTCTAATCCCATTTTTGTACTTAGTTACCTGTTTTCGTAAATTAATTTTTTTTGCATAAAATGGGACACCCAAACTGGTAACTGGATGGAATTCTGTGCTAAAACGATAAACAAGAGATCACAATTAATGTACAAATACATACCTTGAATAGTTGTCTTGCTGATTATCAAAGATTTGACGTCAAATAATCTCGGAGTTCCGAATGCGCATGTGCAGCAAACGTCGGGTCAAAGGTCAAAGCACATAAACAAACCACGTTATGTGCCTTCGCTTAGCAATAATCACATAGCTTTTACAGCGTTTTCAGCTAAATAAACTTTTTACAAACATCTCGCTTCATAAAGATATTTTTATGTAGTAATCACTGCGTGTTTATAAAACAAATTTCATATGGCTAACACAAATCGCATGAAATACCCTATTTTCGTATATTCCCAATATGTAGTGCGGCTATGTTTGATTCCAGCGACTGTTGCCGGGTATTATATAATTTTTTTAAATTTCATACCCATGTTGATTAAAACCTACAGAATCAACAGTTTGTAACTGTTAGCGCGTCCTTCCCCCCCCCCCCCCCCCCCCCAACACGCAGCCACCCCCCCAAATAGCCACGGCCGGGGTGTCAAGAACGTAAATATTTGTTATTAAATCTTTTTTTAAAAACTCAGGTTCGGCTGTATGTTTTAACACCTCCCCCCCCCCCCCCCCCAATAGCAGTTGGCTGCTATAACCTTTTGGAAATTTATATCACATATCATATATAGCACCTACATTCATAGGTGTGTAGGAACGTACAGTGGCGGGGTGGAGGGGTTGATGGTGCTAAACTATATGGGTGTGACCAAAACCTAATGGGCGCTACGGAGAATACACTGAGAGAAAAAATCTGAAGGGTTGCTAGTGCCCCCACCGCTCCCCTACACCTATGTATATGGCAAGCATCTCGAAAATTTAAAAGCCAACTTGTCCTTGTATGGTATCTGTGTTAAATCCAATAAACGAACTTGTAAGGTTCTGAAAACAAGTATTTTATTTTTTAATTTACGCTCTTGATACCCACCCACCCATCCACCCCACACATAGACTATACCCCCTCCAACAATGGCAATCCGGTGATTTTTTGTTTGAAAAATCCAAATTTGTAAACAAAATTAGGGTGAAGTATGGTATGTTGTGGTGCATTGTTTTAATTTTATTTTAAGAGCAACCCTATGTCTAAAGTCTACAATTAAAGTATTAGAAGGATTCTCAGATCGAGCTTAATTGTCAAAGCTTTTCATTGGGAAGATCTAACTCACACCCTCCCGACACTGCCTCCTGCCACACTGTCAATCAAATAGTTTTTCAGAACAATGCGATTACTGATCACCCATTAGAGCTGGGTGGTATTGATATTTACATGATGGTATCGGTACCATGAAAAAATACCACGGTATACCGTCATCTCAGCTTGGGGCATGCCAAGAAATTAGAACAATTTTTCCCACTTCCTTCTCACTTCCATCTCCAATCAACGGTAAATATAGGTAGAATAAATAAATCGGTTTCCTGATTTAGAGAAGAAAAACATGGCTATTGCGACTGTTTAGTTTCACGATTTTATTAGGTCACTATTTTTATTGACGTAATATCATTCATGGGAATATCGGTCAAAGGGTGTGGTCGACTCGCTAACTATAACCCGCTGTTTGAGACATTGGGGCGCACTATTTTCAATCTGGATTGTTCTTGCTATTAATGCGTGCGACCAGCAAACGGCACATTTTATTTTGGCAGTCGAGCGCTTTGATAAACAGAGTCTAGATAAAATTGCATTAGTGCACCAACAGAGAATGACTTTAGATGTTTTAAATAAAGCAATTTTACCATGAGACTTTCAAGACGTACGTTTGACATACAATTCTGCCTGTCATTATTTTGTAATTGACGTCTTGATATTTGTTTTTACAACGACCCTTTCACCTCAACTCGGCTAATAGGTAGGGATGCCTGTATTTTTGGCACTATTAGCACCTATTTACTCTTGGTCAAGGCATATTTTATGAATATATTTCTCAAATATTACTCAAACATTATGGACGGTATTCACGGTAGGGCTGCGCGATATACCGATACCATATTTAAAACCGATATCCTGCACTGACGGTTTCATAACCGATTATAAAAAATAAATATCGAAAAACCGAATATGTACATATTTTCGATTTTTCGTATCAGGATTGTTAAAAATAAAAGATACTAATGAGCATGAAAGGCGTAATGAATAATAATGACCATACTTTCCATTAAGCTACGTTCGGGGCAACTAATAATTGAACGTGGCCCCAATTGTGCATATTGTGTAACTCCATGTAACTCGCTGTACGCCGAGAGAAATCAAGCAGCGAATTAATTAAATAAATATCCATTCGTCTTTTCTATGGTAGTCTCAGATAAATTTGCAATATAAAACACAATACTAACGCGAGAATTTGTCATTGAAATTTGTATCAGGGAAAACATTTCTAAACAACGGCATCCATTTTATTTACGTCACCGGCTAATTAACATAATGCAAAGTCGTCCCAAAACTAAATCGCCCCAATGCATAAAAATCTCGCCAATAAATATAATGCTGAATACATTTTGCTGATTAGGATATAATTTGAAATAAAATTATTACTCAAACCGTTTTTAAAACGTTATCTTCTATACACAATATCATATTGACTTATGAAATTCACGTTCGCAATATTACAGTTAATATTTTCTTCAAGGCATAATTTCGTCCTCGGGCCGAATTGGAAATGAAAGAAGAAAGGGATGTAATTACATCATAATTAATTACAATCACATGATTTACGTCTTTTCGCAACCTGTTTTACTGATTTATGATTAATTTATGATTAATTTTGACAAAATAAACTATGTTTATTTAACTGTGCGTAATATTTAGGCAGTCTAATTAATAATTTCACTCCCGCGATGATGGATATTATAAGATATTTTAAGCTTTAAAGGCGTAAAACCATAGGCCTTTGAACTTTCGTCCATCCATCCCTATACCACGTATTCCCCCTACTATAAAATGTGGTAAAACATTACGAATGTATCAGGGCGTGAAAATACGTTCTGTTTTCGTGCTTTTTTTTATCATTTAAATTTTTTGTTTCATGTCCATAAAACGGATACTCTGCTAAAACCGATATGACAAGTCATATCGAAACCGATATGGCTGTAAGCCAAACCGCGCAGCCCTAATTCACGGTATTTGGAAATGTCAACGGTCACGGTATCGGTTCACGGTATACCGCGGTCCTCACGGTACTACCGTCAGACCGCCCAGCTCTATCACCCATGCACCTAAACAATCTAGCAATCAAAGGATCAACAAGTCAGCCACTCTAGAGCAATCAGAATAATCATTCAGTCAATTAATGATTAAAGAAATGAATCAATCAATAGTTGGATTCAAGTCAACTCAATTACAGCCAGCCATGCCAATCAATTAGGTATATATATGCACCATTGCAGTGGCGTCGTGTATGGGGCGGTTTGGGCTACCAAGTAGCCTAAACGCATGAGTGAGTGATCGACTAACCAACAGAGTACATAACTGGCTGGCCCGCCGACCGACCAACTCACAGAGCGACCGACTCACAGACCGACCGATTCACAGACCGACCGACCGACTCACAGACCGACCGACTCACAGTGAGCGAGTCAGTGAGTGAGCGGTCAGTCAGTGAGCTTGCTCGCTCATTGGCTCGCTGACTAGCTCACTCACGACCGACTCACAACCCGACCGACTGACCGAACCCACTCACTCACTCACTCACTCACTTACTCACTCACTCATCCACTCACCGACTGACAGACTCACTCGCTCACTGGCTGGCTCGCCGACCACTCACTCACTCACTGGCTGACTGACCAACTCACTGACTCACCGACCCACTCACTCACTCACTCACTCACTCATCCACTCACCGACTGACAGACTCACTCGCTCACTGGCTGGCTCGCCGACCACTCACTCACTCACTGGCCGACTGACCAACTCACTGACTCTCCGACCCACTCACTCACTCACTGGCCGACTGACCAACTCACTGACTCACCGACCCACTCGCTCGCTCGCTCACTCACTCACTCACTCACTCACTCACTCACTCACTCACTCACTCACTCACTCACTCACTCACTCACTCACTCACTCACTCACTCGTGAGTGAGTGAGTGAGTGACTGATAAATTGTGTGGGTGAGTGAGTGAGTGGCAGTAAGATTGACCAACTGGCTGGTCAACTGACCAATTAACTGGCTGAGTGAGTGGGTCAGTTGTGGATTGGGTCATAGGTTGATGTCTGTCTGCCGCTGGGGCTGCCACATGCCTGGTTGTCTGGCTGCCACCCTGGCTGATTGCCTGACATGGCTGCCTAATTGCATACCCTGCCCTGCTCTGCCCAGTCCTGGTTGCATTCCTGCCATGCCCTGGTTGCCTGACTACCTATCACGCCTTGACTGCCTGCCTGCCTGTCCTATACTGGTTGCCTGCCAGCCCTACTCTGGCTGCCTGATTGCTTGCCCTGGCTGCCTGTCCTGCTCTGGCTGCCTGACTGACTGTCTGCCCTGGCTGCCTGCCTTCCTTCCTCCCCTGGCTGCCTGATTGCATGGCTGCCATATGCCATGCCCTTGCTGTCTGTCTGCTCTGATCTGGCTGTCTGATTACCTGCCATGTCCTGACTGACTGCCAGCACTGGTCGGCTGCCTGCCTGCCCTCCCTGGCTGCCTGCCCTACCCTGGCTGCCTGATTTCCTGCCTGCCCTCCCCTGGCTGCCTGATTGCCTGCCCTCCCTTGGCTGCGTGATTGCCTGCCCTCCCCTGGCTGCCTGCCTGCCCTGCCCTTGCTGCGTGATTGCTTGCCCTGCTATGGTTGCCTGATTGGGGGTAATATTACATAGTGCCCCGGTCCTGCCCTGGCTGCCGGCCTGAGTGGTTTGTTTGACTGATGTTTATTTATGGGTAATATGATAAACATAATTATACTCTGTTTGTTTATCAATGAATAGTGCAATCTACGCACACGTATTACATTGAATGATTACATTAGGTTGCCTAATAGTGCCTTTAGGAGACTAGAGAATTATATAGTGTTAAATTTGGAATATTAGAACAATGAAATTGTAAGACCCACGTATGCGTAGTACCATACACACAAACTATATAGGCCTAACTATGAAGCTGGTGTATGTGTGTAGGCCTACACTCAGTCTCACGTAATTGCTGACATTGTGTAGACTTAAAAATAACCATATTGTAATTGCACTGCTAAAATACATATAATAACTACATTTATTTATTGAATTTATGCAAAATACACTAGTGTGAATCCACTTCTAATCGGAACAGCGAGTTAATGGGCCGAATTGGCACTGGGGCGAATGCGCTTGACCACGTTGTTTTCTGCCTCCAGTTGCGTAAATATTATTTGATTTTCTAATTCTGCTGCATAAATATCTTGATATGATTCCATATCAAGCTGTCGCTAAGAAGTTCACACATAAGAACACCATAAAACACGCATGTATGAGGAGGAAAATTCGCAGCGTAGCATTCATAGCCGCAGAGCTGTCAGACTCGAGAGATTTGTTTATGTGCTTTGACCTTTGACATATTACCCATAATTCTTTGCGACGCCGTAACTCCGAGGTAGCTTATTATCATGGTGTTCCGTATTCTCGCGGTCACAATAAAATAAATTAATCTTCTCTGACTGAAATGTTGTTTGGATTTGAATCTAATAAAATCTTGTTCATAGGAAGGTTTTTGTATCGTACGTAATTTGTTTAAAACATAATTCATATCATCGGATAATGGGGTTTCGAGGGTGTAAGCACATCTTCGCCGATTTAATATAAGTGTAGGAATTTTATCACCAAATTTTGTCAATTTCGTAACTAGCAAACATTTTCTGAAATAAAACGTTCTTAAAGATAAACCCTAAAATAAACTTAGCAAATATTATCACTCATAAGTCACAATTAAGCAAATATCATCATTAATAAGTCACAATTAAGCTAATTTCATCATTCACATGTCACAACTGAGCAAATATTATCATTTACAGGCCACAACTGAGCAAATATCATTCACAAGTCACACCTGAGCAAATATCATTCATAAGTCACAATTGGGAAAATTTCATCACTTCTAGCTCACAGTTGAGAAAATTTCATCACTTATAAATCACAACTGAGCAAATTTCATCACTAATATGTCATAATTAAGCAAACTTCATCACTTATAAGGTCAGAAGTTAGTAAATATTATCACTCATATGTCACAATTAAGCAAATATCATTCATAGGTCACAATTGTGCAAATTTCATCACTTATAAATCACAACTGAGCAAATTTCATCACTAATATGTCATAATTAAGCAAACTTCATCACTTATAAGGTCAGAAGTTAGTAAATATTATCACTCATATGTCACAATTAAGCAAATATCATTCATAGGTCACAATTGTGCAAATTTCATCATTCACAAGCCAAAACTGAGCAAATATTATCATTCATAAGTCACAATTAAAAGCAAAATATCATCATTCATAAGTCACAATTAAGCAAAATATCATCATTCATAAGTCACAATTAAAAGCAAAATATCATCATTCATAAGTCACAATTAAATGCAAAATATCATCATTCATAAGTCACAATTAAAAGCAAAATATCATCATTCATAAGTCACAATTAAAAGCAAAATATCATCATTCATAAGTCACAATTAAAAGCAAAATATCATCATTCATAAGTCACAATTAAAAGCAAAATATCATCATTCATAAGTCACAATTAAAAGCAAAATATCATCATTCATAAGTCACAATTAAAAGCAAAATATCATCATTCATAAGTCACAATTAAGCAAAATATCATCATTCATAAGTCGCAATTAAAAGCAAAATATCATCATTCATAAGTCACAATTAAAAGCAAAATATCATCATTCATAAGTCACAATTAAAAGCAAAATATCATCATTCATAAGTCACAATTAAAAGCAAAATATCATCATTCATAAGTCACAATTAAAAGCAAAATATCATCATTCATAAGTCACAATTAAAAGCAAAATATCATCATTCATAAGTCACAATTAAAAGCAAAATATCATCATTCATAAGTCACAATTAAGCAAAATATCATCATTCATAAGTCACAATTAAAAGCAAAATATCATCATTCATAAGTCACAATTAAAAGCAAAATATCATCATTCATAAGTCACAATTAAAAGCAAAATATCATCATTCATAAGTCACAATTAAAAGCAAAATATCATCATTCATAAGTCACAATTAAAAGCAAAATATCATCATTCATAAGTCACAATTAAAAGCAAAATATCATCATTCATAAGTCACAATTAAAAGCAAAATATCATCATTCATAAGTCACAATTAAAAGCAAAATATCATCATTCATAAGTCACAATTAAAAGCAAAATATCATCATTCATAAGTCACAATTAAAAGCAAAATATCATCATTCATAAGTCACAATTAAAAGCAAAATATCATCATTCATAAGTCACAATTAAAAGCAAAATATCATCATTCATAAGTCACAATTAAAAGCAAAATATCATCATTCATAAGTCGCAATTAAAAGCAAAATATCATCATTCATAAGTCGCAATTAAAAGCAAAATATCATCATTCATAAGTCGCAATTAAAAGCAAAATATCATCATTCATAAGTCACAATTAAAAGCAAAATATCATCATTCATAAGTCACAATTAAAAGCAAAATATCATCATTCATAAGTCACAATTAAAAGCAAAATATCATCATTCATAAGTCACAATTAAAAGCAAAATATCATCATTCATAAGTCACAATTAAAAGCAAAATATCATCATTCATAAGTCACAATTAAGCAAAATATCATCATTCATAAGTCACAATTAAAAGCAAAATATCATCATTCATAAGTCACAATTAAAAGCAAAATATCATCATTCATAAGTCACAATTAAAAGCAAAATATCATCATTCATAAGTCACAATTAAAAGCAAAATATCATTCATAAGTCACAATTAAAAGCAAAATATCATCATTCATAAGTCACAATTAAAAGCAAAATATCATCATTCATAAGTCACAATTAAAAGCAAAATATCATCATTCATAAGTCACAATTAAAAGCAAAATATCATCATTCATAAGTCACAATTAAAAGCAAAATATCATCATTCATAAGTCACAATTAAAAGCAAAATATCATCATTCATAAGTCACAATTAAAAGCAAAATATCATCATTCATAAGTCACAATTAAAAGCAAAATATCATCATTCATAAGTCACAATTAAAAGCAAAATATCATCATTCATAAGTCACAATTAAGCAATATATCATCATTCATAAGTCACAATTAAAAGCAAAATATCATCATTCATAAGTCACAATTAAAAGCAAAATATCATCATTCATAAGTCACAATTAAAAGCAAAATATCATCATTCATAAGTCACAATTAAAAGCAAAATATCATCATTCATAAGTCACAATTAAAAGCAAAATATCATCATTCATAAGTCACAATTAAAAGCAAAATATCATCATTCATAAGTCACAATTAAAAGCAAAATATCATCATTCATAAGTCACAATTAAAAGCAAAATATCATCATTCATAAGTCGCAATTAAAAGCAAAATATCATCATTCATAAGTCGCAATTAAAAGCAAAATATCATCATTCATAAGTCACAATTAAAAGCAAAATATCATCATTCATAAGTCACAATTAAAAGCAAAATATCATCATTCATAAGTCACAATTAAAAGCAAAATATCATCATTCATAAGTCACAATTAAAAGCAAAATATCATCATTCATAAGTCACAATTAAAAGCAAAATATCATCATTCATAAGTCACAATTAAAAGCAAAATATCATCATTCATAAGTCACAATTAAGCAAAATATCATCATTCATAAGTCACAATTAAAAGCAAAATATCATCATTCATAAGTCGCAATTAAAAGCAAAATATCATCATTCATAAGTCGCAATTAAAAGCAAAATATCATCATTCATAAGTCGCAATTAAAAGCAAAATATCATCATTCATAAGTCGCAATTAAAAGCAAAATATCATCATTCATAAGTCGCAATTAAAAGCAAAATATCATCATTCATAAGTCGCAATTAAAAGCAAAATATCATCATTCATAAGTCGCAATTAAAAGCAAAATATCATCATTCATAAGTCACAATTAAAAGCAAAATATCATCATTCATAAGTCACAATTAAAAGCAAAATATCATCATTCATAAGTCACAATTAAAAGCAAAATATCATCATTCATAAGTCACAATTAAAAGCAAAATATCATCATTCATAAGTCACAATTAAAAGCAAAATATCATCATTCATAAGTCACAATTAAAAGCAAAATATCATCATTCATAAGTCACAATTAAGCAAAATATCATCATTCATAAGTCACAATTAAAAGCAAAATATCATCATTCATAAGTCACAATTAAAAGCAAAATATCATCATTCATAAGTCACAATTAAAAGCAAAATATCATCATTCATAAGTCACAATTAAAAGCAAAATATCATCATTCATAAGTCACAATTAAAAGCAAAATATCATCATTCATAAGTCACAATTAAAAGCAAAATATCATCATTCATAAGTCACAATTAAAAGCAAAATATCATCATTCATAAGTCACAATTAAAAGCAAAATATCATCATTCATAAGTCACAATTAAGCAAATTAAAACAGAAGATTTCTTACTAACTTCATTCATAATAAGTGACAACTGATCAAATTACACATCACTTTTAGCTCAACATTTAGCAAATTTGACCATTCACAAGTCACAACTAGCAAATATCATCATTCACAAGTCTTAACTGAGCATAAAATGGTCATAATTATCAAAGCCTTTATTAAATTTAATTGTATCCAGGGTTCGTACAAACTTGAAAAGCCCTTGAATTTTGGCATCTGCCTTGAAAAGCCTTGAATTTGAAATTTGTCTTGAAAAGTATTGGAATTTCAGCCATCTGCCTTGAAAAGCCCTTGAAATCAACATTTCCTCCCATGTGATTTTTACTGTCTGCAAAACGTTCACGTACTTATGTAAATAAAGATTTAAGAAAATTTGATTGGCAAAATCTATCTGGAAATGAGTAAGTTCCAAAATTCAAACTAATTTGAAATGTTCTAAAGGTAAGTTGTATGAAATTTTGCACCAGTGTCATATTCTCACTTTGTCCGGGATGCTGGTTCTGAGCCCTTGAGAAATCAACTTTTTTAATCGTGAAAGTCCTTGAAAAGTCCTTGAATAAGAAAACCTGCCAGCTGTATGAACCCTGGTATCCATATTGTTCTGAAAACTCTATCGAATATAAACAGGCAGAAGGTCACACTGGACAGCTACACAGGAAGTGTCATTGATAGATGAAGTACTTTCACCTTCCTCCATTGTCTCCCTGGCGACTTCATTTCCAATATCGTCTTATGTTGGTTTATGTTGACTCTTTCGCGAGGCGCGGTGTTCTCTCGAGATCTAATACCCTAACAGGAGTTTGAAACAGGGACGGGTCAATCAGTTATCAAACGGGTGCCTATTATTCAAATTAGTGTATTTATTTTACTACTTTCAGGTAGAGTTTGTTACCAATCGGCGTGATTAATCCCGATTGGACAGTGCATCTGATGAATCCAGAATTTCTCACATTCCTTGCGGAAAGAACTGGCTTCCGGTGTAGCAGGATCGTGATGGAGCACTTCAATGATTCTGTAATCAACTGAAGTGAAATTGTGATTGGAATGATTAAAATGTTCTGCGACTGGTTTGTCTTTCTTATGTTTTATATCCCGTATATGTTCTTTAATGCGAATTTGAAATTCACGTTTTGTTTCACCAATGCTTTGAACATATGTTACATGTGATTAGATAAACCATATTTGTTGTGTGACAAAACGTGATAATTAAGCCCTGTGTGAGAGCAGTAGAATGTGCGTGTTTGGTCCATTTTTGGACACAGATACAGTTTTGTTTGCTGCAGGGGATAACCAGGTTTGTTATGCTTCTGCCCTGAATGCCATATGTTTTGGCATCTAAAAATTGGACTGATACTAATGTGTCTTTGAAAGAGGGATTCCTCCTGTGGCCAAATAATGGCGCTTGTGTGAAGGTGGAGCGACATTTGGGATGGCTCTGTAATTGATCCCAATGCCCTAAGATGATGTTTCTGGCTAGTTTGCTGTGTGTATGGAAGTCCATAATGCATGAAATCCTGGTGCATGGTGAGTGTGGTGGTTTTAGTGCGACGAGTGATTCGCGTGTTTTGTTAAGCATTCTAGAAAGACTGTTTTCTAAGTCTTTTTCAGGGTATCCATGTATGACATGATGGTTTATCATGTCGTGTGCATGTTATAGGAAATCATCATTTCTACTGCAAATCCGTTTAATTCTCAATAATTGCCCATATTGGTTGGCTTTTTTGGTGGAATCCGGATGTGCTGAAGAAAAGTGTATATATCCATGGGTGTCGGTTGGTTTCGTGTATAGATCAAACCATATATGCCTATTTGGTAATAGGTAGACAGTGGTGTCTAGGAAGGTAATTGATTTTTGGGATTTTTCGTCTGTGAATTTGATAGAGTGATGTGAATCATTCATAAATTTTATGAATTGGTTCAATGATTCCAAGCCTGGTATCCAAATCATAAAGATGTCATCAATGTACCATAGGTAAAGTGCCAGTTTAGTGGTGGTGGCTTTGAGTAGTCTTTCTTCTAGTTGTGCCATGAAAATTATGGCGTAGCTGGGTGCGGCTTTTGTTCCCATGGCTGTCCCGCCGGTTTGTAGATAGTGTTCTTTATTGAATTCAAAATTGTTGCAAGTTAGGACAATTTTGAGTAACGGTAACAGTCACCTGCAGGTGACTGTGCCAGGGCAGCTGTCTCTTCTAAGGAATTGTACTACTGCCCTTGTCCCTTCAGTGTGTGGGATATTGGTATACAGGGATGTGATGTCCATTGTGACAAGGATGGCATGTGGCAGAACCTGTCCGAACTTGTCCAGTTTGTTGATGAAATCCATGGTGTCACATACGTATGAGTTGATTAGTGGTAGGTGAATTTTGATGTATTCATCAGCACCTCGAGAAAATCTATCACCACCACCCAGAGCTATTTCAACATCTCCACAGTGAGTTGCCACACCTGCCGCGTTAACACCTGTCACACCAACCGCCACAGTTTCTTCGATAGGCAATTCTCCTCGAGCACGTTCTCCAGACGTCAACCAACCTGGGACTTCTTCACAGCCACCCACCATTGACTGAGATATACCGAACCCTACATCCACCACCTAAGGGTAAGGAAATTGTCTACATCTATTCTGCACCACTATCAAGCCCAGAACCCGGCAGTGACTTGGAAGAAGCCATCAGACCAGCCACAGGTTCACCTGTCTTCAGCCCCGGATTCAACAGCCCTGACAGTGGCGTTTCCGGGCCTACTGCCGAAGAAGACTATCAAGAAGATATGGAGAATAGCACATTAGATCCCCCGTTCCAAGGAGATTCCTCGGAAAACTCTGGGACGACGAACTAGGAGCAGTAGCGCTCCTAGAGATCATCAACAACCATAATTAAAGTTAAATGATAGTGATAATTCTAACTAAAATCGAAAACTAACTATAACTGCGGTCTACTACCTCTACTGGTTACTGCTTTAAATTTTCTCCTGAAAACCTCGGGAAACTATGTTCTTATACAACTGATGAGAACACCATCCTCTGATGAGTATAGCCTAAACATGGACATGAAGCGCCAAGAGTATGGATAAACTATGGAGGGTCACAATAACAATTGAACCAATGTCACATAACCTTTTATACGCAAACTCTGGCCAAACTGACCACAAGCCATCTGTTTCTAGTAAATTACCACATACAAATAAATTAATAACAATTAAAACCGGGTACAAAATGTCCAAACTGGGCACATAAAATGACCAAACCGGGTACATGGAAGTACAAACCAATTGTACATTATCAATTTATCATATAACCGGGTACACCTGTACCTGATGTTCACCAACCGGGTACACCTACCCCCACACTTCGGGTACACAAATAAAAAAGATATCGGGTACATGTACACAGGCAACCGGATACAAACTGTCTAGAACAATGGAATTTTCCTACCAAAACTGGGTGCATACCCATAAGATCGGGTACAATCGGGTACACCTAGTGTAGCCCAAAGAGTATAAAAGGAGCGCGCAAACAGTGCACTGGCATCCAGACTCAACAGACACTAACCATTAGCATCAGGACAAAAAAGCACCTCACAATTTTCTTTCAAATCATTATGCAAATTAGGCCTAAAGTACAATACTCGGTTACTATCGTGCTATGATAACATATAGCAATTTTCGAGTTCCGACTCTAGGATATCTATATCCGAGTACTCGCTCTAAATAAACTTATTTTGCGATTGGAGGCGAACCACATGATTTATATTTTTTTGCGACAACATTTTATGTCAAATTCTAGATGAATTTTAATATAATAAATGATCTTTACTAAGGGATACTCAATATGTAGGCCCTCCAATTTAATAATTTCACTTCCGCGATGATGTTTCGGAGGTATACATGTAACATAGATGTAAGGCAGCGGGAATTTGTACCATGAAATTGTGTTACATTTCCGTGTTATAGTCTATCAGATTTAACCATTTTAGAAAATTGATTTCAACTTTTTCTTGAAATATTTCTAGTATAAGCCTACCCCCCCCACCCCCCCCCCCCCCCCCTTCTCAGAGATGATGTTTTGGAAACTGACAACCTGTTATCCTATTAGAAGCCTAGGCTATATGGTAAGCTCTGTATTTCTAACAAACTTGTTTATGTAATTCACCTTTCTAGAGTATTCATCTGAAAATCTGATGTCATAATCAGCTAAGCTGCGTGTAGGATGACGTCATAATCATTACATCATAAATTATTCTATATGGCCCGTCATTAACTCTTAATATTCTGACACGTTGTATGACTTGTATGTCTCTACTATTTAATAAACATGCTGTTGAATATTTTGAAACTAATTTAACTGGGTGCTGTTGCTGCCAAATTAGTTTCAAAATATTCAACAGCTTACCTGTATAGTTTTCTGGAAATTGATAGTCAGGGAGGTCAGGGATCGATCGATTCCAACACGAGCGAGCTGTGGGTGGAGCTTAGCTAGAGATGGGCGGGGCATAGCTAAAAATGGAAAGGTCCATTACTGTTTGTTGACAGACTCCTTTGCTCAAGTCATAATTTACATTGACATCAATTCACTTACGATCATGGATATAATAGAAATTAAGCGATTAGGTCACCCTCGAAAACACATGACACAGTACTCAAAATCTATATGCTACAGTGCCACTGTGACAAAAACGTGAGAGTGACGGTCTGCAATCTCTGATTGCTTGTGTTGTTGTCTTGCATGCGAAGCAGAAAGCGGGACATACACATGTATGTGTCACTTTTCCGACAGCGGTGATGACGTCAACAATGTAAATTTTTTGCCTTTGGCAAAACTTCAGCTTATATTTCAGGATCAAAATCGTATTGCAACTAAACTGGGCCAGGTGGTTACCTCCTGTACTGTTAGGAAGCAGCATGATGATACTGAGGTCACAAGGTCAAATGTCAAGGTCACTGTGACCTTGATTAAAAACTGTTTTTTTCAATGTTACGGTCAATGCCAGTGATAAACACGAGACAAACGAGACATTTAATTTCTCAGAATTCATGTTTTTGTTCTTTCAGGCTATGCTGACTGTCCGTATTTTGCCCGCGTGGAGTTGCTCGGTGACACGCTTAAAAGCAGCCTTGATGAATTCTATTTGCACAAAATTGTTAAGAAGCCTAATGAATGGGAGGTAACCAAGTGGCGTTAAGTACATGTTTAAACCTTTAACACTCAGCCAAAAACAGCCAAAAACAGCTTCTGCAGTGGTCTTGGAAAATGTCAATTTGCAGACCAAGAGAAGACAAATTTTGAAAATTTACCACTGGAATGACTGGCTCGATAACCGAGCCAGTCATTCCAGTGGTGAATTTTCGAAAAATAGTCTTCTCTTGGTCTGCAAATTGACATTTTCTGTGAGAAATTTGAAATTGTCTTGAATAAATTCGAGGATTAACCCTTCATCGGTGAATTCCCCAAATCTCAATTTCAAGACAATAATACAGGAAAGCTGTTGGATTTTTTGAAATTAATATGACTGGAAGCCGTTGCAACAGAATATGATGTGCATTGGAAAGAATCTACTGTTAACCCTTTAACCCTCGAATTTGTTCAAGAAAATTTTATTTTTCTCATAAAATGTCCATTTGCAGATCAAGAGAAGACTATTTTGTTTAATTTATCACTGGAGTGACTGGCGCGGTTGTCGGAAAAAAAAGAAGTATCTTCTTGGTCTGTAAATGGACATTTTTCAAGACCACTGTAGAAGCAATTTGTGGCTGATATGAGTGTTAAAGGGTTAAAATCTACATGTAATTTTGTGGACAAATATTACGCCTCCATAATTCCTGCTGTATGTTTGTGTCAGTGACGTTGTCCTGTAGCAATCTTTGCACCACTATTTCAATATCACAGAACTCATACATGAATCTTGAATTCTAGGTATTGTTAACCCATTCACCAACAAATGCTGGGGAAAGTAAATTCTTTACAATATGAAACTTATTCTGTTGAATATTTTGACAGTAATTTGACTGTAAGCCGTTGCTAGTCAGATTAATTTCAAAATATATTCAACAGTTTCCCTGTAAGGTTGCCTTGAAAATGAGATATGGGGAATTCATCGGCGAATGGGTTATATTCAGAATTTATACACAGATTGCAAAATTTGGAAAAGTGTAGGAATTTTTGAAAACTTGTTGGGAATGTTGTAGATTTGATATGAGATTAATCACGATTTATAGTGCTCCGGCAAATTTTAAAATCAAAGACAGGGTTAATGATAACCATCTCATGATGAAACCTGCCAAAACCGGCCACTGAAATGGCCGTAAGGAATATGTGCCTTTGCATGCCAAAGAGAAGATTACTTTTGAAAATTTTAAAAACTGCCTCATTCCAGTGCTAAATTAAAAAAAATATTCTCTTGGCCTGCAAATGGATATTTAAGAAGCAAATATTTTAATATTCTTGAACAAATTTAGCTATTAAGTAATCTTTTCTCATGTGTTTATAATTATTAATTAAGAGCATTATGTTTTTTCACTAGTCATGGTTGAAGGAGACGTGTGATGAGCGCGGATGGATGCATAGTAGTTCACCACTTGTATGGCGTGAGCTGGTCGATCGAGGCGGTAAGGGTGTTCTTATCGGTGGCGCAAATGAATTCCAGGAGTAAGTTTTCAAATAAATATTTACCTTTGAAGTAATAATTAACCCTTTAGCAGTCAAGACCTCGCAGTAAAATTAAACTCTTTCCCTAGTCTATGTCTATTTGCATGCCTAGAGAAGATTATTTTTGAAAATTTACCACTGGAATGACTGACTCGATTATCGACCCAGTCATTCCAGTGGTACATTTTCAAAATTAATCTTTCTTGGCCTTTAAATTGATAATTTGCAACACCACTGCAAAGACCTGTTTTGTCTTAAACATTAAAGGCTTTAACCCTTTAACCCTCAAATTTATTTAAGAAAATTTAAATTTTCTCTTAAGAAATGTCCATTTGCAGAGCATGAGAAAATTATTTTTGAAAATGTAACCTAATAATAAGTTACACCTTCGAGGTAACCAATAGTTCAGTTGTTATTGCACCACAAAAACATCCATTACCGTTCAATCACTACTTGCTAAATCAATTATCTGCATTTAGCTATCAGAATAAAATTTGTATGCCTGCATACACACCTCCCCATGCCTATTCCTATTAATATGGACCCTTAACCAGGCTAATGGTTACATCCATCTCCAGCATAATGACAGATATAGACTGGCACCAGGCTATAATCCCTCATAGTGACGCTTGTCACTAAGCGCGCTCGCACATGCGCACTGGAGCCCAAATAGGAAACAGATTCACTTTTCAATTATTCTGCAAGCAGAACTACTGCTAAAATATTCTGTAAGAGTTTTTTATGCTTTGCGCTGTGTCAGCTACACTATTGTCTTCTATATTACCAAGGAATATGCCTAATATGAATCAATCCTCCCTAAGTTTTGTTTAGGAAGTTTATTAGTGGTTATATTGTATTTTATAACTATGTTCATATTGTTACCAGTTTTCGTGAAAGATCGAATTCTCGTTTCGTGGTAACCTAATTACTATGCCTATATCATCATCATCATTATCTAGCGTTCGACAAAGAGCCCTTATCAATTTACTTCTAGTGCATTATAAAGATTTTCATTTATTCCTATGCAAGTTTGTTTTCTTGTCGGTAGGATTTTGATTTCTAATTTTAACTTTTTGCCTTTTTTAGAAGTGCATTTTATGTTTCTAGTCTCCCTTTTACGATTTTATAAGCGGTAGCTATCATTGTTACGCTTTTTTCGTTTTAGGAGTCTGGTAAATCGTCAGATATGATTTAATGTACGTCATCGATTTGTGATCGCCATCACTCAGGTGAATTTGCCGGACATGTCTGTGTGAAATGTCCTTTTTTGTACCCTCATACCGGTCGTTACGGAGGGGGAATCTCTTCGCCGAATTCAGATGCCGTACTAGTTCTATTGCGAGATTTGAGTCATTCGCGTCGGTCTTGATTAAATCTCTGGACAAATATCTGCTGATTTAAGGAAACTAAGAAACAGGATGTTTCTTCCAGTTCTGACTATAGTCCGAGGACTAGCGGGCATTGCCGCAAATGGGGGAAACCGATCCCTCTAATCTATGCAGGTTAATAAGTTTCCTTAGCAAAAGTCTAGAGCGACCAAGCTCTCGATGGTGGGCTCGTGTAGTGCACTGGGTCAAACCCACTTAAGTCTTGAGGGTGACGGGCATAATCCACAAGCAGTGGTGGCGGAGGCTGAGGCTGACGTCCATAAGGCTAGACCTTATGCTAATGCCGATTTTCAATTTTCCGATCGTCAAGAAAGAAACCTGCTAATGGGGGAAACCATTCCCTCTAACCTCGATGCAGGTTAATAAGTTTTCACATCAAGAGTATACTTACCTCCCTAATACTTTTGATATTGCTAAATATCGGCTTTCACTCAATAAAACACTCAGATTAAAAACAGTTAGGTGCCCCTACTGGGCAGGGAGTCAGAGGTAGTCCGGCGGATGCTCGCCCCACCACCGCGCATGCGCCGACTACTACTTCCTCTTTGCTCATTTATTGGCAAAGGGTTACATGCGGTTTTGTGTTTTTCATACTTTTCTGCGCGTTGCCTTGTGTTTTGCTCACGTTTGACGTTTATTTTTTGGTGGAAGCATGTCGGAAAGGGAGGATTCGCCGTTAGAGGGAGCGGGATCGCTTTATCAGGTGAATTCTTTGATATGCTAGCGTGTTTTGTCCCGGTTTAATGTATTTCCGGGACTCGCGCTTACCGTGATTAGCGCCTGATTATGTTGGTTTTTTACAGCATGGTGCTTCATATGTCTCATTTCTCTTTGTGTTTTGTCCACAGGTATCGCATAGACGCTTTGATGGACTTCTCGGCACAAGAGGATATGTTTTCTCTCCACCACGGTTCCATTTCCTACTAATACTGTTAGGTTATCTAACCAAAAAGTCTATGTTCAGTGAGTTGGAGGCCTGTTATAAAGGTCTTCTCACTTTGCCCTCTTGCTCCAATTCCTTCCCCTGAGGTGGAGAGAATGTAGAGGCGTACTATGGTGGAGTTCTCCGGTTCATCACGTTGGATGGTTTGTCTATACAAGGATCAGGTATCTAATTATTGTAAACAAAAGGGGAGATAATTTCCTTTTTTGCCAATGCTAGAATTGGAAGGAGTTATCTCTGTATATCTGATTGTTGTGTACTCGAAATGCCAATTCAACGGAAATGTTCCGTTTACTTATACAATTCGTTCTTGCTCTTGGTGCTTGTTGCGGATCGATTAATTTGGTCACGAGAGTGATGACGTCATAATCGGCCTTGGTCTTTTTTATTAACAATTAACGTTTTGTCCATGGCTGGTTCTTCTTGATTTCGATCTTGATGATCCTGTCCCTCTCTTTTTAGTTGGTTTTGAGTTCGCTAACCCTAACTATCTTGCTCATTGTCCCTGTCCTTTGTCCTGTTTCAGAGACCTGGTTGCCCGTCCTGCGGGAGGTTTCTAGAAAGCCGCTTCGTCCCGCACTTGTGCTTCAGCTGCAGTCCCTGTGGACCGTTGCTGAAGTGCGACGTATGTAAGCTATGGGGGGGCGAATTAATGTCTGATTTTCTCGCATTGCAGGCAAGGGAGAAGGTAATGGAGGAAGAGAGGAAGAAGAAGGAAAAAGTGTGTAAGAAGGGTAAGAAGAAGGCCTCATCCGCGGTGGATATGGAGGCCTTCAGGTCCGAAATGTTGCAAGAGATGCAGAGGACGATAAAGGATCTGGTCCCAGAGTTGCTTCGTGGCATGCTCCCTGGGCCAGCTCCTTTGTTGTCCTCGGCATCTGCTTACGAGCAGGTGATCCCCGCCTCTGAATCCGGTCTCTTTAGGTCCGGTCCGGTTGTGGATTCAGAGGTGGCCCCTTTGTTGGGGGCAGTCCAAGGCCCTGGCAGCAGGCATGGCGCCGCGCCGAGGGGCCGTGGACAACGGTTGTTGCTGGGACCCGCGGTCTGCTCATCAGACCCCGGGTATCCGCGCGCCGAAGGTGCCAAACCCTCCTATGGCACCTTTCCTGGCCAGTCCGGGTTAGCTCTCTTTGCTGACCCGGAGTCTAATCTTTCTGGCCAGGAAGAAGAGGATCTCCTGCTGGGGTCGCCTTCTGAGGACGTGGCCATGGAATACGACGTCTGTGCACCCCTCGCGGGGAATGCAGGCGACGTGTTCCATGGTTCTACTCACGCAGGAGTAGATTTCACGGTCCAGAGGGTGTCCCCGGGCGGTGCTGTTGACCACGGATACCGCATACCTCGGCTTGCCGATGGTATGGCTGGTGCTGGTCAGACCCGTGGTAGAGCGGTGTTTACCCCGCGCTCTGCCACGGCGCCTGCTCCTGGTCAAGCCGCGGAATTTAGCATGCCTGCTCTCTCGGGCCCGCATGCTTTTCCAGGCTTGCCAGGGGTATCAGCTTACCCGCCGTCGACATCAACTGCGAGTGCTCTGGAGGAAGACGAAGGCCCTCGTCTAGTAGAGCGCTCGCAGTTAGCCACGGAGGAGGATTGGTCGGACGCTTGCCAGTGGCTGGTAAGTGTTCGGCCAGATCTACCCGTGGAGCTGCCGGCTAGCCAGCGTGACCATAGGCCGTGGTTAGCTGGTAGGCCGGCGGCTACCGCTATGCCATCTCTGCCGCTTGCTGAGCATGTCGTGGACATGTTCGAAGCGGCAGAGGCGTCCATTAAGGTGAATGGACGTCTCGCGAAGGCCCCTCGCGAGGTGGCGAAGCGGTGCCGCATCGTGCCCCTGGATTACCAGCGGTACGGTGTGGTGCCGAAGCCAAGCGTTGATGATCGCGCGGCTTTGGGCGAAGATGCGCGGCCGGGCTCCCGTTCTGACACGGGAGTCTTGTGCTCGAACGCGTTGCGTTCGGCAAATGCCGCGCTGCGGGATGCGGAGGAGAGTGGGAGAGCGTCGATTGCCGCTCTGTCCCACGTCTCCCAGCTGCTACAAGGGGTGGTAGCGGCTTCCGCATCACGCCAACCAAGCCCGGTGACAGTCCAGAGAGCCATTCAGGATGGTATCAACCTGGCTTTGGACTGTTTGACGCGGGCGGTAACCAGAAGTGTCCGGGCGAGGCGCACGTTTGCGCTTGACAATCTGTGCCCGTCCCAGGACCTGTATAATAGGCTGCTGCGGACGCCTATGACAGGTCCTGGTCTCTTTGGAGGTGAGGGATGCAGGCACCTCCAGGAGACGGTCACTCTGGTTAATAACCAGAGGGCGCTGCGGGAACAATTTGAGGTGCTCCGGCGGGAGCGTGTTCGCGCGGCACCCCCTGCGTATCGTCCTCTGCAGGCTCGAGGTGGTGCTGGCCAAGTCAGAGGCCAGCCACCGTCGCAACGTAGGCCTAGGCCACGGGCGATTCGGCCAGCAGCGAGGGGGGCGCAGGCTCCCCAGCCGCACCCAGCCAGACAGCCGCCCGCGCACCGTGGTGCGCGCGGCGCTGGGCGGGGCGCGCGGGGATCTGGTCGCGGTAATCGGGCCTGATGGCCTGGTTACCGCGGTGGGAACCACTCCGGTGTTTCACGCCGAGAGAACAGTGCCACTCTGGCCCTCCTTATGTCCACCTCTATCCCTAGGTGGACCGGTGGGCGGCCGTTTGGCCGCCCACTTGCCAGAGTGGAAGCGGTTGACTCAGGACCGTTTAGTCTTGCGATGGCTTTCAGTCGGGTATCGTCCCGACTGGGTGTCAGGCCCGCCATCGCGACTGTCTCTCGCGCCGATCTGGACTCCTATTCCACGGGATCCGGATCAGAGGTTGTGTATAGAGGAGGAAATAAATTCCCTCATACTAAAAGAAGCCATTCAGCCGGCACAGAGGTGCCCGGGCTTCTATTCAACCCTGTTCTTAGTAACAAAAAACACCGGAGGGTGGAGGCCGATTCTCAACCTCAAGCCATTGAACAAGTTCATAGAGACGCCCAGTTTCAAGATGGAGACTGTGCGCTCGGTGTTGGCGGGGTTAGAGCGAGGAATGTGGACAGCGTCAATAGATTTGAAGGATGCTTATTTCCACATTCCCATAGAGAGGTGCTTCCGTCGCTTCCTGAGATTTGCGTTTCAGGGCCGACGGTGGGAATTCAGGGTGTTACCCTTCGGGATTTCCACGGCTCCTCGGGTCTTCACCCGTGTGGTTCTCGCGATCACTGCATACCTCCGCAGGAGAAGCATAGCAGTCCACACGTACATAGACGACTGGCTGTTGAAAGCACACACCCGGGAATCGTTGTCAGCCAATCTGGAGATTGTTTTGAAAACTCTCTCGGATTTGGGCTGGATGATCAATTTCCCGAAATCAGAGCTAACTCCATCCCAGAAGTTTGTTTACCTGGGCATGTTCTTCGATCTGGAGACGGGGTATGTGTACCCCACTCAGGAGAGGGTTCAAATACTCATCTCGGTAATCCAGTCGGTGTGCGACAGTCGTCATGTCCTGGCACGGGTTTACTTGAGAATGCTGGGTTTGATGGTTTCTTTGGAACCCGTCATTCCTCAGGCCGCCTTGCGCAGGCGCCCGATCCAGTTGTTTCTCATGACACAGTGGACCCAGAGTTCAGGTTCGCTGGACTCGAACGTGTCAGTATTGGCGCCTCTGATTCACCACCTGCAATGGTGGTTGAATACAGAGAATCTCTTGCTGGGGGTTTTGCTAACCCCTCCCCACCCTCAGGTGACTGTGTATACAGATGCATCGATGGAGGGGTGGGGAGCTTGTCTGGAAGAGTCCACAGTATCAGGGCTTTGGGATCTGGATCAGTCCAAGGAACATATCAATCTACTAGAGCTAAGAGCAGTAGTCCTGGGCCTGGAACATTTCTTACAGAAAGTTCAGGGCAAGATTGTTCTAATTCGTTCAGACAACTCAACAGTAGTGACTTACATAAACCGCCAGGGCGGAACGAAGTCGCCCAGTCTCTGTATGATGACATGGAAACTGCTTTGTTGGTGCCTGGATCATGGGATCACCTTGAAAGCAGTTCATATTCCGGGGAGGTTAAATCTGCTAGCAGACTCATTGAGCCGAAGGATGAGTGTTTTACCCACGGAATGGCAACTAAATCAATGTGTGGCGGATCGTCTGTTCGACCATTGGGGGAAACCCAACATAGATTTGTTCGCGATGAAGAAGAATGCGAAGATGACGACGTACGTCTCTCCGATTCCAGACCCAAGCGCTTTCGCAACAGATGCGTTGGCTATCAGCTGGGAGGGAATGTATGCATACGCATTCCCCCCAGCAATCCTGATTCCAAAGGTGCTTCAGAAAATCAGGCAGCAGGAGTGCCAAGTGCTTCTGATCGCCCCGGATTGGCCAAGCCGATCGTGGTATACGGATCTGCTGGACCTTCTGGTCTGCAATCCGGTTCCGCTGCCTCTGATGGACAACCTTATCTTCCAGGGCAAGGCCCTTCACGACAATCCGTCAATGTTCCGATTGACTGCGTGGATGTTGTCAAGGAATCTAGAATTAAGGAGGGCTTTTCTGAGCAAGCGGCCATGTTTATGGCCAAAGCCAGGAGGGGGTCAACCTCCAGAGCATATAATTATAAAATCAACAGATTTGCAGAATGGTGCTCAAAAAGATGTATTGATCCAATGGAATCATCTATTCAGGTAGTAGCTGATTTCCTCTGTCACCTATATGATGCCTATAGCCTCAAGCCTAACTCTATTGCTGGTTATAAGTCAGCTTTAATGACTGTTATTCCTTGCTTGGCTAATAGGGGGAGTGATGAAGTAAGTACATTAAATGTATTAATTAAAGGCATGGGCAATCTAAGACCAAGGAATCCTCCACTGATTCCGTCTTGGAGTTTATCACTGGTGCTCCAGGTACTAGGTGATAAGCCTTTTGAACCACTTAGTTCCATTTCTATGAAAATGTTAACTCTTAAAACTGTATTTTTAATTGCTGCGGCCTCGGCGAGGCGTAGGAGTGAAATTCACGCCTTATCAGCCGAGGTTGACCGTTTTGTGGTTACAGGGGAAGGCCTTAAGCTTCTACCTAGGATTAATTTCTTGTCTAAAAATCAGTCATTGAAATATCCAGGTCAGCCTATTTTTTTGCCATCTTTAACTAGATATGATCCTAATTCTAAAGTATGGTGCCCCGTACGGGCGCTGCTCCGGTACAAACAGCGTACTTCGGAGTGGCGTACCGACCAGTCAGCGTTATGGTTGTCATATATTGAACCCCATGGTAGGGCGTCTAAGGACACCATTTCTAGGTGGATTGTGGAATGTATTCAATTTTGTCACAAATCCGCCACCGGGCGACAGGTTGACGTGGCCAAGGCTCACAGTGTCCGCGGTGTCGTGACATCCACTGCCCTTTTTAATGGGGTCCCTGTGGATGATATTATGTCAGTGGCTCAGTGGCACTGTGAGTCAAGTTTTACAGACCATTACCTCCGTGACACCTCTAACCCTCTCGCCTTGTCGATTTTGAAACAATAACCGCTTTATGTTTGTGAAGAGTGCCTCCGCATTGCTTATATACTTCGCCATTCAGCGACGGTGACAACCACTTGTCGGGACTGTATCATCCTTCTCTACTGGATTCATGATGACAGCTTCCTAGTACAACAAGGTCAGTCTTGTTCATGTGTTGTTCATTGTTTTGTATTGTCACGTTACCCAGTGTTATTAATATGGTGATGGTTTATGTGGGTTGTGGTTCTTTAGAGAGAGTATACGAAAATGGAGCCTTTTCGTCTCTGTCCTATAGTACTTAGCACTAGTACGAAGAGAGCGTGTAGGACATTGAGGTCATTTAATCTTCCTCCCAAGGGAGGGGGGGGAGCGCATATGACAAATCGGTCATCTCTCAGGCATCGGTTGTGTTATCCGATGGTTTATCAAATCCTGACTGTGTTTTCACACAGTTTCAGACGTCATAAGTGCCTTGAACGCTTGAAAGCGTATAGGGAAGAGCTGGTCTTTTGACCTCGCCTCCCTCCCGCCAGATTCACTTTCGAATTCTGGCAATATCAAAAGTATTAGGGAGGTAAGTATACTCTTGATGTGAAATAAACGAAATCTAGGATTTCTTTTTTCACGAGAGAGTTGATACTTACCTCCCTAGATACTGACCCGGCCTCTCCGCCCCACAGAGGCTCGGTCTTCAGGCTCTTGGTAGTTGCATGTGTTAGCCAATAAATGAGCCAGAGGAAGTAGTAGTCGGCGCATGCGCGGTGGTGGGGCGAGCATCCGCCGGACTACCTCTGACTCCCTGCCCAGTAGGGGCACCTAACTGTTTTTAATCTGAGTGTTTTATTGAGTGAAAGCCGATATTTAGCAATATCAAAAGTATTAGGGAGGTAAGTATCAACTCTCTCGTGAAAAAAGAAATCCTAGATTTCGTTTATTCTTTAGCAAAGTCTAGAGCGACCAAGCTCTCGAAGGTGAGCTCGTGTAGTGCACCTGTTCAAACCCACCTAAGACGAGGGTGAAGGGCATAACCCACAAGCAGTGGTGGCGGAGGCTGAGGCTGACGTCCATAAGGCTAGACCTTATGCTAATGCCAATTTTTCGTTTATACCGGTCGTCAAGGTATTTTGTAGATCGCCTATTGCCAAGAATCCTAGTCTTGCTAGTTCTTCCGGTTCCATTGTAGTGGACTCGGGTCCTCTGGATTCGGGTTTATTTCCTTTTTTCGCATCTTCCGCTCCATCAGATACCGTTTTAATTTCCGGTTTAGCAAGACATCCGGGTCGTCAGGATCTGGTTCTTTCTTCGGTTGCGTCCGTTTCCAGTAGGATTTCCGGTTTTGTAGGAAATCCAGGTCTTCAAGATCCGGTTATTACTTCCGTTCCGTCCGTTTCCGGTATGACTTCCTTTTTTGTAGGACATCCGGGTCTTCAAGATCCGGTTCCTAGTTCCGTTTCCGGTTTCATGAGCGCCTCCGGAAGAATGCATATCCGGGTCTGTTGGACCCGGCATTGCATTGTTCATCAATTTCCGGTTCCAGTTTTTCAGCTTCCTTTTCCGGTTATTCTGTACATCCAGGTTGTAGGGTCTTGATCAGTTTCCGGTAGTCTACTTCCGGTTTTATGCATTTCCGTTTCCTTTTTTCCACATCCGGATTTCGTACAGCCGGGGATATGGTCATTTCCGGTTTTAGCCGGCATTGCATTGTTCATCCATTTCCGGTTTTCAGCTTCCTCTTCCGGTAATTCTGTACATCCGGGTTGTAGGATTTTGATCAGTTTCCGGTAGTATACTTCCGGTTTATGCATTTCCGTTTCCTTTTTTCCACATCCGCTTTCCTAGAATCTAGTCATCTTCTTGCCTAAGAATTAGTCTTATTTCCCTATTTGTTTAGTATTGGGAATGTTTAATGGCTGAAAATATTCATACCAAGTCATTGCCAGTCTTGTAGTCTCTCTTGGAATTGTAGTCTATTCAGACATTTATTCGTTTATCAGTGACAATTTTCAACGTAATTAAAGACTCTTCTGACTGGTTACCGTATGGGATAGATATAGATATTCTTGGATCCGTATGCGCATTTCATCAGCCAATAAGTCAGTGTATTCTACGCATTATTTGGAGATACGATTTTTGCTTTCATCCAACTTTAGATGGCCAGTTGTCTTCGGGCATTCAGCCTTTCCTCGCGCTCCTTTTACCTCTTATGTCGGCAGGTTGACATATTTATTTAACCAAATGGAGTTTATTTGTGGATGGGATAACCCTGATTCTTACGTAAATCGTAGTATAATTTTGTCAGTCGCTGAAAAGAATTAGATTCAGTAAAGGTTTCATAGGATCATTATGAGTACAGGATTAATGTCTACAAGTACAATATTCGCTTAGAAAAGATAATCAATCGGATAAGGGGCAGGAAGGAGGAATATGAGTCGAATTCTTCTTCTGCATTGACATAGTTTCGGTGAGTTCGTTTTGTTTTTATTTTTCCCAGATTTTTGTTTGTTTTCCCTTTCATAGCGTAATTTTTGCTCTATTTTGACTGGGTTGCTGCGGGCCTTCGGACGGTGGTTTCGGGGGGGGGAGCTCGGGATTTGCTGGGTATTTTGGGGGCAGTTTGGCTGAGGGTTGTTGGTGATGCCACTGGCAATTTTCGGTCGGATTATTCCCGGGCTATTCTGTGGGTCTTGGGTTTTTGCTCGTTGAGGTTGTTGTCTGGTGGCGGGCCGGATGGGGTGGGGGTTGCGCTGGAGGGGGGAAGAGCGGCCGAGAATCTTTGGATTTAAGCATCCACCAATTATTTTCGGTCAAAATGTTTTCAAAATCTTTGCAAGTCCAGAGATATTACAATATTACAGTTGTAATATGTCGTCTACAAAATTCAGTATTCAAACAGTTAATATCTAGTATCAGTGTTCAATCTTTCCTTTTATTGGGATTTCTAACACAATGTCATTTGTTATTACAAAGATGAAATTATTGATGCTAAGACTATAAATATAAGAATCAATAAATTTATTAAAATCTTTTAAGTTTTCTGCCTCTTGGCATAAATATCGAATTGTTTTGGATATCTAATTTATCAGCAAGCCCAAGCGGCTAGGCAACCGTTGATGTATTCAATACAATTTTTTATTAAATCTCCTCCATTATTATATGATTTTTAAATTAGATAGTCTAATGTTTGCCATAGTTCTCTTATCAGGACCGTGTCATGTATTCTATTCATAGAATTGTGATGACGGTCATCACTAGTAACTTTCCCGTAGTTCATGTAGATCTCAGGCTCATGATTTGGCTATATCTTGACTCTAAGCACTCCCATAGACTTACTATGGGTTTTTTGGTTTGCCACAATCTCTGGTTAAATCTTTATAAATAAAATTATCTATAATTTTTGCAGAGTATTTAGCATTATTAATAAGTTCGGCTATTCTGATATGACCCTTTTTTGTCTCCATTCAGAGTAAGCGGTATTATTAAAATATCCATAATAAACGTGAGTTACCTCTTTAGTGAGGTCTAAGCATTATGGTATAGCCCAGGATTTCTGGTTGGAGCATCATGGCATATGTAATCTATGTGTTTTCTATGAGCAGTCCTCTTTAGCATATAGTAAGTTTGACACTTCTTTAAGGGCGGCCCTTATCAAAAGGGCTAGATATTCTTGGATCTAGAACCCTTCTCTGTAGTCTCTTCTTCCAAAATGGTCTTCTGTTCCTTCTTATCAGAAGCTATTAGCTTTAGAGGGGTTGTTGTTTTCTATGATTGTCAAGGAGTCTATAGAAGAGGCTATACATTGGAAAGTAGATCCAAGCTTCTGTTCATTGGTTGGATTGTCAATTAGGCTTCTAAATCTCGATTCGTTCAGTCATTGCCATGGGGTTTTCTTTCATTTTTAGAAGGAGGAATGAGATTTAGTTTTTTGGATCGTCCTCTAGTAGATCTGTTCGCGGCCTTTCTGAATGCTCAGATCTTCTCTTACATGTCTCCTTTTCCAGACAGTCAAGCCCTGGTGGTGGATGCTCTGTCTCAGTAGTGGACAGGAATGTTCGCCTATGCCTTCTCTCTAACAATTTTGATTCAGTTAGTCTTGAAGAGGGTCAAGGATCAGGTTTGCGAAATTCTTCTGATAGCTCCCTTTTGGCCAAAGAGGATTTGGTTTTTAGACCTTCTAGATTTTCTGGTAGATTTCACACTTCTTCTTCCAGTATCCCAGGATCTTCTATCTCAAGTAAGAGGTCTTTGTGTGCCTCCAAATCCAATAAATTTTAGTCTGTGTGTCTGGAGAATCTCGAGTCTGAAGTCCTCGAGAATAAGGTTTCTTCTGATCTCAGGAAATTATTGACTGTGCCAGAAGGGATTCGACCCGTCGAGTTTACGAGGGTCGACTTAAAATCTTTGGTAAAAAATCTGTTTGGTTATTTTCATTTGTCAGTTATTACGTTCAGGGAGTATAGATTTTCTCTGGTGTCATCCCTTCCTTGTCTTCTGTATGCCGATGTCAAGGATACTAAGACTCTTAACAGCTTTATTAGAGGTCTAAGTAATATTCGTCCTCCGATTGCTAAGCCTTTACCTTCCTGGAGTTTGGCTTTGGTTTTTCAAGTTTTGGCAGGTCGCCATTTTGAACCTATTTCTTCTACCAGTATTAAGTTTTGTTTTGTTTTTAATTGTAAAAGCTGTTTTTCTTGTTGCTACAACCTCTGCTAGAAGGCGTTCAAGAGATTCATGCTCTTTCTGCTGAAAAGGAGAGATTTATAGTTTCAGGAGACGGCTTGGTTTTATATCCAAGAAGGAATTTTGTATCTAAAACTCAAACTAACCGCTATCCTGCTAGTCCGATCATTTTAAAATCTTTTGCGTCTTTCGCCATCCGAAAAATTCTGGTGTCCTGTTAGGGCATTAGGAACCTTCAATCAGCGATCAGATTTTATAAGAGTCGATCCATCTCATTTATGTTTTTCCTACGCGGAAGAGTTATCTAAGCCGGTCTCAAATTCTTCGATTGTCAGATGGATTTGTGAGACAATAATTAAGCTTTGTTATGAGATAGCCTCACTGGATCAAATTAATCTCTCCCTTATGAAAGCGGATGACGTTAGAGGTATGGCTACTTCTTTCGCTCTTTTTGAGGGTTCGTCTTTAGATGAGGTCATGCAGGTGGCAGGATGGAAATCTGAATACACCTTTACATCCTTTTATCTCAAAGACCAGAGTGCATCAGCTTGCTTCTTTCGTAACATTTCCACTTTTAACTAAAAAAGCCAAAGACTATTTACCAAGCACTTCCCACCATTTTTGTTAGGACTCTGCATCTGTGAGAGATGGTGAGAGTCTTCTTTTGGTTTTTATTTATTTCTTTAAGTTCAAGTTGTTCTTATTTGCTAATCACGGTGTGATTGAGCTAAATGCACTATTAGGTTATGTTATTAACATTTGGATAAGATTGGTTTAATTTTATCCTTGTTTGTTAACTAAAGAAGCCAAAGACCATTTACCAAGCACTTCCCACCATTTTCATTAGGACTCTGTGTCTGTGAGAAATGGTGAGAGTCTTCTTTTGGGTTTTTTAATTTTATTTCTGTAAGTTCAAGTTTCCTTATTTGCTAATCACGGTGTGATTGAGCTAAATGCACTATTATGTTATGTTATTAACATTTGGATAAGATTGGTTTAATTTTTATCCTTGTTTGTTGATTCTCAACTCTCCTCCCACCTAATGTTTAAATGGGGCACTGACAAAATCTACGGGTTTAGCAAGTAGTGATTGAACGGTAATGGATGTTTTTGTGGTGTAATAACAACCCCCCACAGACCCCCCTTGTGGGTTGGTCTGTTGTTTTATTAACCACTATAAAAACATACTTACCGTTCAATCCCTGCGTGGTAAGATTTGAGAATTGGACTTTAATATTTAGCACTTAAATTTAGAAAAGTGAATCTGTTTCCTATTTGGGCTCCAGTGCGCATGCGCGAGCGCGCTTAGTGACAAGCGTCACTATGAGGGATTATAGACTGGTGCCAGTCTATATCTGTCATTATGCTGGAGATGGACTTAACCATTAGCCTGGTTAAGGGTCCATATTAATAGGAATAGGCATGGGGAGGTGTGTATGCAGGCATACAAATTTTATTCTGATAGCTAAATGCAGACAATTGATTTAGCAAGTAGTGATTGAATGGTGAGTATGTTTTTATAGTGGTTAATAAAACAACAGACCAACCCACAAGGGGGGTCTGTGGGGGGTTATGTGCCAGTCATTTACTGATTCTACACTCATGAATATTGCACAATTTTCGCTTAGACAGTCTCATTGTAGGACATTGTGAGATAGTGTACGGCTGATCAACTGTAAAATTGTGAAAAATTGAGCAGCATCGTTCACTCAGTAATCATCAGGTATAAAAACCAGTCACTGTATTTCTTTAACTATTTAACCCTTTAATGGTCATGCCCACCAAAGCCGGCCGCTGCTATGGTCTTGTGGAATGTCTATTTACAGGCCAAGAGAAAATAATTTTTGGAAATTTACCACTGGAATGAATGGCTCAATATCTGAGCCAGTCATTCCAGTGATAAATTTTCCAAAATTGTATTGTCTTGGCCTGTAAATAGTCATCCAATAGGCAGATATTTAAATTTTCCTGACCAAATTTGACCATTAAATGGTTAATGGCTAAGCCAGTCTCTGCAGTTGTTTTAAGAAATGTTTATTTGCCAGTCAAGACAAGATAATATTTGAAAGTTTACCATTGGGATAACTGGCTAGTCTATCGAGCCAGTCATTTCAATGGTAAATTTTCAAAAATACTTTTGGGATGCAAATGGAGATTCAATACAGAAATATTTTCATTTTTTTGACCAAATTTAGCCATTAAATGGTTAAAGTTAATGGTAAATTAAAAAAAAAAAAAGAATCCACTCTTCCTGCAAATTTGGATTTTCTTGACATTTGTTTCTATTCATCTATCATTCGTTAGAATTATATTTATACCACAGATATGCGAACTGCTACTACAGCATTGAAACGGATGTGCCGAGTAGGAAACTGAAGCTCATCGCGGAGGAAAACCTTAAGACCAAACTTGCGGTTGATGAGGAAGAGAATGAGAGGAAGGAGTGCATTAAACCTCTGCGTATCTGTATCACGAATGCCAGCAATCCTGTCTGCTATAACCTCATTGCGCATATCGCTCAGGGCGATGTATTCGGGCCTAATACACATATTGCGCTGCATCTATTTGACACGGAAGATATGATAGGTGGGTCTTTAATCACTTAGGGCCAAGTTCATAAAAGGTGATGATCTTTTATTTATCTTACTCTTGTTTAAGCTTTAAACACCAACAAATTATGACATGTGCACATGCGTATAAACACATGTGCCTATCTTATTTCTTATACAGAGATAATCAGCTGATTTGCGGTCCACGTCTAACTTAGAAATCGACAGCATCATCGATTTCATTGAGCGTAAAATATATGTTTTTGTTTTTATGGTATTGCGCAATCTATAACGGTGTATGGCAATTAATTAAGCGAAATGTAGTAGTAGTAGTAGTAGTAGTAGTAGTAGTAGTAGTAGTAGTAGTAGTAGTAGTAGGTAGTAGTAGGTAGTAGTACTGGTAGTAGTAGTAGTAGCATTAGTAGTACTGGTAGTAGTAGTAGTAGTAGTGGTAGCAGTAGTAGTTAGTAGTAGCAGTAGTAGGTAGTAGTAGTGGTAGTAGTAGTAGCAGTAGCAGCACCTGCCCCCTCCCTAAAAAGCACACGCATGCACGCGCGCTCACACAGAATGCACTTTGTGACGCCCTGACTTAGATATTTGAACCTTTCACCTGAAACTAAATCTTCTGTCTAGACAACCACAATATGAATGCATGTTACTGATTTGGTGATACTGCCTTATTGCATTGCAGAGTTATTGACGAAAATATGTGGTATAGTATGCACTAAATGACCCTGTGACCGCGATTATTCTAGCCACTCATAATATGAATATATGTGCTAAATTTGGTGGTTCTACCTAATATAATTCCGGAGATATAGCTCGGATAAACAGACAGGCAGACGGACAAATTAGTTTCCAAATATTCAACAGCTTACCTGTGTGATTTTCTGGAAATTGAGATTGAGGGAGTTCAGAGATCGATCGATCCCAACACGAGCAAAGCATGGGTGGAGCATAGTTAGAGATGGGTGAGGCATAGATGAGTCTTCCATTCTGGTCCCCCTGCCAATAAACTCATTCGGTTGTATCAGTATCACAGCAGTGAAAAAGCTACATTTGTCCCAGCTATATCTTGTCAAATAACATGACAATAGGGTACTGTGACCTATGCTCATATACCTTTAACCCTTTCATGCCAGCACAAACCGGTCTTTTTAGTTATCCTAAGAAATGTCCATCTGCAGACCCAAAGAAGACTTTTTGAAAATTTACGTCTGGAGTGACTAGCTTGATAACAGAGTCAGTCATTCCAGTGGTAAATTCTCAAAAATAATCCATGGGTCTACAAATTAACATTTTCTAAGAAAAAATTGGATATTTAAATTACCAAATTTAGTCATCAAAGGGTTAAAAATCTTGTACGTATAAAAAAAATTAAAAGAAGATGAATTGTAAAGAACTAAATAGGGAATTAAATAATATTAAATTTATGAAAGTGGGTACAATATTTTTCTAATTATTTTATTAATTAATAAAATTGTAGAAAATGTTCTGGAAAGTTTACTCACATAGTTTAAGCATCATACAATGCATTGATCTACCTGCTGTTCTTTGTCAAGAGATTTTTGAAAATCTTAAAAACTGGCTCATTCCAGTGCTAAATTTTAAAAATTAATCTCTTGGCCTGAAAATGGATATTTAATAAGCAAATATTTTAATATTCTTGACCAAATTTAGCTATTAATGATTAGTAAAAGTAATCTTTTCTCATGTCTTTATAATTATTAATTATTACAGAGAGTTTGGAAGGCTTACAGATGGAAGCACAAGATTTGTCACTTAGTCTACTTCTTGAGATCATCATCACCACAAATTCATATCAGGTAGTACATTGGCTGACATCCAGTGTTTCCCAGGGAATCTAAATTTGGGTTGTCCCGGGAACAGTGGGGACCCCAAGCACACTCTGAAATCTGATGGTCACTTGCAGACCAAGGGAAGACAATTTTTGACAATTTACCACTGGAATTACTGGCTCGGTTATATCTTTACCAAATGCCATCTTGGTAAATGTTATTTGTTTCGAGCAATAGACCTCTCCTACATTAGTGTATTTTAAGAAAATACCTTCCCAGAATGCATTGCGCATAGCACCTCTGGCTGATAAACATGAGAGCCGACGGGCAAACAGAATTATTCTATAATTAGAATCAGATACAATGCACCTTAATCAGTTTATATGAACAACTAAGTTCATAATATTATTGAAGTTGTGCACCATTGGAAAGCTAAGCCAATTTTCTATACATTTCTGTATTAGCTTTTAGTTTTGTAAAATTCAATACAATTGATTGTAATTTTAAAATAGCCCCTATTGCCCACTTGATTTAAGGAATCTAGGTATAATTGTGTATTTTACAAATGTATAGACGTAAATAGCTGTGAAAATGAAAAAAAATATGCATTAATGTTTAGGTAATTGAATGTACTTTCCAATGATATATGACTTAAATAATATTGTGATTTTATTTTTTCATAAGAGCGGTTTAAATTGCAGCACTTGTATTTTAGTGCAATAGTAATTAAATGTGGGTCAGTTGCTTGTTGTCGGTTTTACCAGCCAACAGTTGTACTCTGAGTATTGCTTTAGGGGAATCCCAGCGTAATGACATCAATGTGGGAAATGTGTATTGATAATGAACAGTTATTCACTATAAAAATGAGCATTCTTACTGAAGTTGTTCAACATATATGCTACGTCTAAATTGGATGGCAAGCTGAAACATGGATGCTGTTTGGCCATCATATTCACCAGTCTCTGATTGTCGTTCTGTCTTCCATTGCTACAAAATTGTATAATTTTTATAATCTTGTTTTTAAGGCATTTATGGACTGTGATGCTATTATTATCCTCGGTACAGTGCCTCGGAAACCTAGTGATAAGACTGGTTC
The DNA here is from genome assembly GCA_034401795.1 of Chaetoderma sp. LZ-2023a. Lineage (NCBI taxonomy): Eukaryota > Metazoa > Mollusca > Caudofoveata > Chaetodermatida > Chaetodermatidae > Chaetoderma > Chaetoderma sp. LZ-2023a. Next base: position 18,116,254 of record CM067364.1, read on the forward strand.
CCGTTGGATGAAGAAAAATGCTGAACTCGCGAAGGACTATGCAACTGCAATTAACGAGGTCGCTGACAAACATGTCAAGGTGAGATAATTATAGGCATTTTTTAACTCTTTGAAACTCAAGCCAGCCAAATACATCTTCTGCAGTGGTCTTGTGAATTGTCCATTTGCAAACCAAGAGAAGAACCAGTCATTCCAGTGATAAATTTAAGAAAAATAGTCTTCTTTTGGTCTGCAAATAGATATTTTTATGTGAAAATTGAAATTATATTGAACAAATTTGAGGCCTAAATGGTTAAAGAGGCATAGTTGTGATGAAGAAAGAAATTCATGAAATTCCCTTGCTTTTATTATAAAAACGGACGTGTATATTAGTATACATCATATTAAAAAATGTGAAAATTGGAAAAGTGAACACATTTCATTAGAATTAGTTATCTACAGCCACCTGGTATTCTTGCTGGTATATATTGCAACCCGCATCTAGTGTCCGAAAAAAATGGTTTTAACTGGTTTTGATCCAAATAATTATTTATATTTATACCAAATGAATTGCTAGCATTGTTCATTTCTGTTTCACTTATGTTAGCCGTTGTACCTTTTGAAGGTGCTGACCTTACTGTCTCAGACAGCAACAGATTTCAGTAAGATTATTTTCAAAATGGAAAGCAGTTCTCCTTCCACTGGCTCTGGCAAAATTGTGAGTGTCTACAGGAGAACAAGTGTTACATTCTATTTATTCAGGTGATTGTTGCCACAAAGAAGCTAGCAAATTTCATTACATCAATCATCATTGAGAATGCACCGAACATTGCGCGACAAAACATCGTGGCAGCATGCGGTGTGGTGGAGAACAAGACACGGGCAGTTATTGCGCAGAAAGTTGCAGTGAACGCGGCTAGCGTGGTGGATGTGATAATATGGGGCGACCCTACAGGTACATTTTCCCCAAAAGCGTATTCGTAGCTGGTGTGAAAAAAAGTAATTTGTCCAATAACTCTAGTTCTACCGGAGATATCTTGACCAGACTTGGGTGGAAGGTTGCCCATGGCATCCTGAACAAGTGTAATATATTTGACGTCAATGTTCATGGCCATGGCAAATAGAATTACTTTGAATATTAATTTGTCAATGACTCTGATTCTACTGAAGATATCTTGGTTGGAAGGTTTCCAGCGGCATCCCAAAGAAGTGTGATAAATTTGGGGTAAAAAGTACAAGTATCAAGGTCACAAATTCTTCCAAATGCGAATGATGCAAATATTGCATAAATTTGTGCTTGTTTACATATGTAGAGCAGTCGCTGGATGCAGTAGACAGGTGTTTGACTGGTCGTGCGGATAGCTGCTCAATATCCCACGATGTCCCTTAGTTAGCTAGTTATTAGTTAGTTAGTTAGTTAGTTAGTTAGTTAGTTAGTTAGTTAGTTAGTTAGTTAGTTAGTTAGTTAGTTAGTTAGTTAGTTAGTTAGTTAGTTAGTTGGTTGGTTGGTTCATTGGTTGTTTGGTTAGTTAGTTAGTTCATCAGTTAGTCACAAAGGCTTATTAGGGAAGCCCTATTGTAATCACTGCATCTGTCCATCCGTCTGTCTGTCCATCCACATTATCTCGTAAGCAGTATATCATACATAAACGCTTCAGATATTGTAATGAAACTTGGTGTATGCCTCAATTATTATTAACAAATGTGCCTTTTGAAGGATTCACCAAAGTTATAGGTTCAAGATTTTGCGTGAAAATAGGCTTTTAAATGCAAAAACTCAGAATTTATGTCAATGTTCTCATAAACACCATACTATACAGAATCACGTAAAATAATTTAATGAAACTTGGTACGTGTCCTCTAAATGATGGGTCAAGGTGCCTTTTGGAGGATTCAAAGTTATAGGTCTAAGAATTTGGGTGGAAATGGGCTTTTTAATTCAAAAGCTTGCAATTTTTGCCAGTGTTCTCATAAACAGCATTACATACAGAATCGCTTAAAATAATTTAATGAAACTTAGCATGTAGCTTCCTTATGCTGGGTAACAGTGACTTTTGGAGGATTGAACTTTATTGGTCTAAGATTTTAGGTGGAAAAGGCTTTTTAATGCAAAAACTTGCTATTTTTGTCAATTTCCTTATTTTAATTCCTGACTATCGTTTCAAGAGGTTTTTTGTGTATTGTAATCAAACTTAGAGTAGGCATGCGTTGTATGCTTAACATATGTAGCTAACAAAAGTAGGTCAGTGTGACCTACTTTTCATGCTTCACCCGTAGCTACAGAAATTCTATCGACCTTGTTATATATTACCATTTTATTTTGTCTGTGGCATTTCCTGTTCATCTGACAAAATCGATTGTTAGTTACTGTCCAAGTGGTCTTAGAAACAAGCCACCATACATCAAAACATGGTTTCCTGGTAGTGATCTTTCAATATTTATCTACCATTTTAAACAGTTAAGCTCTAGCAATTACCCAGTCTGGCAATCTGTCCATCTATCTGTTTTTTTGCCCATTTGTGCATCATCCACAATGGTGGCACATTTTTTTATTTCGGGACATTTTTCTATCAAACCTGATCAAAATGTTCCTGTGTGTATCTAGTTAATTAACCCACAGATGAAATACATTAAATTATTGTGCTATCTGAAGATTTGGTACAACGTTGTAATAAGTGGACACCATTGATGCTGTAGTTGTATGAAGTAAGATTCTCATCCTTTGTAGATGGAAGTGGATTCTGAGCTCGCAGGATCATGGGAGAACTCTGATATCTCTCTATACAGTACAGCTCAGTAATAACTTTTCATATTTCCAAAGCAAAATAGATCGTTATGTTGAATTTTTTTTAACATAATTAGATTGGAAGACATTGCTGCCTAAGGCAGCAATGTCTTCCAATCCATTTATGTTCAAAATATTGAACAGAACATTTCTTACTTACTAACATGTTTGTGTTTTGGAATCAGAATAGCTTATTTATGGGCTGTACTGTAATATATATAATGTAATCAATGCCATTCCTTGGTGTCATGATTCTAGAGATTGAAGGTTTCTAACTGGACTGTGTGTTTTAGCACCCCTAGAATATAGCTTTTATATAGATCTGAAACTCACATTTGTGTGGAGACTGGAGCAATAATGGACCTTTCCAGTTTATCCATCCATTATATGAAATCATAATCAAATACGTGACGTGGAGGATGATGTCATAATGAATTCCAGCCTGAACGACTTTATTTAGTCCGACTTAAAGCTTAATAGTCCGACACGTTGTACGAATTGTATGTCTTTACTATTTAATAAAAATTCTGTTGATAATTTTTAAAACCCATTTTACTGGGTGCTGTTACTGCCATAGCCATTCCAAAATATCCTAATTTCAAGCTAACCATACACGTAAGCTGCTGAATATTTTACAATATAAGGACTTCAATTTATCTTGTATGTGTTGGTGAAAGGGTCGCGGAACGTTATTTATTGTGAAATAAACCCTTTAACCCTTACCACTCTGATGTCAATATATTTTAATATGTCAATTGCGTAGAAACTGATGAGGTTTTTTCAACAATTTTGGTGGACGATGTTGCTGTCATAGACAGCAACATTTTCCAGCAAATTTATTGAAAAATGAACACCAGTTCATCTTTTAATTCAACTTAAAAATTGTTAATTTTGACATCAGAGCGATAAGGATTAATGGTCCAGTCAGTGGTCTTGTGAAATATCCATTTGCTTGTTAACTATTTAACCCTTAAATTTGTTCAAAGAAAATTTTAATTTTCTCATATATAATGTCCATTTGCAGACCAATGAAGAATATTTTTGAAAATTTACCTCTGAAATGACTGGCTCACTTTAAAATCAGTTATTTCAATGGGAAATTCTCAAAAATCTTGATCTGCAAATGGATATTTTCCAAGACTACTGCAGAAGCCATTTTCAGCCAGCTTGAGTGTAAAGGGGTTGAGAAATCACTATTTTTGAAAACCTACCACTGTAATGACTGACTAGATTTAACCAAGCCAGTTATTTCAGTGATAATTTCAAAGCTGGTCTCTTGCCCTGCAAATGGACATTCAGCATTCAGTCTTTTTGATTGTTAACCCTTTCATTGACAAATCCCGGAAAAAGCATATCCTTTATCATATATAAAACTTATTTTGTTGAATATTTTGAAATTAATTTCAAAATATTCAATGATTTTCCTGTATGATTGCCTTGAAAATAAGATTTAGGGAATTCGGTGAAAGGGTTCGCCCTTTAATGGTCATGCCGGCCAAAAGCGGCCTCTGTTACGGGCTTGTGGAATGTCCATTTACAGGCCAGGAGAATACAATTTTTGAAAATTTAACACTGGAATTACTGGCTCAATAACCGAGCCAGTCATTCCAGTGATAAATTTTCAAAAATTGTATTCTCTTGGCCTGTAAATGGACATTCAATAAGGCAGATGTTAAATTTTCTTGACCAAATTTGATCATTAAAGGGTTAACATCGACTTGTAACATTGTGACATCGACTTGTAACATTGTGACATCGACTTGTAACATTGTGACATCGACTTGTAACATTGTGACATCGACTTGTAACATTGTGGCATCGACTTGTAACATTGTGACATCGACTTGTAACATTGTGACATCGACTTGTAACATTGTGACATCGACTTGTAACATTGTGGCATCGACTTGTAACATTGTGACATCGACTTGTAACATTGTGACATCGACTTGTAACATTGTGGCATCGACTTGTAACATTGTGACATCGACTTGTAACATTGTGACATAGACTTGTAACATTGTGGCATCGACTTGTAACATTGTGGCATCGACTTGTAACATTGTGACATCAACTTGTAACATTGTGACATCGACTTGTAACATTGTGGCATCGACTTGTAACATTGTGACATCGACTTGTAACATTGTGACATCGACTTGTAACATTGTGACATCGACTTGTAACATTGTGACATCGACTTGTAACATTGTGACATCGACTTGTAACATTGTGACATCGACTTGTAACATTGTGACATCGACTTGTAACATTGTGACATCGACTTGTAACATTGTGACATCGACTTGTAACATTGTGGCATCGACTTGTAACATTGTGACATCGACTTGTAACATTGTTACATCGACTTGTAACATTGTGACATCGACTTGTAACATTGTGACATCGACTTGTAACATTGTGACATAGACTTGTAACATTGTGACATCGACTTGTAACATTGTGACATCGACTTGCAACATTGTGACATCGACTTGTAACATTGTGACATCGACTTGTAACATTGTGACTTCGACTTGTAACATTGTGACATCGACTTGTAACATTGCAGGTTCATTCTTTGTGGATACCAGCAAGACACGGGTTCACAACTACAATGGCGCAATTGTGGGACCTGATTGGTATTCGATTCCAGCTCAGCAAATTATATATGATAACAAATGGTTAGAACGTGAATTAGCTACATTAATTCAAGAGCGGACGGATAAAATGCGTTCTCTCCTGGGACGTTCCACGTGCTTGGCATCGGTGCGGACCGTGTGTTTGTTGCTGAAGTATTGGTGGCACGGGTCGCCTCCGGGTCAGATATTATCTCTAGGAGTACATTCAGAAGGTAGGTGGACTTATGCAGCTTTTGTCTTTGTCTGTAAAGCAGAAGGGAGGAATCCAGTTTCTCAGTCAATCATAGGGTGTCATAATCTACTATGTGACGTGTAGGATGATGTCATAATTAATTTCATCATGAATGGCTTAATTTATTCCATCTTAAACACTTAATAGTCTCTCAGATTGTGCGAATTGTATGGCTTTACTATGTAATAAACAGGCTGTTGAATATCTTGAAACTAATTTAACTGGGTGATGTTGCTGCCATAGTCAAATTAGTTTAAAGACATTCAACAGATTACCTGAGTGTATAGTTATAGAAAAGGTGTGGATGAAGGTTAGCTAAAGATGGGCGGGGCATAGCTAAAACTGGATTCCTCCGTTGAGACATCGGTATCACTTTTGCGATGACATAGGCGGCAACAGAAATAAAGGAAAGGAAAAGTGAACAGCCAAATGTTATTGATTGGTAATCTGATGTAGTAATAAAGCTACTACCACCAGTAAAATACCTGAGTCAGAATAACTTTAAAAAAGGTTTCTAGACATTATTTATCTGACTAATCGGAGCAGCCATTTTCCTCATATTGGAACCAATCAGTGATTTCAGCAGGCTTGTTATACACCAACATAAGCTGGGGTCTTATTATGTGATGGCGCTAGCCATCCGTCCATCTGTCCATGCATCCATCTGTAGCAGATCTCGAAGAGTTTTGAACCTACACTCACAATTTTTTCCCAGCAGAATTGTTAAGGATAGACTAAGTGTCATGATTTTGTTTCGCCAAAATCTGGCTATATTTGCTTGAGTTATCTCCCCCTGAAAAGCTAAAATTCATCAAAATTTTCTTGTCCAAGCCATATCTCGAAGAGTTTTAAACCTACACTCACAATTTATTTTTCAGCAGATGTGTTAGAGATAGACGAAGTGTCATGAGTTTGTTTCGGCAAAATCTGCCCATATTTTCCAGAGTTATCTCCCTTGAAAAGCTGAAACTTGTTAAAATTTTCTTGTCCAAGCCATATCTCGAAGAGTTTTGAACCTACACTCACAATTTTTTTCAGCAGCTGTGTTTGGGATAGACGAAGTGTCATGAGTTTGTTTTGGCAAAATTGGCCAAAATTTTCCAGAGTTATCTCCCTTGAAAAGCTAAAATTTGTCAAAATTTTCTTGTCCGGTCCAAATCTCGAAGCGTTTTGAACCTAGACTCACAATTTTTTGTTCAGCGGATGTTGTTATTACACCACAAAAACATCCATTAACATTCAATCACTACTTGCTAAATCAATTATCTGCATTTAGCTTTCAGAATACAATTTTTATGCCTGCATACACACCTCCCCATGCCTATTCCTATTGATATGGACCCTTAACCAGGCTAATGGTTACGTCCATCTCCAGCATAATGACAGATATATACTGGCACCAGTCTATAATCCCTCATAGTGACGCTTGTCACTAAGCGTGCTCGCGCATGCGCACTGGAGCCAAAATAGGAAACAAATTCACTTTTCAATTATTCTGCAAGCAGAACAACTGCTAAAATAGTCTCTAAAAGTTTTTTATGCTTTGCGCTGTGTCAGTTACACTATTGTCTTCTAAATTACCAAGGAATATGCCTAATATGAATTCAATCCTCCCTAACTTTTGTTTAGGAAGTTTATTAGTGATTATATTGTATTTTATAACTATGTTCATATTGTTACCGGTTTTCATGAAAGATCAAATTCTCATTTCGTGGTAACTTAATTACTATCATCATCATCATTTTCTAGCGTTCGACCAAAAGATACTTGAGTGGCAGATTTCTAGCTATGAACTGCCCAAAAAATTATGATGTATTTATTTGAGCCCTTATCAATTTACTTCCAGTGCTTTATAAGGATTTCATTTATCCCTATGCAAGTTTGTTTTCTTGTCGTTAGGGATTTTGATTGCTAATTTGAACTTTCTCGCCTTTTTTAGAAGTACATTTTATGTTTCTCGTCTCCTTATTTATGATTTTCTAAGCAGTAGCTATCATTGTTACGCTTTTTTCATTTTAGGAGTCTGGTAAATCGTCAGATAGGATTTAATGTACGTCATCGATTTGTGATCGCCATCACTCAGCTGAATTTGCCGGACATGTCTGTGTGAAATGTCCTTTTTTGTACCCTCATACCGGTCGTTACGGAGGGGGAATTCTCTTCGCCAAATTCAGATGCCGTATTAGTTCTATTGCGAGATTTTTCATTCGCGTCGGTCTTGATCAAATCGCTGGACGAAAGGATATCTTCTGATTTAAGGAAACTAAGAAACAGGATGTTTCTTCCAGTTCTGACGATAGCCCGAGGACTAGCGGGCATTCCCGCAAATGGGGGAAACCGATCACTCTAACCTATGCAGGTTAATAAGTTTCCTTAACAAAAGTCTAGAGCGTCCAAGCTCTCGAAGGTGGGCTTGTGTAGTGCACCAGTTCAAACCCACCTAAGACTTGAGGGTGACGGGCATAACCCACAAGCAGTGGTGGCGGAGGCTGAGGCTGACGTCCATAAGGCTGGTTCTTATGATTATGCCAATTTTCAATATTCCGGTCGTCAAGAAAGTAACCCGCTAATGGGGGAAACCATTCCCTCTAACCTCGATGCAGGTTAATAAGTTTCTTTAGCAAAGTCTAGAGCGACCAAGCTCTCGAAGGTGGGCTCGTGTAGTGCACCAGGTCAAACCCACCTAAGACTTGAGGGTGAAGGGCATAACCCACAAGCAGTGGTGGCGGAGGCTGAGGCTGACATCCATAAGGCTGGTCCTTATGCTAATGCCAATTTTTTCGGTTATACCGGTCATCAGGGTATTTTGTAGATCGCCCATTGCCAAGAATCCTAGTCTTGCTAGTTCTTCTGGTTCCGTTGTGGTGGACTCGGGTCCTTTGAATTCGGGTTTATTTCCTTTTTTCGCTTCTTCCGCTCCGTCAGCTTCTGTTTGAATTTCTGGTTTAAACAAGACATCCGGGTCTTCAGGATCTGGTTCTTTCTTCTGTTGCGTCCGTTTTCGGTATGACTTCCGTTTTTGTAGGACATCCGGGTCTTCAAGATCCGGTTCCTAGTTCAGAATGCATATCTGGGTCTGTTGGACCCAGCTTTGCATTGTTCATCTATTTCCTGTTCCGTTTTTTTCAGCTTCCTCTTCCGATAATTCTGTACATCCGGGTTGTAGGATCTTGATCAGTTTCCGGTAGTCTACTTCCGGTTTATGCATTTCCGTTTCCTTTTTTCTACATCCAGATTTCGTACAGCCGGGAATAGGTCATTTCCGGTTTTACCCGACATTGTATTGTTCATCTATTTCCGGTTCCGGTTTTTCAGCTTTCTCTTCCAGCAATTCTGTACATTCAGGTTGTAGGATTTTGATCAGTTTCCGGTAGTATACTTCCAGTTTATGCATTTCCGTTTCCTTTTTTCCATATCCGAATTTTGTACAGCAGGGGATAGGGTCATTTCCAGGTTTTTTCATGGATCTTTCTGGCTGTTCTAGGATTATCTTCCGGGTCTGTCTTCCTGTTTTGGATTTCAGGTGATAGAGAACTTCCTGGGGTTCCAGTTTTGTTCTTCAGGTCTGGTTTACATGTTCGCTTTCCTAAAATCTAGTCATCTTCTTGCCTAAGAATTAGTCTTATTTCCGTATTTGTTTAATATTGGGAATTATTAATGGCTGAAAATATTCATACCGAGTCATTGCCAGTCTTGTAGTCTCTCTTGGAATTGTAGTCTATTCAGACATTTATTCGTTTATCAGTGACAATTTTCAACGTAATTAAAGACTTCTGACTGGTTGCCGTATGGGTTTTTTGTTGCAGATTATTTTATATGCGCATTTCATCAGCCGATAAGTCAGTTTGTATTCTACGCATTATTTCGAGATACGATTTTTTCTTTCATCCAACTTTAGATGGCCAGTTGTCTTCAGGCCATTCAGCCTTTTTTCGCGCTCCTTTTACCTCTTATGTCGGCTTGTTGACATATTTATTTAACCAAAGGGAGTTAATTTGTGGATGGGATAACCCTGATTCTTTCGTAAATCGTAGTCTAATTTTGTCAGTCGCTGAAAAGAATTAGATTCAGTAAAGGTTTCATAGGGATCATTATGAGTACAGGATTAATGTCTACAAGAACAATATTCGCTTAGAATAGATAATCATTCGGATAAGGGGCAGGAAGGAGGAATATAAGCCGAATTCTTCTTCTGCGTTGACATAGTTTCGGTGAGATCATTTTGTTTTAATTTTTTCAAGATTTTTGGTTGTTTTCCCGTTTCTAGCGTAATTTTGCTCTATTTTGACTGGGTTGCTGCGGGCCTTCGGACGGTGGTTTCGGGGGGCGGGGACTCGGGATTTGCTGGGTATTTTGGGGGCAGTTTGGCTGAGGGTTATTGGTGAAGCCACCGGCAAATTTCAATCGGATTATTCCCGGACTATTCGGTGGGTCTTGGGTTTTTGCTCGTTGAAGTTGTTGTCTGGGGGCTGGTGGTGGGCCGGTTGGAGTTGGGTGGGGGTTGCGTTGGAAGGGGGAAGAGCGGCCGAGAATCTTTGGATTTAAGCAGCCACCAACAATTTTCGGTCAAAATGTTTTCAAAATATTTTCCAAGTCCAGAGATATTACAGTTGTAATATGTCGTCTGCAAAATTCAGTATTCAGACAGTTAATATCAAGTATCAGTGTTCAATCTTTCCTTTTATTGGGATTTCTAACACAATGTCATTTGTTATTAAAAAGATGAAATTATTGATGCTAAGACTATAAATATAAGAATCAATAAATTTATTAAAATCTTTTAAGTTTTCTGCCTCTTGGTATAAATATCGAATTGTTTAGGATATCTAATTTATCAGCAAGCCCGAGCGCCTAGGCAACCGTTGATGTATTCAATACAATTTTTTATTAAATCTCCTCCATTATTATACGATTTTTAAATTAGATAGTCAAATGTTTGCCATAGTTCTCTTAACAGGACCTTGTCATGCATTCTATTCGTAGAATTGTGATGACGGTCATCACAAGTAAGTTTCCCTTAGTTCATCTTTTTGAGTGGTGGTTTGGGAAACCATATTTTCTTTTCTTCATTCTATCTTGCTAAATTCTGTCACGATCTGAGATTTTCGAATTCCAGTCATCACTAGTAACTTTCCCGTAGTGCATGTAGATCTCAGGTACATGATTTGGCTATATCTTGACTCTAAGCACTCCCATAGGCTTACTATGGGTTTTTGCATTTTAATAAGCTAGGCTATACTGATATGAGCCTTTTTTGTCTCCATTCAGAGTAAGCGGTATTATTAAAATATCCATAATAAACCTGAGTTTCCTCTTTAGTGAGGGCTAAGCATTAGGATATAGCCCAGGATTTTTGGTTGGAGCATCATGGCATATGTTTAAGTGCGGCCCTTATCAAAAGGGCTAGATATTCTTGGATCTAGAACCCTTCTCTGTAGTCTCTTCTTCCAAAATGGTCTTCTGTTCCTTCTTATCAGAAGCTATTAGCTTTAGAGGGGTTGTTGTTTTCTATGATTGTCAAGGAGTCTATAGAAGAGGCTCTACTTTGGAAAGTAGATCCAGGCTTCTGTTCATTGGTTGGATTGTCTGATAGGCTTCTAAATCTTGATTCATTCAGTCATTGCCATGGGGTTTTCTTTCATTTTTAGAAGGAGGAATGAGGTTTAGTCTTATGGATTGTCCTCTAGTAGATCTGTTCGCGGCCTCTCTGAATGCTCAGATCTTCTCTTATATGTCTCCTTTTCCGGACAGTCAAGCCCTGGCGGTGGATGCTCTGTCTCAGTACTGGACAGAAATGTTCGCCTATGCCTTCCCTCTCACGATTTTGATTCAGTTAGTCTTGAAGAAGGTCAAGGATCAGGTTTGCAAAATTCTTCTGATAGCTCCCTTTTGGCCAAAGAGGATTTGGTTTGTAGACCTAGATTTTCTGGTAGATTTCCCTCTTCTTCCAGTATCCCAGGATCTTCTATCTCGAGTAAGAGGTCTTTGTGTGCATCCAAATCCAATAAATTTTAGTCTGTGTCTGGAGAATCTCGAGAATAAGGTTTCTCCTTCGATCAATGCTCACCATTCTGTTACTTCTGATATACAGCTGGCTCTAGGTCTATAGACTTAGAAAGCTTTACCGACTCCTTGGAACCGGGTACTCGGCTCCCAACTGCCGAGTACCCGTCTACCATAGAGCTCATTCTTGTTTGCATAGCAACAAGAGCATACATGCGTTTTGCAGTGGAGAGATTTTGGATTGTGTTCTACGTCTTTTGTCTGTGATAATTGATAGCTAGTGATTCTCTTGCAAGGATAATTCGATAATATGGATACCACCGAGGATAACCAGGTTGTATAATTCCTTGTTATCCATAGTTAAAAGACGTTGTGTCGCATGTTCCAATTTCTGACCCCAACGAATCTGGGACGTGTGTTAACAACGAGATATGCCGGATGATCGCCTTCTTTAAACCCCAACAGGCGATCGGCAGATATGAAAATAGGTGTTTGCTACGGTATTTCTAACACGAATATCGGCTGACGTCGTTCTCCGTAGGATCCGAGCGGGTGACTGTGTACTAAAAATAGTACCGGAAACTTTGGAATGTTCAAGTTTAGGTGTTATCACGATCGGTTTACAATGATCGGTGGTTTCAAAATTTTTGATTAGATGTGCGGTCTGTGATTTTACCGTGTGCTATACAGCAGTTTGTTTACATTTTGTTGTTTCTTCACATATTGTTTCGGCTTTCGTTAGGAGTATAATTTATATTGATTGATAAATATACCCCGAATGCTATGCGATATGATTCCTGGTTCCTTTATACATCCTGGAGGATCAATTATGGGTGTATTTATGCCCGCATCGTTCTTGTCGTCATAATCAATGCGATCTTTGCTGTAACATTGCGGGGTGGGGTGCGGGAGGGTACAGTTAATTTATGGTCAAATTATTTGAAAATTAATTGTCTGCCTTCCATCTGTGTCTCGTTCCGCTTGCTTATTGTAGGTTTGTGCTTATTTATAGGCCAAGCCAGCCCCGCCATCATGTGACGTGTGCCACAAACTCGTACGGGTCATGTTTATGGACCATGTCTGTTTTAGGTGTACGCCATGTAACCTAGATAGTAGGTGTAGTGTGTGTGTGCAGTGTGGTCCGCGGAAGTGATGTTGAAGTTCCTTGCCCAGAAGGATGTGGCTGGGTCTGACGCGGGGTCAGGTGGTCCGAAGGTAAATCGTGGAGCGTCCGGTTCAGCCGGTGGGGGCGCTCCATGTCCCCAGCTGGAGGTGGCGGAGATGGCACCGCCGGCGTGGTTCGGTCCGGCTATGCAGGGTTTTCTGCATAGCGTTCTGCCCACGCTGGTGTCGTCACTGCTGCCGAAGGTTGGGGGGCAGTTTCTCCCCATGCCTGGTTCGGACCCTGTCCTAGGACAGGGTTCTGGACTGGTCACCGAGGGAGCCGTCTCGTACGGCCCCCTGGCAGTCCCGTCGGGCTCCGGCCTGACAGGTTCTGTCTCTGTGGCCACCTCCAGGTGGTCCAGTAGCGGTGGCAGGTGTGAGAGCCGTCCGCCAGGACGGCTCCGTGGTTTCCTCGTCTAGTGACGACTCTTCGGAGTCTGAAGACGAGGAGGCCAAGGAGGAGAGGTTGCTGCGGCCTGTGATGCCGCGGGTGGAGAATATGGAGGCCGATTCCGTCCTGGACGGAACCGTCCTCCATCTGTCTGGCTTGGCGCAAGCCAGGACAGCGACTCCGCCTGTGCTTGAGGCCAATCTGGTACCAGGCGCCGGTCCCGTGACGGTTGGTTTGAGGCCAGCTGATACGGTGACCGGTGTGCCGGGCCAGGCATGGTACTCACCTATCTCGCGGTCAGACATGGGCTGCCGTTGGCGTTGGCGCCCGTGTCTGGCCACGGTTCCGCGTCCGCTACGGGTCCGTACGGTTTTCCGTGCGGACCTACCCCATGGACTGGTGTGTTTCATGGGGTGGCGGCGGAACCGTTTGTGCCTGGCGTGTCAGCCGCGGCTCCTTGCCGGGAGGCCGTGGCTGGCAGGCCCGTGAGCGCGTCAACGGGTGACGTGTTCATGGGTGTGTCCTCCTCGGAAGTAGACTGGTCGGAGGCTCTGGCTTGGCTAGCCAGGGTGGACCCGTCTGTGGTTTCGGCCACGGCCGAGGAGGATGCGCCCCGTCCGTCGGTTGCATCGATTAGGACGGGGATCTTGCCCGCGGCCCGGATCCAGTCAGTTGGACTGGATCCACAGTTCATAGAGTTTGTGGAGGCTATTTATAGCAAGCAGCTTACGACCAAGGGCCAGCTCCCTGCGGCCTCCAGGGAGGTGCGGGAAAGGTGTCGTATTCCACGGGGGGAATACGACAGATATGGTGTTACCGTCGGTCACCGAGGATAACCGATGGGTTCTGGGGGTTCAGAGTGCTGGAGCGGGTGGCCCCGGTCCGGCACTTGTGGACAGGTCCCAGGCACACCAGGAGGAAGTCCTGTCCCGATGCGATGAGGGTGTGGTGGCAGCTATGAGTGCTGTCAATCATTCTTATCGCCTTCTTCAGTCGGTGTGGGCTGAAGCGGGGGCAGGCCACCCTGTGCCACCTGTGGCGCTTTCGTGCGTGAATGACGGCTTGGTGCTGTCTATGGACGCACTGGCAAGGGTGCAAGCGTGTGTGACAAAGTCCAGGAGGCAAATGGTTCTTGACCATATGCGTCCGGCTACGGCAGTCAGTGAGCGTCTTCTTGGGACACCCCTGACAGGGCCTAGCATCTTCGGTGGCCAGGCGCGGGCCATCCTAGAGGACACTGCCAGCATTGCGCAGAATCGGTTGGCGGTAAACCTGCAGCTAGAGCTAGTGCAGCAAGCGCACGCACTAGGGGCTGTAGGAAAGCCGTTAGCTGGCCAACATTCGAAGAAGCAGAAGAAGCAGAAAGGCAAGGCGAAAGCTAAGCCTGCTGCGACTTCTGCTTCATCTGGATTTTCTCAGCCGCCGCCGGCTAAGAAAGCCAGGAAGGTTGTGGAGGCCCCTACCCTCCCCAATGTTGCTCCGGATCGCCCTAGAGGCGGGAATGGCAAGGGGAAGGGTAAGGGTAAGTCCTCCAAGGGCGGAAAGAAGGGAGCGGATTGTACCTGAGGGTACGAAGGCTCCCTTCATATCTGCCTGGACCGCACCTGTGCGACAGGAACAGCGGTGCCAGTTATACCTGCCGAGCCAGGACGGAAATGGTTCTCTCTCTCTCTCGTTAAGAAAGGGGGGGGGGAGCGGACCGTGAGCCAGACAACCCCATTAGACGTCGAGGCGTCTATAGTGGGTGGAAGGCTCATGCGTTTCGTCGAGGCCTGGCGAGGTGTAACGTCAGACAGTCTGGTCCTGGGATGGTTATCCCAGGGGTACATGCCGGAGTGGTGGGACTTTCCGCCGCAGAATCTGTCTTTGGCACCTATCTGGACACCCGTACCACGGGAACCAGACAAGTTAGAAGCCGTTCAAAACGAAGTGTCGGGTTTGCTGCTGAAGGGAGCAATAAAACCAGCGAACCAGAACACTCCAGGCTTCTATTCCAATATGTTCCTTGTCCCCAAGAGCACAGGGGGATGGAGATCCGTATTCAATCTCAGGCCATTAAATTGGTTTATCCATACGCCTCGGTTCCAGATGGAAACGCCGAGGTCGGTAATGGCAGGATTGAGGAAGGGAATGTGGTGTGTATCGATCGATCTGAAAGATGCATATTTCCACATTCCTATGAACAGGAGTTGTCACAGGTTTCTGAGATTTGCGTTTCAGAATCAAGTATGGGAGTTTATTGTTCTCCCGTTTGGCCTGTCGACAGCTCCAAGGGTTTTCACAAGAGTGGTCCTTGCGGTGACAGCGTTTCTCAGAAAAGAGAACGTGGCGCTACATACCTACATAGACGACTGGCTGATCAAGGCAGACTCGGCAGCCAGGTTGAACGTGGATACTGCTCTGACTCTGAAGTTACTTTCAGATCTAGGCTGGATAGTCAACGAGGAGAAATCCGAGTTGACGCCCACTCAACATTTCGTTTATTTGGGGATGCGATTCGATCTCGAGGAGAGCAGGGTTTACCCGTCAGAGCCCAGAGTGGTGTCTCTGTTAGCCATCCTCAAGAGTTTTCGAGTGGGAAACCACATTCAGGCGAGGCGGTTTCTTCAGATGCTGGGAATGATGGTCTCCATGGAGCAGGTAATCCCGTACGCTGCTCTAATGCGAAGACCTATCCAGTTGTATCTGATGTCTCTGTGGAAACAGAGAACAGAACCCCTGTCAAAACTGGTACCAGTTTTGGAGCTGATAATGTCGCATCTTGTATGGTGGGAACGGCGTCAGAATCTCCTAGTAGGGGTTTCGCTGCACCTACCCCACCCCCAGCTGTCCGTGTACACGGATGCATCGCTGGAGGGGTGGGGGGCCTGCCTGGGAGAACACCAGGTCTCGGGCACATGGACTCTCCAGGAGAGTCAGCTGCATATCAATCTGTTGGAAATGATGGCAGTGGAACTGGCGTTGGAAGAGTTTCTTCCAATGATCAGGGGCAAGGTGATATTGATACGGTCGGACAATTCGACGGTAGTATCATACATAAATCGCCAAGGCGGGCCAGGTCACCCACACTGTGTATCAAAGTGTGGCACTTGATTCAATGGTGCAGGAATTACTCGGTTGTTTTGAAAGCAGCTCACATTCCTGGGCGATTGAACATTCTGGCGGATGCTTTGTCTCGCAGACAGAGGATTCTGCCAACAGAATGGTCCCTCAACCCTCCAGTTCTACGAAGGATCTTCGAGCATTGGGGCAAACCCAACGTGGACTTGTTCGCCACACGGGAAAATGCTCAAATCATGACTTATGTCTCGCCGATTCCAGATCCAAATGCTGTCGGTACAGACGCTCTGGCGATAAGCTGGAGAGGGATGCACGCTTACGCGTATCCACCCACCATTCTTCTGCCGAAGGTATTGGTGAAGATCAGGGAGGAACCGTGCCTGGTCCTGCTAATAGCGCCGTATTGGCCCAGCAGGGCGTGGTTCATGGATCTGCTAGATCTGCTGGTGGAGTGCAGTTACCCGAGATTCCGAACATAATCTCCCAGGCCCAGAGACGCTTCCTACACGAGCGTCCCGAAATGTTCAAATTGACTGCGTGGATGTTATCAAACAACGTTCCACGTTGGAAGGTTTTTCTCGACAAGCTGCTGATTTCATCGCGGCTGCGAGAAGGAGGTCAACCTTCAAGTCATATAACAACAAGTTTAACAGATTTGCAGACTGGTGTGAGGAAAAGAGATTGATACCTTTCAATCCAATATTCAGCAAATAGCAGACTTTCTCTGTGAGCTGTTCTTTTCAGGACTAGCTCCCGTCACAATTGCTGGATACAAGTCAGCTTTAGCATCAGTTATCCCTTGTCTAGCCAACAGGGATAGTCCAGAGGTGGCCCAGTTAAATGTGATGGTGAAGGGAATGAGCAATCACCGACCGAGACAACCGGTAGTCATTCCAGCCTGGAGTCTATCTTTAGTGCTTAATGTACTGGCCAAGCACCCTTTCGAACCGTTGCGTTAGGCTAGTCTAAAGCATTTGACTCTAAAGGCGGTCTTTCTATTGGCAGCTTCCTCAGCTAGAAGGCGCAGTGAGATTCATGCGCTTTCGGCAGAGAGGGACCGATTTATTGTCTCCGGAGAGGGTCTGCGTCTTCTGCCAAGAGCAGAGTTGATGTCAAAGAATCAATCTTTGAGATATCACGGCAAACTGATCATAATACCGAAGTTAACTAGGTTTGATCGTGATGCCAGTGTCTGGTGCCCGGTCCGTGCTTTGACTAAGTACAGGAAACGGACTGACTCGTTACGGTCGAACGATAGACATCTGTGAATCTGCCATAAGAAGCCTTATGGCGCCGCATCCATGGATACTATCTCTCGTTGGGTAGTAGAATGCATTCAAACTACTTATGAGATGGTGACTGGGCACCAGGTGCAAGGCGCAAGGGCACACGATGTTAGAGGAATAGCCGCCTCGACCGCCCTTTACAGTGGTGTTCCGTTAGAGGACATCATGGCCGTTGCACAATGGCACTGTGAGTCCTCATTTATGGATTACTATAGGAGGGATGTGTCAGACTCAGCCAATCCACTCGCTTTAGCTGTTTTGAAACGATAGTTAAGTGACCACACTGCTCTTCACCCTTATTATTATTTTGAAAATTATCTTACTGGTTTTTGTTTTCAAAATCTATCGGCGGCCACCACCAGTGACATCTTTCAAATAATTTGCTGTATTTTATGTTTCTATGTTAGCAGCTCGAGTAGAGATCGTTGCTATAGCAATATAACAGTGATTACGCTAACATGTGTATCCTTGAACAGTGGAGCATTTAAGACCACTGGCATCACTAACTGTTTCCCATACAAGCAAAATGACCACCCATTAGAGTCATATTATGGTCATTTAGATGCTTTTCTTAAGCTATTCTGATTCATTTTACCTTCTTGGCAGGAGATAGTAGTTTCCTTACTCTAGGCTTGCACGATTGCTTGATTAAATCGAAAATCACGATTAGTTTTTAAATCATGAATTTATATGATTAAAAATTAAATAATCGAATAATCGTGAATAATTTCTACTACAGAAAATATTTCAAAACCTCCCTTATAATTAGTCTTTGAGGCGACCGGTCAAGATAATTTACATTTTGATCAGGGAATATCTTTTGAATTTTCAAGAGCTGTCAAGAAAATTTTAATTATTGCTTAGTAAATGTCCATTTAGAGAAGACTATCTTTGAAAACTTACCACTAGAATGACTGGCTCGATATCGAGCATCGACCCAGTCATCCCAGTGGTATGTTAATAATCTTGGCCTGCAAATGGACATTCCAGAAGACCACTGCAAAGGCTGGTTTTGACCGGCTTGGCAATGGACATTTCGACTTTTAGCCATGCCCCGCTCATCTCTAGCTATGCTCCACCCATACCTCGCTCATGTTAGAATAAATCAATCCCTGAACTCCCTGACTAATAATTTCCAGAAAACTGCCTGTGGCAGTAACACTGCCCAGTGAAGTCAAATTAGTTTCAAAATATTCACCAGCATGTTTATTAAATAGTAAAGATATACAATTCATACAACAATGCTTAGTCCGTCACCAATTAAGTGTTCGTGACGAATTTATCTACGTCATTCATAATGTCAGATTGTGATGTCATCCTACACATCACATAGTTGATCATAATGTCATATAATGGATGGGTAAACTGGATTCTTCCATTAAAAAGTTTAAATCACAAATATTACTAGTTGTGGACAGTTTTTACTAGCATTTCATGCATTCTTAGTTCACCTTTCCAGAGTATCCATCTATCATCTGACCTCGTATGACGTCATAATCAGCACAGCGCGTGTATGATGACATCACAATCATTACATCACAAAGGGTTCCATATAGACTGTCGCCAAATCTCAAATACTCTGACACGTTGTATGTCTTTGTAATTCTTTGCTATTTAATAAACATGCTGTTGAATATTTTGAAACTAATTTGACTGGGCGCTGTTGCTGCCATAGGCAGTCAAATTAGTTTCAAAATATTCAACAGCTTTCCTGTGTATTTGTTTGGAAATTGATAGTCAGGGTGTTCAGAGATCGATCGATCCCAACACGAGCGAGGTGTGGGTGGAGCTTAGCTAGTGATGGGCAGGGCATAGCTAAAACCGGAAAGGTCTATTCCTTTCATCTATCCATTTAACTGTGGCTGCTGAATCTCTGCAGACTATATTTTCTAGGGGTTTTATCTCTGGTTATGTTTAATATTTTGAAAACTACTTGACTCTTACATTTTGCAGTATAATTTCCAGATTTATTGCATATTGAAATTATTGTCTGGTGGCTGGCAGCAGCTAGACAGTTAATAAGTTACATATATAAGGTGATACGATCATTCTAGTTCAGGGACTGCTCATCTAGCCAATTAACCAAATGCTAGTAAATCTGAAATCTGGCCAATGAAAAGTAGAATTGGCTAAATGATTGGCTAATGATAAAAATTAATTTAATTTTCTTAATTGGCTGATTTTTGGCTAATTCCAGCGTTAAAATTGGAAAGCAAAAAATTCCTATTTATGTTGTTGAATATTTCGAAACTAATATGACTGAGAGCTGTTGATAATTCAAAATCCAATATGGCCACCAGTGACCAGCAGCCATCTCGAAAATTGGTTAACTGGTCTGCGTCTGAGGAAGAAATAAATATTTTCTGATAGCTCTCATTCATTGGTTTGTCATCGTGGCGGGATATTATGCGCTGTTTGCGAAGCTATTATTATTATTAGCTCACTTGGCCTGAAAGGCCAAGTGAGCTTATGTCGTGGCGACCGTCCGTCGTGTGTCCGTGCGTCCATGTGTCCATCAACTTTTCCTTTAAAGGACTTCTTCTCAAGAACCACTGGGCCGATTTCAATTATATTTGGCAGGAAGCATCCTTAGGGCATAGGGATGCAACTTTGTACAAATGAAGCCGATCGACCAATTTGGCCGGCGGCCATCTTGGATTTTGGCCGATTTTAGGAAATCTCCGAAACCGTTATGGGGATTGATGCAAAACTCATGAAATATGATCTAGGGCAAGAGCTGAACCAAGTTTGTTAAAGGGAACTTGATTGGTCAGATGGTTCGGTGGCCATCTTGGTTGACCTAGTTTTAGCGAAAACAACTTCTCCAGAACCGCTGAACGGATTGGGTCAAAATTTGGCAGATATGATTAGGGATTAAGGGCCAATAAAGTTTGTTCAAGGGAAGTTAAACCGTCAAAAAACATGGCCGCCGTGGGCCAATCAAAATATAGCGCGTTTGGTGGCCATTTTTAATTTTTTTATTTGATGGATTTTAAGGCCGAAATTGGTGTTATATGTGTTTTTTTGGTATTCTGATTTCAAATTTGCCATTTTCGAAACTGTCGGATAAATTGTTTGGTGACCATCTTGGATTATTTTCCCGGCAAAGGTGCCCATATAAAGCAATAGGAAATTTAAAATGTCTTCTTCTGGAGAACTACTAGGCCGATTTCAATTATATTTGGCAGGAAGCGTCCTTAGGGCTTAGGGATCCAAGTTTGTTCAAATGAAGCCGATCAGCTAATCTGATCGGTGGCCATCTTGGATTTCGGCCGATTTTAGGAAATGTCTTTAAAAATCTCATTCTCTGAATCGGCTTAGGGAATCGATTCAAAACTAATGAAACCTAATCTAGGCAAAGACGTAAGCCAAGTTTGTTCAAGACGACTTGATTGACATAATCATTCGGCGGCCATCTTGGATGACCTAGTTTTCCCGAAAACGACTTCTCCAGAACCACTGAATGGATCATGCCAAAATTTGGGAGATATGATTAGGGGCTAAGGGCCATTAAAGTTTGTTCAAGTGAAGTTGCTCCGTCAAAAAACATGGCCGCCATGGGCCAATCAAAATGTAGCGTGTTTGGCAGCCATATTGGATTTTTTTATTTGATGGATTTTGAGGCCAAAATTGGTTCTATATATGTTTTTGGGTATTCTGAGCTCAAATTTGTAATTTTCGAAAATGTCGGATAAATGATTTGGCAGCCATCTTGGATAATTTTCTCGTTTAAAATGTCTTCTCGAGAACTACCAGGCCGATTTCAATTATATTTGGCAGGAAGCATCCTTAGGACATAATAATCCAAGTTTGTTCAAATGAACCCGATCGACCAATTTGCCAGTGGCCATTTTGTATTTCGGCCGATTTCAGGAAATGTCTTTAAAAATCTTCTCCGAAACCACTTGGGAAATCTTCATCTAGGTCAAGAGGTAAGCCAAGTTTGTTCAAGAGGACTTGATTGACCAAATGGTTCAGCCACCATCTTGGATGACCTAGTTTTCATGAAAATGACTCCTCCAGAACCGCTGAAGGGATCAGGCCGAAATTTGGGCCATTAAAATTTGTTCAAGGGAAGTTGATCCATCAAAAAAACATAGGTGCCTTGGGCT
Organism: Chaetoderma sp. LZ-2023a; assembly: GCA_034401795.1. Classification (NCBI taxonomy): domain Eukaryota; kingdom Metazoa; phylum Mollusca; class Caudofoveata; order Chaetodermatida; family Chaetodermatidae; genus Chaetoderma; species Chaetoderma sp. LZ-2023a. The sequence goes on from CM067364.1 coordinate 18,137,908, forward strand.
ACTCAAAATGTAGTGTGTTTGGCGGCCATATTGCACAAAAATGTCCACAAACTCATTTAAAAGACTGCTAAAGCACCCACCATCAATTTTGACAAAAATTGATGGTGCTTCAGGTGAGCGACACAGGCCCATTGGGCCTCTTGTTATTAGTATTATTATTATTATTATTATTATTATTATTATTATTATTGCCTCTGCAGGTTGGTATGGAGTACCTAATGGCATGGTATTCTCATTTCCAATAATCATGCATCCAAAGGGTTACTGGATGGTTGTGGAAGATGTCGATGTTACTGAAGATACTAAAGCTGTTATTAACTCCATCGTCAAGGTAATAGATTATTTGTTAGTCACACAATTCTAGTACATTTATCAGATAAATCCAGCATCTGAATTCCAAATCTATCATACGGCTATGCTGTGGATTATTTAAAAAATAATTTGAATGGATGTCTATGGCAGCAATGTAAGCGATCCAATTTGTCCCTCAATTATATCATGTCATAATCAATGGAGGAATCCGGTATTAGCTATGCTTCGCACATCTCTAGCTAAGCTCCACCCACGCTTTGACCGTGTTGGGATCAATCGATCTCTGGAACTCTGAATCTCAATTTTCAGAAAACTATACAGGTAAGCTGTTGAATATTTTGAAACTAATTTGACTGGGTGTTGTTGCTGCCTATGGCGGCAAGAGCGCCAAGTCAAATTAGTTTCAAAATATTCAACAGCATATTTGTTAAATAGTAAAGACATACAATTCATACAACACTGTTTAATCCGTCATCAATTAAGCGGTCATGACAAACTTATCTACCTCATTCATGGCATCATTGATTATGACGTCATCCTATGCGTCACGTAGTTGATTATGATGTCACATGTGTCTGGATTGTATGTCTGATCAATTTATGATTTAATAAACATACTGACTGTTGAATATTTTGAAATTAATTTTACTGGGATATGTTGCTGCCATTAGTTTCAAAATATTCAACAGCGTACCTGTGTGAGTATCTTGAAATGGTGATTCTGGGAATTCAGGATTCAAAATTTATTAATACATTCCAATACGTGTACAACGTGGGTGTGACATAGCGAGAAATGGGTATGATATAGCGAGAAATGGGAATTATATATCGAGAAATGGGCGTGATATATCGAGAGATGGGCATGATATAGCGAGAAATGGGTGAAGTATAACGAGAAATGGGTGAGATATTGCGAGAAATAGGCATGATATAGTGAGAAATAGGCATGATATAGCGAGAAATGGCTGAGATATAGCAAGAAATGGGCGCGATATAGCGAGAAATGAGCATGATATAGCGAGAAATGGATGTGGCATAGCGAGGGATGGGCAGGACATAGCTAGAATTGGGCGGGACATAGTGAAAAATGGGTAGGACATAGCGAGAGATGGGTAGGATATAGCGAGGATATGGGCAGGAGATAGCGAGAAATGGGTGAGACATAGCGAGGATATGGGTGAAGTATAGCGAGAAATGGGAGCAGTATTGTGAGAAATGGGCGCGATATAGCGAGAAATGGGCATGATATAGCGAGAAATGGATGTGACATAGCGAGAAATGGGTGGGACATAGCTAGAATTGGGCAGGACATAGCGAGAAATGGGTGGGACATAGCTAGAATTGTGTGAGACATAGCGAGAAATGGATGTGACATAGCGAGAAATGTGTGGGACATAGCTAGAATTGGGCAGGACAGAGCGAGAATTGGGTGGGATATAGCTAGAATTGGGTGGGACATTGCGAGAAATGGGTGGGACATAGCGAGGATATGGGCGGGACATAGCGAGAAATGGGTGGGAAATAGTGAGGATATGGGCGGGACATAGCAAGAGTTGGCCAGGACATAGTGAGAAATGGGTGTGACATAGCTTGAATTGGCCGGGATATAGCTAGAAATGGGCGACATATAGTGAGAACTGGGTTGGACATAGCTAGAAATCACTGGGACATAGCTAGAAATCACTGGGACATAGCGAGAATTGTCGAGACATAGCAAGAAATGGGCGGGACATAGCAAGAAATGGCCGAGATATAGCAAGAAATGGACGAGAGATAACGAGAAATGGGTCAGATATAGCGAGACATGGGCGAGATATAGCGAGAAATAGTCAAGAAAGGGGCGGGAGATAGTGAGAAATGGGTAGGGCTTGGCGAGATATAGCGAGAAATGGGTGAGATATAGTGAGAAATGGGCGAGACATAGCGAGAAATGGTCAAGAAATGGGCGCGATATAGCGAGAAATGGGTGAGATATAGCGAGAAATGGGTGAGATATAGCGAGAAATGGGCGCGATATAGCGAGAAATGGGTGAGATATAGCGAGAAATGGGTGATATAGCGAGAAATTGGCGAGATATAGCGAGAAATTGGCGAGATATAGCGAGAAATTGGTGAGATATAGCGAGAAATAAGCGAGAAATGGGTGAGATATAGCGAGAAATGGGTGAGATATAGCGAGAAATGGGCGAGATATAGCGAGAAATGGGCGCGATATAGCGAGAAATGGGCGCGATATAGCGAGAAATGGGCGCGATATAGCGAGAAATGGGCGCGATATAGCGAGAAATGGGCGCAATATAGCGAGAAATAGGTGGGACATAGCTAGAATTGGGCAGGACATAGCGAGAAATGGGTGGGACATAGCGATCATATGTGCGGGACATAGCGAGAAATGGGTGGGACATAGCGAGGATATGGGCGGGACATATCGAGAAATGGGCAGGACATAGCAAGAAATGGGTGGGACATAGCGAGGATATGGGCAGGACATAGCAAGAATTGGGCGGGACATAGCGAGAAATTGGTGGTACGAGCGAGAAATGGGCAAGATACAGCGAGAAATGGGTGTGACATAGCTTGAATTGGCCGGGATATAGCTAGAAATGGGCGACACATAGCGAGAACTGGGTTGGACATAGCTAGAAATCACCGGGACATAGCTAGAAATCACTGTGACATAGCAAGAATTGTCTGGACATAGCAAGAAATGGGCGTGACATAGCACAAAATGGCCGAGACATAGCAAGAGATGGCCGATATATAGCGAGAAATGGATGAGAGATAATGAGAAATGGGTCAGATATAGCGAGACATGGGTGAGATATAGCGAGAAATGGTCAAGAAAGGGGCGGGAGATAGTAGAAACGGGTAGGACTGGGCGAGATATAGCGAGAAATGAGTGAGATATAGCGAGAAATGGGTGAGATATAGTGAGAAATGGGTGAGATGTAGCGAGAAATGGGGGAAATATAGCTAGAAGTGGTCAAGAAAGGGGCAGGAGATAGCGAGAAATGGGTAGGACTGGGCGAGAAATGTGCGAGATATAGCGAGAAATGGGTGAGATATAGCGAGAAATGGGTGAGATATAGCGACAAATGGGTGAGATATAGCGAGAAATGGGCGAGATATAGCGAGAGATGGGCGAGATATAGCGAGAGATGGGTAGGACATAGCGAGAAATGGGTGAGATATAGCGAGAAATGGAGAAACTCATACCGATAATCATGATGAATATTGAACAAGGATCAATAACATTGGCGTAGCAGATCTTTATTATACGAAACACTGATATTTCTCATGGTATCTCAATTTTGCAGGTTCCAGAGACCCCACATCCTGAAATCTGTGTGTCTCCTGCTTGGGTTTGGAGGTCCCAAGCGGAAATCTGCTGTTCCAAACACGGTTTCTCTCATTTCTGCTCAAATTAGAGCATATCATGGACTCAGAAACTATCAATTATGAACCCATTTTATAGATATTTTTGTGCAAAAACATAAAACTACTTTGTATTTAACTGTCATAAAAGATTTCCAGTGGTCCCATGGGACCCACTGCACCTACTTTTGGGGGCCTCAAACTGCATTTTAAAGGACCCTTATGAGAAACCCTGAATACCATGTTTTTGTGTATCTATCATTGCGAAATCCCACTCATCAGCTAATATCAGATAATAATTGTACATCATGTAGCGATGTAAAGGTTGTTGTACTACACATTAAGATTTCATATTTATCATACTCCAGGCGCTGTAAGATCTGATCTGTTATAGCTCAGAAAAGCTGGCTCCAAATCATATCTTGCTAATGTCATTTTATATATTTAATACCAAAAGGTAATGCGTATAAGATCCACTATTTGTGTATTGTCCATCAATAGCACTTTCTACTCGGTTGCGTGATTAAATCGAAAATCTTGACTATTTTTTATATCGTTTAAAAATTAAATAATCTAATAATCGTTTTAATAACTCTTTAACCCTTTAGTGACGAAATTTATCCCTCAAAATTAAAATATTTGCTTTTTGAATGCCAATTTGCAGACCAAGAGAAGACTAATTTTGAAAATTTACAACTGGAATGACTGGCCCGGTTAGCGGGCCAGTCATTCCAGTTGTAAATTTTCAAAATTTGGTCTTTTCTTGGTCTGCAAATGGGCATTCCTCTAGACCACTAAGGTGGCCGGTTTTGGCCGATATCGTCACCAAAGGGTTAATGTAATCGGTTTTAGATTTCGCTCAGCGAATGCATGTTCATTCGCAGGCCAAGAGAATGCTATTTTTGAAAATGTATCATTGGAATGCCTGTGATACATTTTGAAAAATAGTCTTCTTGGCCTGCAAATGGACATTTCTAAACATCATGGCCGCCTTCATTATTGATATGCTTTTGTTGTTATGTCTGAGTAATTTGTACCCAGGCTGATTAATCGAGTAGTCACAATTATTCTTAAATGTGATCACTCAAAGCAATACTCGCGCATGCCTATTTGCTACGCAAGATTTTAGCATAAATTAATTAAATTTAATTTTATGACATTTCCAGAGAAAACTTCATTAATTTACCAGCTTGTCACAATGAGGAAAGATTTAGTAACTGTAATTCATTTCATATTTAACAACATTCAGTGAAAAGAAAAATTCGCTGTCAGAAATATTTTGTTGAAGGCTAAGGCGGCAACATCTTCCATTCAAATTAGGTTCAAAACATAAACCAGCTTTAATCCTCTAATGGTCAAATTTGGTCAAGAAAATCGAAATATTTGTTTATTGAATGCCCATTTGCAGGCCAAGAGAAGACTATTTTTGGAAATTTATCACTGGAATGACTGGCTAGATAACCGAGCCAGTCATTCCAGTTATAAATTTCCAAAAATAGTCTTCTCTTGGCCTGCAAATGGACATTGCTCAAAACCACTGGAGAAACTGGTTTTAGCCGACTTGACTATTAAAGGTTTAAAATTGAGACACTGATGTTTCAATGAGGGAAAGATGGACACATGCTACAGGTAAATGTTGATTATTTTAAAACCATTTCACTTTTAATTCGTAGGATTTACAAGAACAGAAAGAGTCAATTATGGATTCTATCATCGAAGATGAGGAAGAGCCTTCAGAAGATAGTTTGACAGAACCCCCAAGTGTCGAGAAATCATCTCAATCTGATACTACTGTCGGTCAACCAGAGCAGCAAGTAACTGACCCGTCAACTGATGTGCCGATAGAACCAGAAGATATAAATGACACGGAAGCTATAGCATCATTCGGTTCTAAACCGACGACACCGATGGATGCAAAGCCAGGAACACCTGTGGATCCTACAGGTGCAACTCCTCTCGAACGTGTATCGAAATCATCTCTTGATTCTGAGCCCGCGACGTCTTCCAGTTCGAAGCCGGGAACACCCGCTACCGAGGCTTTAAATCCAGAATCTCAGGCAGAGGCGCAGTTGGAAAGCACAGAAGGATTAGAAGACAAGGATGATCCGGTTGACTAACTTGTTTAGGATAACCAGAAAATATTATTTAATATATAGCATATGTTTGTTTAGTATTCGACATCAACTCTCAACCCTGGTGGCCAGAATTAGCAGATTTGTTCTGATTTAAAAAAAATCGTCTGATAAGTATTTTGCGAGTAATTTGATTGGAATCTGTTGCTGCCTATGGCAGATTCCAGTCAAATTACTCGCAGAAAATTCAACAGCTGGTCTGCGTAGTTAATTTGAAGTTGACGCACTGAAGCTTTCGGAATGATATACAGATTATTTATGAAAATTAATTAATATGTTTTGGCGTAATTTTTAACTCACATAAACTGTATAATGTGCATTGTTTTAGCAATTTATTAAACCTATTCTAGATTTATATATTGAGAAAAATATTTACTCGTATGTTGTTCAACTGAGAATTTAGAAACCAATTAGATGGAAGTTCATTGCTGCCTTTGACAAATTATCTTCAAAATATTCATAAAATTTGACATTTAGCTTATTGGAAAGTAGATTTGTGAGTAATATTATTGGAATTAGATAAATAAATTTATTGGAATTTTTACTTTGGCGCAATTTTCATACCGTGTTTATAAATTGGTCAAATACTTCTTTTATATTGTTATAATATTAATGAATATGTGCGATATGGCAAGGATTATTTTTGGTTACCAGGTTTGGTCCGTCCAAAATTGAGCTGTGATAATGTGATATGTTTGAATATGTGTTTTAATAAGAAACGTAAATTTAATTTTTCATAAACCACACTTTTGTACATAGTGAAATATATTTATTGTTATTTGAATCTGTATACATTGATGATTGTGATGGTAGCTGCGCATTGTTACAATTTATTTAAAAAATTGTGTTTTATCACGTGTTATTTTCACTCAAATCAACTGAAACGCCTGACTGTTGTAGGGATCCAATCTGTCATTCAATGGACCTTTCCATTTTTAGCTATACCCCGCCCATCTCTAGCTAAGCTCCACCCACACCTCACTCGTGTTGGAATCGATCGATCCCTGAACTCTGTGACTATCAAATTTCAGAAAACTTATACAGATAAACTGTTGAATATTTTGAAACTAATTTTGATGGCTGCTGTTGCTGCCTAACCCTAACCCTATGGCAGCAACAGCGCCCAGTAAAATTAGTTTCAAAATATTCGACAGAATGTTTATTAAGCAGTAAAGACAATTTGTACAATGTGTCGGATTATATTAAGCGTTTAAGACAGACTAAATCGAGTCATTCATGATGTAATTGATTATGACATCATCCTACATGTCTCGTAGTTGATTATGACATCATAAGATGGATGGATAAACTGGAAAGATCCATTACCTGATGTGATAATCAAATACGTCACATGTTTTTCGAGGTCAATCAAAACACCACTACTCGGTCGATGACGCATTATCATAAATCTCCACATTCACCACTTTGACCTTTTGCCCCACACACACCCCTCTTGTGGGTAAATCCAACTATGAATGGCCTCTACCAGTCCGCAATAATATAGATAACTTGTATACCATATTGGGTTAAATTCCATCCGGCTGTTTCGGAGGAGTTGTGTTGAAATCGATTTCCTGACCTCTTGTCCATCCCACCCCATGGGGTTGGAGCTAAATGTAAATATCCGCTTGTACTCCGCAATCATATGGGAAACTCACAGACCAAATTTGTTTCAATTCTATCCATCGGTTTTTGAATGAATTACATTACAAGCAATTTCTTGACCTTTAGACCCAACCCCATGGAGCAGTTTGTTTGAATTCTGTCAAGTAGTTTCAGAGAGGTTGTGTTACAATCAATTTGCCCACATGAAAAATTGACCTTTTGACTTGACCCCCCCCGTGGAGGTGGAGACAAATGTAATGGCCTCGCATACCTTGCAATCATATGGGTAACTTACATACCAAATCTGGTTGAATTCCATCTAATTGTTTCAGAGGAGTTGCATTACAATCAATTCGCACACGCACGCATGCATGCACACACACACACACACACACACACACTATTGTGCTGTAAGATAATATGTAAGATCTTTGCCCCATATATGCTAAAAGCTGATCTTGAAGTAAAAAGTATCCTTTTAGCCTTGCCTTGAGAGTGTGCATCCTAAACATTTTAGTGTCCCCTACCGGTAAAACTGGGGGGGGGGGGGCGTTGGGGGAACTATAGGTTTGCACTCCATCTGTCCATCCGTCCGCCTGTCTGTCCATATAGCACAGTTGGTTTTCCCGCACTTTTTTTCGCAGTCCTTCAAGGTATTCAACTGAGAATTGATACATTGCTTTGTTATGAGAAGTTACAGACCAAGTTCGAGTTTCAGGCTTATGCATCAATTTTGTATGGAGTTATATCTCCCCCCCCCCCCCCCTTTCAACTTAAGAAATACGTAAAATACCAGGGGCCCAGTTTCACAAAACTTATTTGTTTCTGGTCCGTAATTTACTTAGTTCGTAGTTTTTTCTTACGCCCATACAAATGCATTTCCCGAAAAATCTTAAGCTCAAAACTACACAATATTTAAGACAAAGACGTGATTTTCTTAAGACTGGTATAGAGCAGTCTTAAGTTAAAAAATAGTCAGATAAATATGGCTGCCGTGGGAATCAAAATTCGATAGAAGTCATGATTCAGCCTGACAGAATATTCAGGGATTGGCAGAATCCGCTTGACATATAATATGCACATAAAATATCATCCCAGTATCGTTCATGCCATTAACTATCCTTTTCAGCCGGTCTAGAAAGACCAACAAAGCGATATAATAAGATATTTTTAACATCGTAATCAATGCTATTTTAGCATTAATGAACATCCAATTATGACGTCATAATAGTGAAATGTCACAGGTATAGTCAGTCGTCATAATCTGAGCAAGTTCTTGTTGCATTTTCCCGACGTTAAAGAGGAGCGTTAACTATGCTACCAATCCATTCACTCATGTCTTTCACGGGTATAATCACATATGAAATAAATACATAATACTATAGGCTCTAATAATAATTTAACTGCTTAGCCTATACCGCTGTTACTGTTGTAGTTCCCCTGGTTATCGGGTTAATGCTAACCGTGTTAGCCACACCTCCGAATAGGTAATCATTTCATGAATTAATCAATTAAATTTGAACATTTTGATTCGTATAAAAACAAATAAATTCTAAAAAACATCGACCTGCTATATAATATAGTTCCCGTCGGATTATTTGACTGGCTTATCCACCACTTTCTCACATCTGTTAGACTTAATTACCCAATCACACATCCCCATCACTTTCATCAGCTTTAACATTTTTGGCCCCGCACCTACCCCATACACAGGGTTATAAGAATTTGGTTGGAGTTCATGGCTTCAGAGGAGAAAGGGTGATGGAAGGAATGCCTATGATATTTGACCATTTGACCCCGTTCCCAACACCTCCCCCACCCCACACCCCCTCCACCCCCACCCCAACCCATCATGGGATGCAGCATGCAATAAATACATGTATCATCTCACAATCTGCAATCATATGCGACCGAGATAATCCTGTATTATTCCCCGCAATCACTAGACACACGTGTACCAATCGAATCGGCCGTAATACATGTAGGTTTAGGGAATAAAACTACTTTTCTTACCCGATAGTCCGTCCATAGAATTTCCATAGGCCAGAGTCAAAAATCTCGATAGACTACATACACAGGTAAAGTTTTCCAAAAAGAACAACAGAGCAGAGCCGAGTAAAAATGTCGCCTCGCAATCATTAATGATATGGGTAACGCATAAAATATTTTGTTGAATTCCTGCAAATCGTTTTCGAGGAGATAATCAGATGGGCAGACTGACATATGTACAGATGGACAGGTGGAGATTTTAATATCCCTGGAGGGATTTTCTTCAAACCATTTTTTTTTCAAAAACGTGTGGGGATAATAATGCAGACGCCACACACATAGTAGGCCTATATGGACATATACCTACGCTGTTGATATCCATCTGTTTTAGCTCAATGAGCTGAAAGGCCAAATGAGCTTATGCCATGGCGGCCTTCCGTCGTCCGTCCGCTTCCTCAATTCATCCGTCAAATCGCTTCTCCTTAACTGTTTGACTGATTTCAACTAAATTTTGCTGGAAGGATCCTATGCTGGTACCCTCCAGACTTTTTCAGAATTTTAATTGGTCAGTTTTGGGGGTTTCTTAGATTTTATGTAATATTTACGTGAAATGGTCAATATGCTACTCCTCCATAGTTGCTTGATATATTTTAACCAAATTTGGCTAGATGGGTTCAATAGCGGTAGAGTCTAGAACGTATTTCCAGAATTGTAATTCATCAAATTTTTTTGGTGAAAATCTTAGATTTTATGAAAATTTACCAGAAATAGTCAAAATGCTACTCCTTAGCTGCTTGACATATTTCAACCAAATTCGGCTAGACTGATTTAATGGTGGTAGGTTCTAGATAATTTATTCTGAATTTTGATTGATCAATTTTTGAGCAAAAATCAGATTTTCTGAAATATTTACTGGAAATGGTCAATATGCTATTCCTCCATAGCTGCTTGACATATTTCAACCAAATTTGAATGACACACACGCGCGTGCGCGCACGCACACACTGTTTTGCTTAAGTTATAAAACTTAAGAAGTTAACCGGGCCCAGCTTTCTGCACTTTTTTTCGCACTCCAAGTTATTTAAGTGAAAATCGGTACATCGCTTTAGTATAAGGGGTTGCAAAGCAATTTCGAGTTTCGTCAATTTTTCATGGAGTTATGCCCCCTTTTGGCTTATGAAATACAAAAAATATTAGTTTTCCGCACTTTTTTCGCAGTCTTTCAAGCTATATTCTGCTGAGAATTGCTACATTGCTTTGTTATGAAAAGGTACAGACCAAGTTCGGGTTTCAGGCATATGCGTCAATTTTTAATGGAGTTATGACCCCTTTCGACGAAATATCAGCTTTCCGCGGGGGTTTTCGCACTCCTTCAAGATATTTAAGGGAAAGTCAGTACATCACTTTAGTATAAGGAGTTACGGAGCAAGTTCGAGTTTAAGACATTTTCGTCAGTTTTTCATGGAGTTATGCCCCCTTTCGACTTATGAAATATGAAAAATATTGGTTTTCCGCCCTTTTAATCGCAGTCTTTCAAGATTATCAACTGAGAATTGGTCTGTTGCTCTGTTATGAGAAATTGCAGAACAAGTTCGAGATTCAGGCGTTTGCATTGATTTTTTATGGAGTTATGTCCCCTTTCCACTTATGAAATACAAACATCCCCTTTCAAGACTTTTTCGTTCTCATTCAACATATATAGCTGAACCTTGGTTTATTGCTATTTTATGAGAAGTTACAGATCAAGTTCGAGTTTCAGCTGATTCTGTCAATTTTTAATACAGTTTTTGATTGTCAATCTCTAAAGATTTTTATCACCAGGTAGGAGACATGTATTGCAAAGCAATACTTACAGAATGCTTGTTATTATTAGGGTCTTGCATCGCGCAGTATGACAGAAAAATCTGGCCACAGGTTTCTGCGATTAAGATTTAAGATTCCTAGCGCACCTGAGACAATCCGCTCATATAATGGCTAACTAACTGTTGGCTGATAGCACAAGCTACTAGTTTCCCACATTAACCTCAATCATTGTATCCATCTTGTGCCATATTCGCGAGTTGCCAATCTCATTGAAACATAAAAATCTACATGTTGCTTTTCTGCGTCTAGTTTCTGCTGTATCAATGCTCTGTGGATCATGTGTGGTGTCCGCTTATTCATCAATCGGAGGTTCCAAGAACACTGTGTCTACCCACGCTTCTGTCACCATAAGGCATCCCACCTGGCTTGATAAGGGGAAATCATCTGTGGGCGGCTACTAATACTAACCTATTAAGTCCCCATCAACAGAATTACCTAAAATCTTCTGCAGTCATTACTATTTAATCACACCCACTTCTCAAACAGCAGTCTGGAATATACCCTGGTTAGGTCCAGGAATTCTCTACTTTCCCCGATCTTCTTTCGGCTGGATTCTGCAGATATACCTTTTCCGCATCTCTTAGGATGGCATCATCGTACGACACCACGAGGTTCAATATTCGTTGTGTGAATGCAAGCCAGAACCAATGCACACTAATAAGTTTGGCTATCCTCTTAGAGACTGAGCTTGGGGACTGGCAAATAGCAGCCCGTTCTGTTGGGGCTGAAGTGGTCAGGAATTTGACACACACACGCACGCACGCACGCATGCACGCACGCATGCACGCACGCACGCACACAGAGGTATTTAACACTATCTAGCCTGACGAGAGAAAACACTACACCGAGATACAAATATAACAGATTGAAGAAGCTGCAGAAAGGAAGACGAAACTAGAAGATTCCTGAAAATTAGACTGGTAATATCCAAAACGCGGAAAAAGAAAATATACCAGTTTTCACATCTCAGAAAAGTAATTTAGAAAACAATGAATATTCTAGAACCTGAATACTAAAAGAGCAGCTCCCAGTTGGTAAAAGTAGTTATCACCAGATGGTGTATTCCCATAAATTTATAAATACTTCAGAACCAGAAGACTTCAAGAAGCAGCATAGTCTAGAGGAAGCAGAGGTCATTTTCCTGTGGCCGTGTCCATCTAAAGTGACATCTAGACAACTTGCTTTGTGGAGTTCGCCTTCAACAAATGATCCATGATCAAATTTTCATTGCCTTTTTAGATCCCACTTTAGAGCAGCATAATCAATTTTCAGAAAGAAAATTCGAGAACATCTCTGTCTAAGGGCGCATAGTAAGAGTGAACCATAAAGACTCGTCTTCCATCATTTCCAGTTATACAGTTGTATCTATGGCCATCAATAGACAGAACTGTTTCAGCCCTTAAAGCAGAAGGTTTATAGAATAGCATCACATGGTGAAGTTTAACAAATAATAAGAATCATGGATACCTGAGCGACTAAATGAAGGGGCAGATATATACAGAACCTGGAATTACAAAATCTGTCAGAATCAGTAGAGGATAGTTGAGATTAAAATACAATAGGAAAGCAGTAGCCAGACGGCAACCTTCACAGTTACTATAAGTGATAAATACTGACACTGAGTCAAAATTCCAGGAGAGTCTTCATAGGGCCGTCACGTACGCAATTTCGGAAGTAACGAGAAACGATCTAGGAATAGACCCTACCCACCATCCCGCCTCCACGACGGTATTGCCATAGAAAATCGTGTTAAACATTGGAAAACAGAGTGTCTCCCCCCCCCCCCCAGACAGAACGGGACACCAGATGGGTATTTAAAGAGACATAGTGGCGCCATAAGACCTGTCCCAGAGACAGCTCACTTATGGAGTGAAGGCATTCGCCTTACACTCAGCGCTTTTACGCCAGGACAGAAGTCTCTCATAAACAGAAACCTGTCACTAAGAGTGCATCCAAGTCCAAACCACAACAGCTTAGCAATCGTCATAGCGTGCCCCATCTTCTGGGAGTGACACTGCTGTTTCTGCATATATGAGTGATCGATTTACGCTTAGCAAAAGTAGTCATAGTAGAAATTGTAGGAGACAATGTGGGTAGGAAACATTGTTGCCCCATGAGTATGATGGCAGTATTCAATGGGAGAATTATCTGTCAGTTCACTATGATAGCTAAATTAAGGTATGCCGCAGATCTAGAAAAAAGGAGTATAGTTATCTGGATTTCTCAAATGCAAGACCCTGCAGGTGCTCAGATATGCCTACCCCTGGAACACCTGATTATTCAGGCCTGTCCAGGCCTCAAAGTGGTCCTATTTTCCCTACTTTTTGGACATGTGTCCTACTTTTCCTAGATTTTAGGGGGTTGTCCTACCTTCTCTCTGAAATGAAATTTTTTTTAAGAAAGTGGAATCTAATATCTCCCTTGTCTTTACCATAACTATACTTGCACTATTTCGTATCTACAATACCAGGACTTGTGACAGTACATATATTCTTATGCTGTTAAGACTATGCCCCTATAGATATCGGATACCTGGGCTGCATATGCAGGCATATGCAGCCCAGGTATCCGATATCTATCTGATATCTCTGCAATAGTCCGATTGTAGCAGAAAGGGTGCTGCATTCCTTGCCTGTGGAGCAAATTTTTAGTTAAATCTCTGCATTTTAATTAATGAAAATTTCAATTTCCTCATAGAAAATGTCCATTTGCAGACGAAAAGAAGACTATTTTTGAAAATTTACCACTAGAATGACACATCCCAATGGTAAATCTTCAAAAACAGCCTTCTCCTGGACTGCAAAAGGACATTTCTCAAGACCACTCCAGAAGCTGTTTCTGGCTAGCAAGAGTATTAAAATGTTCAATATATTTGTGTTTCAGGTAGCACACATTTGCTAAAACTTTAAAGTATATCACCATTAACAATGCCAAAGACATCTACCAAATTTAACTGTGGGCAGTATTCGTCGAATAAAGGGTTGAAAGAACTAATCTGTGAACTATAATCGCACAGTAATGAGAAAATTATATTTGCTACATCTGTGCCCCATGTACATACTTGACACTTGATAAATCCACATACGACAGTGGTTATCATGAACAGATTAGGCATTTCTGAATAGCTATTGAGACCGTACCAATGCATAAATATTTTTATTCTTAATATTTCGAATTGTCCTATGAAATAGGACATGACGATCACGAATAATCACTAACAGCCATTCATTGTTGTCAGGCGTCAAGTATGTAATACAGAATTGGAAATACAATTTTCTCCATTATTTTATTGTTTCATGATTAACCCTTTCAAAAACTGTTTTGGCCATATATTGCCTATAGTACTGCCTCACCTTGCCAACATTAGCATCCCAGGTTGATTTCTGTAAAGATTTTTAAATAGGAGGAGATGGTGTGGCTATAAGGGGCGATGGGAGGCCACATTAATAACAATAAAACTGATATAACATTAAAAAAGACTTCTTTATATTATTATAAGAATGGACTTACTTACTTAAGACTTATTTTAAAACCTATTTTCTGTGCTTGCTACTTATTATCATACTCCTACTTTTTTTCTAAAAATGTCCTACTTTTTTTCGGGACCCCACTTTGAGGCCTACCTTTCTGAAGCACTAGAAAAGCGATTTGTTGACGTGGCAGAGGGAGAAACCAGCAGTGTGCTACTAGATATGATAAGGGATAAAACATCAAGAAACTCTCCCAGAACTAGCCAGTCATGTACGTTGTCTAGTGACCAAAACAAATGGGTCTATAATAGGTGATGCACAGCAATCCATCTGAGTGGACACATTTCTGAAAGGCCAAACAAATCTTAGACTGTCTCTATCAAGCATACCTTGGCGATCTGACTACCCTGACCAATACAGCAATGTGTTTGGAAAGACTTCCCGCAAGCACCCGTTCACCCCCTGCAGAGGAACGCCAACCCAAGATGAAACATGGAAATAAAGAGAATGGTGGCAGCACAACACCAACAGTTACCAACTGACGGCCACTGCATCAGCATCGAAGACGAAGATGGAGCAGCTGGCGCAGATAGCTGATGCATTACAGAATACTATGACTGCCATTTAAAACTCTCCTTTCTCAAACACTCCTCTGACTAGTCAAGGTCTGACCACCAGACGGCTCTTATATAAGAACATCCTCCGCGCTACCACTTCCCTCTTTCCCAAACCCAATCGTCCCTGTTGGTGCCACACAATCTGCCTTGTGTTTGACTTTCCCATCTCCATACGGTCCTCGCGAAGCCAGGCATTCTCAGTGTGACATAGACAATGTTGCGTACTCACACATCTCCCCCCCCCCCCCCCCGATACTACCACAGATCCTCTGTGTCAGGTAGCTGTGTTTGACCACCCACTCCCAGTGGTCAGCACATCCATAATTCTGGTGACAGTATCTTGTATCATCTTTCAATGAGATATTGCCCTATGGTTTAGCGAGACAGATAATTTCAACCCTCCCCAATCTCCTCCTTTGCCCCCACTACAGACACGCCCCCCCCCCCACACCCCATGGACATTTTAGAAATTAAGCTAACGTGTGCCAAGTTACACCTGGAGAACCACTGCCTATCATCCTGACCATCTCTGGCTGCTGGACACCAGCGTGCCAACTGCTAGACCAGCCAAAGTACGCACTCTCCCTGGTTAGTATAAAAGAAAGGAGGCGACGGCTTGGTATAGTGAATAGCGCTCATCACTACGTAACCGGAGAACCCAGTTCACGCCTGAGATGGGCACTATCGGAGAGGCATCATTGGAAACATGGGAAATCTCATTCACTCCTTGCCTCTCCATCTTGGAGTATAAATGGGTACCAGTGTAAAAGCTGGGGAAGTTACCAAATAAAAAAACTGAAATAAAAAAAGCCCAGCCTAGATATGGCGTGAATGGGACCTAGAATCAGGGACTCGATAGACGCCAATCAAACCAATAACTTCTTTGTGTATTGGCTATCACTCAGGACTACTTAAACTGAAAACCTGGTTCGTGCCTGAACTGTGCACTGTCTTGCCGTCGTTGGAAACATGGACAACCTCCTTCACTCCTTGCCTCTCCTCCAAGGACTATAAATGGGTACTACTGAAGCTGGGTAAGTTACCAATAATAGACTAAAATAAGAGCAGCCTAGATAACGGGCCAGCTGAGCAGCAACAGCACCAAGTCAAATTAGTTCCAAAATATTCAATAGCCTACCTGTATAGTTTTCTGGAGATTGATAGTCAGGGAGTTCAGAGATTGATCGATCCCAACACGACCGGAATGTTGGTGGCACTTAGCTAGAGATGGGCGGGGCATAGCTAAAATGTAAAGGTCCATTAAGGCTAGTCTGGCTAGATAAAACCAGAGCTCTGTAAATGGTCATACCGTCATAATATCCCACCATGATGCTGAGTTAAGAAAAAAGCAATCAGTAAGAGAAGTAACTAATAATGGTGTGCTCAAGATTTATAGCTCAATGGCGGCCATATTCGATTTCGGATCACCATTGATTTTGACAGGTTTCTTCAACAGACCTACTTCTGTAGCTCGCGGGGGTATGTGCTGGTCCGCCGATAGGTATCCGCCCATCGCACCGCAAGTGCACGATGACTGGGATGGCTGGTTAACTGTGGATCTCGGGGTTGCGGATCCCGCATGACGTCTCTCCGTGGTGTACAAAGACTGACTTCTAGAGCTGGTGGAACAATGATGTTCCAGTGGGGCCGTGCGACCATTGCCACCAAGATTGAACCACATGGTCTCATCCCAACTATTAGTATCACCGGTATGCCTACCCATAATAATTTAGAGTTATGGAACAATTGGTGGTGGTGTGGGTGTCTCCTGATATATTGCTGGAATGGCGTAGCCTATTAGTCATCAGTACCAAATATGGAAATAATAATTAGATGTACAATACCATAGTTACTTGAGTACCTAATAGTCATCGGTACAGAACAGGCTACTATGTTACTGAAATTTAGGCGCTACCATATTCATAGCACGAGTCTCTTACGGGGATACCTCTGCGGATTCAAGAATCTGTGTGGTACCTCCGGCGACACCAAGTAGAAAGGGCACCAGCTAGCTCTGTATTGTGTATTATTGTGCACATTCTACTGTCAAACGATTTGTATAGTATTTATTAATATTTCTACTGTTTAATTATAAATTGTTCCATAACTCTAATTTAGCATAGATAGGCATATCGGTGATACTAATAGTTGGAATGAGACCATGTGGTTCAATCTTGGTGGCAATGGTCGCACGGCCCCACTGGAACATTATTGTTCCACCGGCTCTAGAAGTTAGTCTTTGTACACTGCGGAGAGACGTCATACGGGATCCGCAAGCCTGAGGTCCACAGCTAACCAGCCATCTCGGTCATCATGCACTTGCAGTGCAATGGGCGGATACCTATCGGTTGACCAGCATGTACCCCCATGAGCTACAAGTGGTGCCCGATGTCGCGCTCGAACAAGAAGCGAACCCACGCCTACGCTCAACACACGCAACTTTCAGTCTCCTTTATCCGACAGTCAGCTCTCCCTTGATACGGAAGTAGCATCATATGATGCAAGAACTGCTCGCGTACTCACCGACAATGTCATTAATTTCCCCAGTGCAGAACGACCAGCACCGCCTCGACACAAGTTTTCACCATTTCGCGATGCCTCGAAGGCGGGAACTCAATACATCACATTATCGGATCTCCACGATAGGCTACCACCATTTACGCCGGATCGTGGACGACCATGACAAAGACCCCCATGGGGGCAACCCCAACCTTCACGACCGCATGTTCATCAATAGGTGACTAGTGGCCGGATGCTCATATATCTTATCCCGTATCTCCTCCTCTTCGCGCGTCTTCACCCTATTAGTTACCAAGACCGTGCTATGAACCAGAGGAAATGGCTACGCCATTCCAGCAATATATCAGGAGACACCCATACCACACCCACCTTCCGCGTCAGTCACCTGCACTGCCTCCATATGAGGAACATCCATCACAGCATCAGGAACGTCGACGCCGTCTACACAGCACGCCTCCACCAGTCTATAGACCTACACCTGTCTATGGACCCACATCAGGGCAGTATTCAGCAGAACCCACATACCATACAACACATCATCAACGTGAATCACCTTCACGGATACGACAGTATCGACAGCGACATCGACGGGAAATGCCACCACCACCACCACCTACACGCCGACCAGCATCCGCATTCTCAACAGTTTTGCTACCACCATCACCAGGTTTTGCTCCAATTACTTCTCCAAGAGGTCATGGCCGGATCATTCTCCACACACCCACCCCATCCACCCCACCCCCCACCCCCACCCCCCGAATTTAGCGGGGAGACTGATTGGGTCAATTATAAGTACAATTCGAAATAAGTAGGACAAACGGGTGGAGTAATCATCAAATGGGAGAGTATTTAGCCGCAAAGTTGTCTGGAAAAGCTTTACAAGTTCTGGTGGACTTCAGCACAGACTACACACCATCTTACACTGAACTGGAGAATGCGTTGTCAGAAAGATTCGGCGACACAGCCCTTGGGGAAACAAGTCAGCTTCAACTGAAAAATCTACATCGATGCTCGGAGAAAACATTGCCAGAGTTAGTGAGTCGCATCCGTCGTTTTGTTACCCACGCATATCCCAGCACAAATCTCGAAGACATAACACATCTACATCTCGATACTTTCATAGACACGTTGAGCGGAGAGCCGGCCCTAAAAGAAAAACTGTTTCTCATGGAGCATGGCAGCCTACAACAACTCACGGCTACCGTGGTTCGGATTGAGAACTTCTTGGAGCGGGAAAAGAATAATCGTCACCAACTACACCCAATAAACGCAATGAATGATGTTACGGTCGCAACTACAAACGAATCAAATTCTACATCTACAAACGCCACCACCAATGAACAACATGCACAATCAGAAAACTCCGGTCAAAATCATGCGTCTAGAGGGAGAGGGCGTGGCCAATCCCATTGCGGGGGCCACAACATCGTCCAAGGACACGGGAACCAGCACAACAATAGCAGTAGGCAAAACGTGTACGAAAGATTAGAAGAGATAACTAAGCAGATCTCCGCACTTACCAATCTAGTGACAACACTGAGCACCACAGTAGCAACACAGTCCACCACTAGACCGCAACCACCCTAGCTTCAGCACCGCCACCCTAGCTTCAGCACGTGCTTCCGATGTGGTCAGCCAGGCCACTGGAAGGAGCAATGCCCAAACAGACATCCATCCACAAGTCCAACCACTGACCGACGTACCCCGCAGCCTGAGAATCCGTCAAACTAAAATGGGCACCGATTACAGAGTCGCTTCTGTGCCCGTCCCTCAACTACGGCCTCTGAACAACTACGTCAGGCGGCCACACCTACTCGTAAACATATTCCTACAACATCATACATTTACCCGCACCCGGCTTCTTCTATGTCAGTGCCTATGATGCACACTGCATCCGCAACACTGCCATATTCCCCCTGCGGAAAATGTGACCCAACACTTTCTGCATCTATACAACCTTCTTTCCTATGTAAAACGGCAGTGGTAGGTTGTAGCACCTCCAATGAAACAACTTTTTTGCAAGCACCACGTCCCACTGCCAAGGCACTTAACACCCGGTGTCCTTTGGTGGTCTGCAACTCACAGCCTCTTATAGCCACATCACCAACATGCACCATCAGCAGTGATTCAGAGGAAAGCATCCGTTCAACATCATGGATCCGCAAGAAGAAACATTGTACAAAGAAAAGAAATGTTCCACAACGCCGTTGCTTCTTCTGCGCATCAACTAAACATCCCATGATGTGGTGTAAAAAGTGGTCCACACAGGTAGCCCTTATCCGGGAACACGAAAATCCTATCCGCACTGCAGTATACACCAACACAGCTTACACAGAATCAGCAACAACGCCGCCACCACCACCACCACTGCTACCCCCGACCGCGTCATCGCCTAAGCAATTACAGCAGCAGCGATGACGAGTCGGGCCCTTCCACACTCAGCCACCAACTGCACCCACGGAAGCTATCTGGAAACAAGCTGACTACAAACTGAACGATACCGCACTGCCTTCACTTCCTCAAATGGTATCATTGGAGACTCTTCCGCAGGCTCACCGTAAGGTGATATATAAATGTGCCTGTCTGTTTAGCGGAATTTCCACCAGTGCCACCGTGGACACTGGAGCTTCCATCATCATCTTTAACAAGCGCTTATATGAGAGCATCCCACCTCATAAGAAGTCACCCCCTTAGGCCTACAAACATCTTTTTGCAAACAGCTACGGGAGCAGATGTACCCGTGGCTGGTGTAGTAAACCTCATAATACAGATAGAGGAGATGCAATTCATTCAGCGAGTTGTTGTTACCTCTATCCAAAACGATGCCATGCTTGGCTCTGATTTCTTCAGCGCCAGCGAAGCCGTCATACATTGTAAACAACAGGAACTAGACATACACGGCCGACGGATACCCCTTGGACCGGAATCATCACTATATGATATGTGTGCAGTGATATTAGCAACCACCGCCACAGTTGAACCGGGACAGGAAAGGATATTGTGGGCCACTGCACCACAGTTAGGAAACAACACTCACACCGCCATGCTGGAACCTGACCCCGAATACATGATGACCTCACAATGCACCAGTCCCCGCATCATCGTGGACACCACCAACAAGGAACATATCCCGTTCCGCGTATTCAATGGCACTGCAGACCCTATTACACTTGAATCAGGAGTCCGCTGTGGCCATCTGGTGGATGTGATATGACTGGAGACAGTCCCACCTGCAATCACACCAACAACAACTTCTGATGATTTGCCAGAACATTTACATGACCTATATTTGCGTGCCACAGTAGGATTGATGCAATCCCCAAAAACAACAAGTACGGAAACTACTTCACAAATATCGCGATATATTCTCGGCAGGAGCCATGGACGTTGGAGAAATTCATCTAGTACGACACTCCATCGACACCAGAAACAACAGACCTGTCCGTCAGCCCGTTCAACGCCTCCCAATTCACAAGGAACGTTTGAAAATCATCAGCATAATCTCCACATGTTTTTTCGCGCAGCTTCCATCAATAATCCACTCCGCATTTCTTACAAGTTATCCGAAAGCTTGTTTATCTTCTTTGAGGACATCCACAACTTTGTTCCCATTTTTATTTTATTGCAAATCACTTTTGATCTTGGTGTATCTAGTTAGCATGAAGAAGCTCCAACTATCAGCGCCACCTTTTTATTTGATTATCAATCAATTCGTGGTAAAACCTTTGTCCAGGCTGCGTGGGTTTGGGTAGGTATTGAATAATTTTGTCAGTTAACACTGTTACAGCTTTGATGTCTCTTGCAAACTCTGCTGCAAATGGAAAGAGAAATATAGCAGGTTGCCCAACACTGGACCTTTCCGTTTTTAGCTATGCCCCGCCCATCTCCAGCTAAGCTCCACCCACACCTCGTTCGTGTTGGGGCATGGTTATTAAATAGTAGAGACATACAATTCTTACAACGTGTCAGGCTTTTAAGAGTTAAAGACAGTCCGTATAGAATCATTTATGACGTAATGATTATGACGTCATCCTACATGCCACTTAGCTGATTATGACGTCATTACTATGGAAAGGTCCATTCTTCTGATCGTCACTCACGTTGTTTCATTGCCCTGATGTGATGCACTGATGAAGTTAAAATATTAGGTTACCTTTTATTGCAACACATAATGTTGCCAGTAAATGACAAGTCTTGATGAAGGTGTTTGTTGTTGCAATGTTTGTACTATATCCACCCTTCATCGGACCACTTTTCACTTTCACGTCACGATTTATTGTTGATTCAATGATGAGATCCCAAATGTACGACAAAAAATGTCTCTCCTCTCAAATTGCTACCAAATTAGGTAAGCTATGCAATATTACTTGTTGATATATTGAGTATCAAAGATATTTAATGTGACCGAAAGCAAGCAATTGAGAAAGTAGAGCCGGCTCTGCTTGTAGGTTCTGTTCTATGCTCATCTCCCGAACAACACTAATCAGAGACAACAGGAATGACGTGAATGGCGCACCAGTATATGACCAGTGGTTTATTGATGGTATAGCTGATGCGCGGTTAGTATCTCCAAGAGATATGTGTGGTGATTTTGAGGATGCTTTTCAAAAGTTGTGTACGTCACCAACATATACGAATCTATTGAAACTAACTATTGTGATGAACACATATGGGGAACATGGAATAAAAGATCAAACACAGAGAAGGTGTGTTACTCAGGGGAAGAGGACTTATATCACATGGCAGCAACATCGCACAGTCAAATTAGTTTCAAAATATTCAACATCATCTTTTATTAAAGAGTAAACACATACAATTCGTACAACAGCACCTAGTCTGTCACCAATTATGCCTTCATGACGTACTTATCTACGTCATTCATGACGCCATTGATTATGTTTCATCCTGCACGCCACGTAGTTGATCATGATGTCATATGATGGATGGATAAACTAGAAAGGTCAATTGGGGTGAGCCCATCGAGGCTGTGTTTCCACATACAAATGCGTGGCTATGTCATGCAGGCGAGAGCATGGGATTATTCACTTTATCAAATCAATGGTCAGTCCTGATGAGGCACACAAATTGTGTCTCTGAAATTCTTGTTTTGTTATTGAGGTATTGTATTCATCGTTGATGTGCAGATGAGATGTGTGAGGTCAGCTGGATATGACGCTGCGGGGAGTTTGGATATCCGGGTGGGCTGATTTGCCAAGTTTTTCAATGCCAGTTCAGCAGCCCAGTGACAGAAAGCATGTGACTGTCCACTGCCTTGCTTTCAGTACGAAAAACGTTTCAAAATAGTTTGCTAAATCTGCAAACTATTACCAATGTGCTGCATCATATAATTATTTTAAAATAGTCATTCCAGTGGTAAGTTTTCAAAAAATAACCTTCTCTTGGCCTACAAATGGACATTCCTCAGGAGCACTACAGAGGCCGGTTTTGGCCGGCTTCGTCGTGAAAGGGTTAAAAAGATTAACCCTTTAATGGCTAAATTTGGTCAAGAAAACTGAATGTTAAACATATTTGCTTATTGAATGTCTAATAGCAAGTCCACGAGAGACAATTTTTGAATATTTACCACTGGAATGACGGGCTCGGTTATCGAGAGAGTCAATCCAATGCCACATTTTCATAAAAAGCATACTATTGATAATTGACCCGCAGATGGACATTTGCAGATGGACATGTCCGAAAGCCACTGCAAAGACCGTTATTTGTTCGACTTCGCCAAGATCGGGATAAATGGGAACACAAGCAGCAAAGGGCCCAAGCACGCCGATTTATACTTTTGTATAATTTAAATAAAATAAAACAGATTATTTGCATATTTTCGAATATCATGAATCATGACGTCATCACATGAATGATTGTTTTGGTATGACGTCATCACGTGAATGATTATTATGCTATAACGTCATCACATGAATGATATTTTGTTGTTGATCGTTGATATAGTCCAGGAGCTAAAGCTAGGTCAGAATCGTGACGTAGCACACCCAGTATTCGGAAGGTCTGACACTTGCTGTGGCTTGGGGGACATGTCCCACACATTTTAAGCCCTGTTGTACAAACAAATTGTGGTAGCACTAATTAGTTATCCTGATTTCTTTGCATAGGGGGTCTAGGCTTTGGCTGTATACACAGTGCACAACGATATAAGCATGATCGTGTCATAACTCAAAGTAATATCGTATTAGATTCACCATATATGATATTTAGACGGATATCGACCTAACATATATCCAACATACATTTTGCATTCATATACCAAAGGCGAGGGTGAAATGTGAAGGTTATATTTTATGTATGTATACTAACTCCATCATAGAATCTGTATATCCAGCTGTACCACTGTTGACAAAGCACCCAGGTAATGGTCGTTGGAATGAGACAGATGGATGTGGTGGTAATCGGTGCGGAAAAACAAATTAAAATGAATACTACACCTCACATCATTCCGTAAGTCGCTCAGACCATCCATTCAATCAAGTGTGGACAGATATGGCCTTAGAGCAATCGATTAATTTGGATTCCAAAAAGCGAGGTGGTATTATTGGAATAACACAAAAGCCAGGAGCTCTGGAGAGGTGGTTTTTAACTAGCCACGAGAGGGCAGCCATAACAACGGTCACAAAGCAAATGTGTGGGTTACAAGATAGCCACATGTTTGGAGTACATAAGGAAATGGGGACTAATCGAATGAACAGGGATGAAACCGATGTGCAGAAGATACTTTCGATGTTCTCATCAGATATAATGACCAATCCCTTTAATATTGCGGAAAACGACGACAGCGAGTGTCTTCCGCTTGTAAACATTGCAACTGGCGCGGTATTGCCTAGTGAAATCGCCAAGAGACTTGTTTCCGCCTGTGACATTGGTAAGGAGATTATGAAAAATTTTGTTCAGGAGCGGCTGGACACTAACACGAGAAGCTTTTGGGACACGTTGCCACACTTAAAACTTAAAACATTTGCCAGCCTAGCACAGAAGAAAAAACTCAAAACAAATGATGAAAAAATTCACAATGTGAGATCTGACCGCGAACTATTTGGTCGATTAAGTATTGCCGCAAGGTCCAGAGATGTTGATTTAAAACTAGTGATGACGTATGAACTGTCTGCTGTTCCACTATTATTGTCACATACGGATGGGACTCTAAGAAAGAATGTGAAAAGTGTTTTGTTAAGTGAACTAGAAAAGGAAGTAAATGTTGATGGACGGCTTCCACCTGTTGACAAGACAGGCGCAACAGCTTATGTAGTAGATGGCATGGCAATTGTGCAAATGGTTAAAACTGGAGGTACGTCTACATTTGGAGAATTTGCTGATAAATACTGGCACATCTTTACAGTTCCACTGAATCAAGAAGACTGCAACAGAGTAGATATAGTTTTTGACAGATATGATAGACTGGAATCTCTCAAAGCGGAAGAGCGGCTAAAACGTGGGTCATCAACAGCATTGGAAGTAAAGATTGCTGGAGAAAATACTCCCGTTCCAAAGCAATGGGCCAAGTACATCATCAATCCAAGCAACAAAAGTAACCTGGTTGCATTTCTCAGCAAGCGGTGGCGTGATACCGGTCCAAATATGCTATCTGCCGACAATTGCGTCATTCTCGCTGGTGGCTTTAACGATGGAATGGATGTTGTTGTCATTTCAGCGAACAATTCGTCGTATTTGGAAGAACTTCGATCAGATCACGAGGAAGCAGATACGCGTATGATGTTGCACGCGCTACACGCTTCAAAAGGCCACATGCGTGTTGTTATACAGTCTCCTGATACAGACGTGGCAGTACTTAGTATATATACGTATCGTTCGCTTCACTGTTCTGAACTATGGTTCCGTACGGGCACAAAGGACAAATTGCGATACATACCAATACATACAGTTGCTCAAGTACTGGGCCCAGCTATCTGTCTGTCTTTGCCTGGGTTTCATTCTCTTATAGGTTGTGATAGCACTAGTGCATTATTTGGAGTCGCTAAGAGAAAAGCATTCAATCTCTTAAAGTCATCTGAATGTCATCAGCTTAGCTTAGCCCAACTCGGCGAACATGTTGACTTATCACCGAATACTGCAATTCTATGTGAGAAATTTGTCTGTGAGTTGTATACCACCAGGGATGTGGGAAAGACAGCTGATGAAACCCGTTATTTGGCTTTTTTGTCAAAAGAGACAAAGAAATGAAAATCTTCCACCTACATCGAATAGTCTAAAGCATCACACCGAAAGGGCCAATTTTCAAGCTCTTGTTTGGAGACGTTCATTGCAAGCTGTTCAGAATCTTCCATCTCCAAATGGACATGGCTGGAGTATAGTGGATGGTCTACTCAAGCCTGTTCTAATGTCAAAGGATCCTGCTCCATTTGGATTAATTGAACTCACATCATGTAGATGTCAAAAGTCTGCCTGCAAAAGAACAGATCTCTGTCAATGCAAGGCTAACAATCTACTCAGCACTGAAGCATGCCTTTGTATGGGAGGTGAAATGTGTGACAATGTTCAGCATACAATTGTCGAAGATGACTCTGACACGGATGAGTAACATTCTCTCATTTGCTCACGTGATAAATATGTCCTGCCAGCTTGTGTAGACATGCACTGCATGTCAGTTAAAAGTTTAATTATGAAAAATGTAGAAAACATGGGCATTGTTGTAGCTAAGGTATTGCTAGTCACAAGAAGACCTAAGTGCCCCAATATGTACAAAGCAACATACGGGTGTCTTAAACGAGGTTGATTATGTATAAATCTTCGATATACGATCACTCCTTTCCATTTTGGTTAAGATTGTATTGATATAACATGCGCTTAAGTTTGTGAAAAATTTACCATTGTGAAAATTGTTTGAGAGCTACATTCAACACCTATTGTAAATGGGCTTCTCACGGGTTAGTGATACCACAATTTTCTTGTACAACACGGCTCAGAATATACCCAAGACATCGGTCTAGCATAATATAGAGACAAACCATCTGAATACTGGGTGTGCTACGAAACCATTCTTCTAGACCCCTTTTGAAAATTGGCTCCCGGACTAGCTCAAAATCCCTTTTCTTTCGAAGCCGGAGTCAAACCCGCCATCTGCAGTGATCTTGACGAATGTCCATTTGTAGTCCAAGAGGTTTTTTTTTTTGAAAATTTACCATTAGAATAACTCATTCTAATGGTAAATTTTCAAAAATACTCTTCTCTTGACCTGCAAATGGACAATCAATAAGCAGATATTTTTATTTTCTTTAACAAATTTAGCCATTAAAGGGCGAAGGAGATGCAGGATAAACACTATGGCGGCAACAGCGCTCAATAAAATTGGTTTCAAAATATACAACAGCATGTTTATTAAATAGTAAAGACATACAATTGGTACACCAACTCTTAGTCCGCCAAATTAAGGGTTCGTAACGAACTTCGCTACGTACTTCATCACGTAATTGATTATGACGTCAGCCTACAAGGCATATGTAACCTAGTTGATTATGACGCGATATGATTGGCTGAGAAATTGGAATCCCCCATTACAGGCACGTGTAAGCTGACGTCAGAAACAAAATGACGTATTACTCCTCCACAAAAAATTCAAAAAAGTTCATCAATAGTGTATGAATTGAATGTCTTTGATGAATTTACAATTTAATAAACATTCTGCTGAATATTTTAGAAATAATCTGACTGGGAGCCGTTTCTTCCATAGGCAACAGCACCCCGCACCCACTCACGCCCTTCCGCGCTAAAAAAATTTGCTATATTCTGCTGAATATTGTTTCTGCTATCCCCAGTCAAATTAGTTTCCATATCGTTGATATAGCCATATTAATTTCATTATGTTATACGCATTTAGATGTGGCTTGTCTAATTGGCGATGAAGTGAGTGGTTCACCGTTAGATACGTCCATCACTTATTGTGACAAAGGAGAAAGATGTTATGGTGAAAGACTACCGCCTCATGGAATAGCCAGACCAAACCAGCCTAACTATGGCAATTATGGATGCGCCTCACAAGTAATACTATAATCATAGTTGTACACGCACGAACTCACTTACGCGCGCACGCACGCCCATACGCCCCGCTTGCACGCGTGTGCCAAAATATTCAACCACCTTGTATCAGTGTCTTGGAACTGAGACACTGAGATTTCACAAGTTAAATGATACACAAGCAAGTGGACCCGGAAGTGCGTCATCTCTTGCCAATCACATTCAATATTGATATTCTAGTGGATGGCAAATCCATATCCATTGACCGTTCACGTCATATTTGATCTTTCCGTTTCAAAAGTACGTTCTCTTCATTTTCAGTTCAAGAATAGTCGATTTCTAGCATTACTCACAAGGCAAAAGACCGTTGTGAGTATTGCGGTTGGTGGCGTCTGTTTGTCTTTTTGTTTATCTGTGTGTTGTGATGTTTACCAGAGACATAGCTCCGGGATCTTATACGGTAGAAGCACCAACTTTGATAGACACATTCATATTATGAGCAACTAGACACAATTTTAGGGTGAGGTCAAAAGGTCAAAGATCGTGGGTTACCGAGTCACGTAGTAAATACGGGAATACCCTGTTTCGTCGATAGCTCTGCAACGCAAGAAGGTAGAATCACTAAATCTGTAACATATATTCGTAGTGCGGTTAGCTAGACGCACAATTTAGTTTCAAATCAAAATTGCAAATGTGGAGGTCACTGGGTCATATAGTGCGATGCCAAAACTGAGTGCAAAGGCGTGAGTCAGTATCTCCCGCAAGTGCATTCTAGTTACAATATTCGGCATCCGACCGTATAACTATCTAATCAAATGTGATGTTAACCGTTAACAGCTAAATTTGATCAAGTAAAAAACAATATATGCATATTAAATGCGCATTTACTGGCCAAGACAAGACTATTTTTGATAATTTACCACTGGAATGACCGACTAAAAAATCTTCAATAAGTTGTCTTCTCTTGACCTGTAAATGGACATGCTTTTCCCTGATAACGTAGCTTACTGGGCCGACGCTGGCCCGATACCGGGCCGATACTTAAGGTATCGATCGGCCCGGCATCGGCCCAGCAAGCTGCGTTATCTGGGTTGAAGCATGAATTTCAAGAATCCTTGTTTCAACATCATTTTACAAGTACCCGGTATGTTGTTGAGTTTTTTAAAACTAATTTGACAGGAATCAAAGGCAGCAACAGTCCCCAGTCAAATTAGCTTCAAAATACTCAACAGAATAATGATTAAATCGTAATGGATTATGGTGTTTTTTTTACCTTTCCGGTTCAAAGGGTTAAATCTATGAAGATGTATATCGTTACTTCATCGTTAATTACACAGGCCGTATGTGATCATCTCGCCGCGAGTAGAGCTGGTGCTGGATCCTCGGCACTTTGCCGGAAATGCTGTGCACAAGATGGGTGCAATCGACATATATGTCAATCGTACGTAGTCGAGTTAACTACAGGGTTTTTTTTCCATTTACATCCTTATTCACTGGTAATAGTCTGGGTGCAAACAAAATGTTACGGGGGTGGGGTAGGGGGGGGGGGGGGGGTTGGGGGGGGGGGGGGGAATGTAATGGAAAATGGTTCTTAATTTTTTTAATGGTCTATCCAATGATATCTCAGAAAAAAATCCACATGGAATTTTTTTTTTCCAACACTAGAATTTGGGCTTTGGTCACCCATGGGCATAAGGTGACAGTATGGCAAGTGTGTGGTTTTCTGCATTTATATTGGTACTATTATAATGAAAATTTGTAGAAGTTCATGAAAATGATTACCATTCGTTGACGGCATCAGTACGGCTTACTATCATGCTCTCATCATAAGGAAATCCAAGATAGCGTCGATTTGGGTGGGAAAATGTCTATTTCTTCACATCGACGATTGTACCTTTTCATTATCAATTATTCTTTGTGATCAATTGCTACAAAGTTGTACAGGTAACTCCATGGCAACCTACACACACAGCTGCACAGGTTCGCACTACATCGGTTGGGATTTTGGTTTTTACACTTGCACATAATGAATATATCAACACAGTTTCTGTTGCTACGTTCATGCCAGTTGCTACTAGTTTAAGTTGGAAACGACCAGTGTTTCTAACTCCATTAGATTGTATTGAATAATTTATAGAAATACTCAGAGGGAGTGGAAATGTTCGGCGCGTACCGTCGGAGGCATTCGCTGTGGTTCCCCGATGTTTGACTGTGCACTCATCGCCTGGTACGTGTGAATGCGATCCCTTGAACTTTTTACGTCATAGCATCAACATTTGAGAATGTTGTGTCACATCCGATCGATGCATGCATGAAGAAAATGTTTTTGTTTTCTAATGACTGGATCAAGCTTTGATGATACATATTTCATGGAATGAATTATTGAATAGCCCACCAGTTTTCGCCTTGTTCCTCCAATGATTTTTGTAATACATATGTTTACCATATCATCTGTCCAGTGGCGCAGAAACAACACTAAGATACCATTAGCAATGGACCTTTCTGGTTTTAGCTATTCCCCGCCCATCCCTAGCTAAGCTCCACCCACACCTCGCTCGTGTTGGGCTATTCCCCGCCCATCTCTAGCTAAGCTCCACCTACACCTCGCTCGTGTTGGGATCGATCGATCTCTGAACACACTCACTATCAATTTCCAAAAAACTACACAGGCAAGCTGTTGAATATTTTGAAGCTAATTTGACTGGGTGCTGTTGCTGCCTAAGGCAGCAACGGCGCCCAGTCAAATTAGTTTCAAAATATTCAACAGCATGTTTATTAAATAGCAAAGAATTACAAAGACATACAATTCATACAACGTGTCGGACCATATGAGATTTGATGCCGGTCTATATGGAACCCTTTGTGACGTAATGATTGTGACGTCATCATACAAGCGCTGCGCTGATTATGACGTCATACGAGGTCAGATGATGGATGGATACTCTGGTGAATTGCTTCAATAAGTTGCTGGTACTTGGCATAACTTAGTGGGTAGAGGCAATCAATCCATCGACATCGGCCTGTGTTTGTTTAATCATATGACTATTCATATTAATGTAGTCAATGAGCATGGCAATGAAGCCAGCTTTCTTTGCCATGCTATCAGAGAATGCTTCCTGATCTTTGTACCGTCGACGGGTAGGCTTCACTTCTCGCCTGGCATGGAGCAGTTGATCTGATTTGCGTCGCTGGTGTTCGTGACTCGTGGTTGAAAACTCTGGCTATCCGTCGAATACATCAACCCATTGGCTGAAATGATGTTTGAGATAAATAATAATAATAATAATAATAATAATAATAATAATAATAATAATAATAATAAATAATAATAATAATAATAATAATAATAATAATAAGCTTTATTTAACGAAGGTAAACCGATCAGTTACAGGTAGCTGGTCTTCCCCGGGGGCTTCAGACTATACTTAGTACTATTTACATTTATGTACACAACTTTGATATATACAATATACACATTTTATTTATTTACACAATATACAACATTTTAACCCTTATGGTGCTGTTCTCTAAGATGTCAAAATAGTAATAAGTGTGCTGATGGAAGTCAAGTGTACATTTTGAAAACTCTTTTATCAAAGCTGTTGTATCTTGCTTACAGAAAAACAGTTTTCAAAATGAACACCAGCTACCATGCTATATTTAATGAAATAGTTTACATTTATAGCTCAGCAGCCTGAGGATTAAAATAGGAATTACTTTTATACAATGATTTAACTATCTGATATGTAACTGTCTCTGCTGCAAGCCACCAGGCCATGATTTCAACAGGCTGCAACTCCAGACCTGCTGAATGTATCTCGGAAACAACTCAACCAAAAGTTGGTGGTGGCTTAATTATCTCCCAACAACTGTAGGATGAGCTGTCTCCAAATCATTCAACATATCCAGAGTTAAACCCTATGGAAAATGTAGTCTACAGGAATTCAGCAGGGAGACATTTTACCTTTTTCACCTACAAGTCCCTGAAAAAGTATATTCTTTATAATATAAAACTTAAATTGTATTCTGTTGAATATTTTGAAATTAACCCGACCAGAAGCCATTTGCTGCCTAAGACAGCAATGGCTTCCAGTCAGATTAATTTCAAAACACTCAACAGTTTTCGTGTATGGTAGCGTTGAAAATTAGATATTGGGAATTCATGGGTGAAAGGGTTAATGCATATACTTTGTTCTTTATCTTCCTTGTTGATATGTCATATATTGAGATTTGAAAGCAGTCAAGGAAGAGGCTGTTCTAAGTGGTATTTTTAAGGAATTCCATAATCTGGACCCTTTTACAACAAAACTAGAGGAATGTAGTACACTTTTTGCTAATGGGATTTGCAACTGCATATTTTCAAAAGATCTCAGATTACGATCATGGGAATCTGAGCTTTTTATAAACAGTTTTAATAAGTATTCTGGATTTTCATTCCTAACAGCTTTATATACAGTACAGCAAGTTTTGTAATTAATTCTCTCATGTATTGACATCCATTTCAGTTTCTCAAATAGAATTTTTGAGGGTGTACAAAATTTTTCAGAAAGGATGATTCTTGCAGCACGTTTTTGTAATTTTAAGAGCCTGACTAATTGGTGTTCTTTACAAATGTGTCCCCACACTACAAGGCAAAAATCCAAATGAGGTAGAATATATGAATTGAACAATTTTAAACGAATATCAAGAGGTAGGTCTTTTGCATATTTCTTAAGTATTCCCAAAAATCGTGATCTTTTTTTAACAACATTATTGATGTGATCCGTGAATGTAAGCGTGTCATCTATATGCACGCCTAGAAGTTTTTCGTAGGTACTACCAGTTAAATCTGTATTATCATATTGGATGGTGACATCTTTAAAATCTTTAAGTTTAATTCTTGATCCAATCAATAACAATTTTGTCTTGTTTGTATTTACAATCATTCTATTCTCATTACACCATTCCTTGACTGCTTTCAAACCATCATTTAAAGATTTAGTTAAGTTAGCAGCACAGTTTGATTTAAAATAGACAGTTGTGTCATCGGCATACATGTCAGTATCACATTGACTAATGTAAGATGGGAGGTCATTTACATAGATTATAAATAGTAGAGGGCCTAAGATTGATCCCTGCGGTACACCATGCTTAACAGCCATAGGGTCTGCTAAGATGCCAGATTTACTGACGCATTGCCACCTGCCATTTAAATATGAAGAAAACCATCTTAGTGAAGAATTATCAAATTTATAGAGTTCTAATTTCTTAATTAATATATTGTGATCAATTACATCAAATGCCTTTCTAAAATCAATTAATACATTTCCAGTTATTTCTCCATCATCAATCGCCTTCGTCCATGAATTAAGCATTTTAAGGAGAATTGTTTCACAAGAGTGATATTTACGAAAACCTGACTGATTGTTACAAAGTAAATTATACTGAGACATATATTCAAAAACTTGGATGTGAATATGGCGCTCCATTATCTTGGACAATATAGGAAGAATAGAAATTGGTCGATAGTTTTCGATATTGTTTACATCACCAGTTTTATATAGAGGGAAGATTTTCGCCCCTTTCCAATTTTCTGGAAAGGTCATAGTTTTCAGACTAAGATTAATGATATAAGCTAGTGGCCAGATAATTGTCGATGTAGCCATCTTTAAAAACGTGGGAGGCAAATTATCCAGTCCTATTGCCTTCTTTATGTCAAAGCTATTTAGCTGCTTTAAAACAAAGTCTGGAGTTACTTCTGGAATACTAAAGTAAGTGCTCTGAGGAACATTTTTATCTACTATGCGTGTTATTAAATTCTGGAATTGACATGTATTGTTATAGTCATATGGAGGCCGCAGCTTCAATAAATTGTCTGCTGCCTCTGCAAAGAAAACATTGAATGCATCTGAAATTTCCTTAGGATTCGATAACAAGGTACCATCTTCTTGAATATAGTGTTCAGTGTTGGCTTCATGTTTCCTAGGATTTAGTTTCCCAAGAATTTTGATTTGTGATGCTTGTTTGTAGCAGATTTTGTTTACTTTTTTCTATTAGGGCTGTTGTTTTGTTGCGCCAGTGTCTGTATTGTGCAGTGTCTTTCTTATCATAATAATTATCTCTATTTTTCATTGAGGCTAGGATTTCGTCATTTATCCATTCTGGTAGAAATCTGTGCTTAACTCGCTTTTCTATCATTGGTGCATGTTTATCTGGAATCTTCAAGAAAGATGTCAAAAAGAACTCTAACGCATGGTTTACATGATTTATAGCAAATATGTTTTCCCAGGGAAAATTGTCTATATCTGTCTTGAATGCATCTTCAGAGAATTTTGTCATTTGCCACATGTGAACAATTGCGTGCCCAGATTTCTTATGGTGGGATTCTTTATAATTTAGCACTATGAAAACAGATTTGTGACCACTTAATGCGGGATTTAAGACCATTATCTTATTAACAACCTGTTCATTTGATACATAGATGTGGTCTATCAAGGTGGATGTTTTATTTGTAATTCTAGTTTGCTGCTTAACTTTTTGTGTATGATGAAACATATCTGTCATTTCATGCCATCTTGTATTTTCATCTCTTAAATTATAATTAATATTAAAGTCACCTAACAAAATAATTTCTTTAGTTTCATCAAGAACTTTTGAGTACATGTCCTCAAACAGATCGATCCAGCTACACTTTGTACTTGGGGGTCTATAAACAAATGCTGTAAGAAATGACTTACGTTTATATGTCTTAATTTCTAACCACATTACTTCTAAATCATTAACTTCTAAATCGGACCTACGCTTAAATGATATGTTATGAGCAATATAAGTAATAATCCCGCCACCATCTTTGTGTTTCCTATCTCTACGTTCCGAGTGATATCCTGATATTTGGAGTAATGTGTCTGCAGATGTTTCTTTAAGAAAACTCTCTGTTAATCCTAGTATCTCTACTTCTTGTTTTGGTTTGACTAATAATAATCTGAGCTGATCTATCTTTGTGGCCTATGTTTAGATGACCTATCCTTAAACCTTTGTGCGGGAGATTGAATCCAGGGATAGGTGATGTCTGCGTTGACTGTACATGTTCAGTGTCTAGGGGAAAAGTGAACTTTAATGAATCCTGTAGCTCACTTAAATGACATGCAAGATAACTCCCTACAAATATGTAATTTAGACAGTTTGTCGACATATAATATTTAATATGAATATAATTTAAATAGCTACCTCTACATTTATCTATGAAGGAATCTATGTTTGTATTTACAGCATCATAAATCTTATCTGTGGCAATATCATCATTTACATCATCACCAATATTTTTATCCTCACCGTCACAGTCTTTCTCAACACCATCATCATCACCATTTTCATCATCATCATCACCATCTTTCTTATCATCATCACCATTTTTATCATCACCATTTTTATCATTATCATCATCAGCATCTTTTTTATCACCTTCACCATTTTTATCATCATCATCATCATTATATTTTTTATCATCATCACCATTTTATCATCATCATTACCATCTTTTTTATCATCATCATCATCGTCATTTTTACAATCATCATCATCATAATTATAATCATCATCATCATCTTCATTAATCCTAATAGCTTTATAATGGTCAGAATTCTCTATTTGGCCCCGGGGATTTTTAGATATTTCAAACAATGGTGGATTTGTACAATTTTCAGAATAAGGAAGAGTTGTCTCCCTTTTATCACTCATTCTATTTAGACTTGCTAGAGAAGAATCAATATCACATATGCTATCAGGTTTGAAACAAGTGTCACATAATTCATATTCCGCTGAATTTTTAGTGTTGATATTCATGGCTCCCTCAATTGAAGCATTTGAGGGACACTTACATGGAAACGTATTGCAATCATAGCACAATTTATATAATACATTGTACCTGTTATTGAAGTATGAGTCATGCAGGAGTTGATTGATTGGTGTATAGTCAGTTAGTTTATGTAATTCCCCAGTCATCTGCGTTTATGGCACTCTCTTCTTGGCCACATTCCTAGTAATTCTCACCTGTCATCAGAGGTTGTGGGCATGAGCTGGCTTTGTGTGCTTTACCTTTGCAGTTCCAGCATATGATTTTCTTCCCATGACGACAACGCGATGTTGGATGGCTATCACCACAGAAAGCACATTTTGGTGACTGTCTAGCACTGGCAGTGTTTTTGTCATCTCTGTTCGGTATTATTGTAAGCATTGTGTTCATATTCTTTACCATTACACTTGTTCCTTTACGGCTGAGGTGCAGACCATCACCTACAAAGAGATTCCTATCTATTTGTCCATGACCATAATTTGTACGAAATGATGCTTCGTGATCTACATACACAAGTCCAAAACGTTCACACAATATCCAAAGTTCATAGTTCAGACCTTCATTGAATTTGTTTTTACCTACATTATCCATCCTTGGCAGTAGACCACATACAAGTATGTCACATTTTTTGCTGTGCTGTAGGAATGTAAGCAGGCCCTCATACTGTTGCCTTGCTTCGTCTACTCCAAGATTATTATCGTTTGTGCCTATCTGGATCACAATCGTCTGATACTGCTGCAAGGGAGATAACTCATATAATTTCCAGTGAACTGTTGAGATTTTGCCACCTAGAATACAGTGTACATCACAGTTGATGAGCCCTTGTGGCTTAATGTCACGAATCAATGATGATCCTATGATGAGCGTGGATGCTGGTTTGCATTGTGCTTGTTCCTCTTCATTAATGTGTTTGTGTGTCACTTGTTTAATTTGGTCATCTGATTCTGTAAGAGTTATTAAATTAGACTTTGCTTTTATGTAGACCTGCGGTGTCTGTGGTTGTCTTTGAGCTGACACTGTCCGTTCTAATCTCTTGATTGTATCAGTCTCAGAAACTGATTGGATTGCTGAGATACTATTTGGTTTTGGTACAGATTCACAAATTTTACTAATCGTATCCACTGTCTTCAACTTAATAGTTTGTGTAGGCACAGTTTTACATGTTTCAATGGTTTTAGCAGCAGCATTCACATTTGAATAGAATAGCTGGATCAATGTGCAGTGTTATGATTTGTCCTACCTTGTCACCAGGTTGAAGATCTTACAAAGTTTTAATTGGTTCAGTTCACTTAATTTGTGCGCCCTTATAAGATAAGAAGAGTACTGCCCTAGGACTCCCTGGTAAGTGCCACATTTCCATCTTATGTAGTGAAGAAGCCCGCCGCTATCAACAATGTACATTCGCTTACCAGACAGACTGATAACTGTTACATCCATGCGCAGTGCGCTAGCCATTTAGACCGCTTGGACTTTCTCATGAAATCCTTCTTGAGCAAGGGTAGAAGAACCACACACAAGTCCCATTGCAATTATGGTTCCAAGCTCTCATCAGTTCTTTGCGAGATGGTTGAAGATCGGCTGAATAGAATAGCTGGATCAATGTGCAGTGTTATGATTTGTACTACCTTGTCACCAGGTTGAAGATCTTACAAAGTTTTAATTGGTTCAGTTCACTTAATTTGTGCGCCCTTATTTGACGTAGTACCAATCTTTTACTGTAGTGTATATCCAACTTCCTCGTTGTTAGCACAGTTGATACCATCAACTTTTTAGCCAGGTTGATAATGAATGCAAATTATGGTAGTTGAAGACAAATGGACTGCAATCATTAAACCTGTCTAACAGTTTATCCAGGACAGAGAGATCCCGATCTTTTCGAGGCCTACTGAGATCTACGTGTTGCTCAGAAGCCTGTATCTTCATTTGCGAGCAATTCACCATTGTTTCAAACCTCGCCTGTGCGTCAAACCACGACGACTCTTCATTGAGCACATGAATGTTTGCTGTATTGTCAAGTCTGACCAGAACCCGTCAAAACGATGGTCTATTCTTTCTATAGCATGCGGGCCTTCCATATACCTCTGATAAAGTCACCTATTATGTTCTGGTAGTCTTGACATGTTTTGAACATAAAGCATTGCACTTTCCGGTTGGTAAGTATGGCCTGTTGCTGCAAAGACGTTTACAATCTCACTACATGCTCTCAAATGTTCGTTCCAGTCTTTTAGTCTCTCACATGATACAACGTCTTCGATTTTCTAAATCTACATTAGTAATTGGATACATAATTTTGCCAGCCAATGACACATGGCCTGAAGCCGTTGACTCTCGTGTCATCAGCCACTGGTCATTGAGGTTTATTTGATGCAAAGGTTTAGCTTCTGCCTAAACGATCGCAGCATTTCAGCGCAGTGTAATATGTGTTCGCTGTTCTTACTTCAATAGCAGGGTCTCGGTTATAATGATTACGGTCATCAACATGTCGAATGACGGCGGATGAGACATCAACTGCTTAGTAGTATGTTGCTGTACTTGACATTCTTCACGTTTTCAGAGGTGCACGTTTATCCGTATACTTTATTTGACAGTTTTTATGGACGAAAATATCTCCAACTGGCGCATTTATGAGATACGAATGAAGATCTATGTCACCGCAAAGAACACTCAATTCTCTTATTCTTCTTAGTTGTTGTAGGTATCGGTAGTAGGTCCGTCTCCAAGGGGGAATAGTTCAAAATTAACAAAATTATATATTACATTTTTCACCTGTTTAATTATTCTACACAATTTTTATACACATGACATCAAAAACAGTCCTCTCTCTCCCTCTCTCTCTCTCTCTCTCTCTCTCTCTCGCTCTCTCTCTATCCTCCCTGTGCTCAGCTAGTCACACCTGATTGGCTGACAGATGAG
This sequence comes from Chaetoderma sp. LZ-2023a, assembly GCA_034401795.1. Lineage (NCBI taxonomy): Eukaryota > Metazoa > Mollusca > Caudofoveata > Chaetodermatida > Chaetodermatidae > Chaetoderma > Chaetoderma sp. LZ-2023a. The sequence goes on from CM067364.1 coordinate 18,176,527, forward strand.
CAGCCGGACAGAGAGCTTGGATGGAGAGAAAGCTCTGCGCTGCGCTGGGGTTTAAAGCAATAAGAGTTATCGCCCCTGACACTAGCCAATTTCAACACGCCTTATTCATATATAAACATAACATAGTCTAGTCTAGTGTCGATTTTGAAAACAATGTTACTGAAAGATGTTGCTGTTGTGTTTTAACGCTTGACCCCTGTTTTGGCATACGTCTTCGGGGCCCTCTAAGCAAGCTTCCACCCAATTTTGGCGAAGATCCATTTAGTCGAAACAACGTTATCAAAAAATGTATATTTTGAAAAGAATTTTGTGGAAAGCTGTTGCTGTTGCATATTAGATTTTGACCCCAAACTTTTCATACGACGTTGCGACCCCAACGGGCAAGCTTACACACAAGCTTGGACAAAATCCCTCCAGTATACCCAGAGTTATTAAAAATATCCTAACAACAACAAGAACAACAACAAATGAGCGCCTTAACTACGACGTCTAGCGACGCGAGTCAAAACTAAGAATAATGGACCTTTCAACTTTTTGCTATGCCCCACCCAACTCAATCTAAGCTCCACTCACACCACGTCCGTATTGGGATCGATCGATCTCTGAACTCTCCGACTATCAATTTCCAGAAAACTATACAGATCAACTGTCGGTTATTTAACTGGTTGCTGTTGCTGCCAATCAAATTAGTTTCAAAATATTTGACAGAATGTTTATTAAATAGTAAAGACATACAATTCGTATAACGTGTCGGACTATTAAGTGTTTAAGACGGACTAAATCGTGTCATGCGTGCTATAATTGATTATGCCGTCATCTTATGCGTCATGCAGTTGTTTATGACGTCATATGATGGATCTATACAGTGGAAAGGTCTATTGGTCGGCATTCGACATACTCAATATAATATAACCTTAAAGCACGCAGAATACTTATCTGACATCTTATTTCAACATTTGTAGAACTCGCTTTTTCAGGCAAGTGCAGAGTCCGCCCGGAACCACAGTATCTGCAGCGAGTACAGCCCCGGGTTCTACTAGAAGTACAGTATCTAGTGTGGGTGTGACCCAGGTTTCGACTAGATTCACGGACTGTTGGGGCCTTTATAACCGAGGTGGATTTCATCAGGATGGCGTATACGACATCTATCCCCCTCCCGCGTATTCACGCCTCCGCGTCAGATGTGACATGACTACTGACGGCGGAGGGTGGGTCGTCATTCAGAGGCGGTACGATGGGTCATTAGATTTCACAAGAACGTTCCAGGAGTACAAAGAAGGTAACCAACGCTTAGTTTCATACAGTACAGCTCAGAGATAACTTAAGATGTTTCCAAAGGAAACTAACGTACTGCTCAATATTTCCTTGTTAAAGGATAATTAACCTCCTCTCTCGATAGCTAGTCAGGTGCAGGTAATTTTAAGCTTTTTATCCTGCAGTTAAAGAAAGATATCCAGACTTTAGTAGCTGACTGTTGCTACATTTCTACACCCCGTGATGGCTGTCATGATTTACTTTTCAACCAATCAGAAAAAACCTAGCGTGCCCGCCTCGGTATATACGCTCGGTCATAGAGGTACCAGCTATAGTTATATGGCAATTTCGTCATGCAATCATACAGGTAAGCTGTTGAATATTTTGAAACTAATTTGACTGGAAGTTCGCGCTTCCTAAGGCAGCAACAACTTCCAGTTAAATTAGTTTCAAAATTTTCAACGGCATACTAAAGAATGTAATGCATTGGCACTTGCATACCATCACGCAATATTGCGCGAAGAGACAAAATAGCGGCCATCAATGATCGACATTTACAAGATATTACAATGCAGCTAATTGTATTACAGATACGGAAATGTGACAGGATATGAATGATATGGAATGTATAACCCTAATCTATCGGTACAATACAACATCTGAGATGAGATTAACAAACAGAACATTTGGTACTAACTAACATATTTCTGTTTTTGTTTTGGAAGCATTTTATATTGTTTCTGGTCTGGACTGTACAGACCACATAGCATAACGCATAGAGGCCTATATATTTAACCCTCTGAATCCTGAATTCCCAGATTCTCGATTTTAACTATACAGGTAAACTGTTGAAACGTTGAAACTAATTTGACAGGAACCTGGTGCTACCATAAGCGGCAGCAGCAGCTCCCATTGTTTTCCAATTATTCAACCGAATATTTAATAAAACGTAAATGATTTTGATGTTTGAATATTGAGTGTTGAAAGGGCTAAGTATGCAAAGATACCATTTCACTCCCCCCCCCCCCCCCAAATACGCCTTCTTTTCATACGCAGCACCAAATTAGACTTAATATATTCAACAGTTTGTTGGAAAGGGAATGACGGAGGGAGGGAGGGCGTGATGGATGGATGGATGGGAGAATGAGATTTATTTACATAATGCTTACACTTTTCATGTGCTTAGTGTATTTACTTGTCATATCCTTATGCTGGACCCTCGCAATAACTTACCTATCTTTCATTACCAGGATTTGGATCCATCTCTGGTGAATATTGGCTGGGCCTACAATGGATGTATGTCCTGTCATCACAGGGAGATACGTCAGTACAGCTCAGGGTCGACCTCTGCGCTTTCAATGGAGATGTAGGTTACGCCAAGTTTAACGAATTCTCAATTGCTGGTCAGAATGGCACGTATTACCTGGTTATCGGAACGAATGTGGCAGGCAATTTAAATACCCGTTACCTTTCACGCAATCACAATGGCCGCGAGTTTCAAGCAGCCGGAGGAGCGGCTCAGCTATACAAAGGTGGCTGGTGGTATAACTCCAATAACGGCTACAATATTAATCTGAATGGTGGCAGGTATAACGGTGGTGAATACCAGGGAATCGCGTGGTATAGATTTGGTGGTGGCTACATGACCAGTCTGAGATCGTCAGAAATGAAGATCCGGGCGGTAAACGTAACGGGATACACGTCAGGCAATTACACATGTGGACCGTAACATGTTTCAACACCTCTATCTAATTGTGAACGTAGGCGCTTGAAGCGGCGGTGTGGTGGTTGGGGCAGGGTGAAGGGGGGGGGGGGGAGCGGTACACGTACCCACCAATCATGAGGATGCCTATACTCATATCACCCATCCTCGATAACAGCGCCTGCCAGTTGTAAATCCTCAAGAATAGTTTCCTCTTGTTCTACAAAGTGGCATCTGCATGTAATTTAGTTCATAGTTACATCCATAAATGCAGGAGAGGCTGTCTGAGAGCATCCAGAATAACAATCTCTGAGTGGATTGAGCTCACACGTCACGTAGTTTATTATGACGTCATGATGGATGGATAAACTGGAAAGTTTCATTAGCTCAATCCACTCAGAGATTGTTATTCTGGATGCTCTCAGACAGCCTCTCCTGCATTTATGGATGTAACTATGAACTAAATTACGTACACGTACACGTACCCACCAATCATGAGGATGCCTATACTCATATCACACCCCCCCCCCCCCCCCTTAATATTTAGATATCCTCGATAACAGCGCCTGCCAGTTGTAAATCCTCAAGAATAGTTTCCTCTTGTTCTACAAAGTGGCATCTGCATGTAATTTAGTTCATAGTTACATCCATAAATGCAGGAGAGGCTGTCTGAGAGCATCCAGAATAACAATCTCTGAGTGGATTGAGCTAATGAAACTTTCCAGTTTATCCATCCATCATGACGTCATAATAAACTACGTGACGTGTGGGATGACGTCATAAAATCAATTACAGCATGAATGACTCGATTTAGTCCGTCTTAAATGCTTAATAGTCCGACACGTTGTACGAATTGTATGTCTTTGCTATTTAATAAATATGCTGTTGATTATTTTGAAATTAATTTGACTGGGCGCAACAGAACCCAGTCATATTAGTTTCAGAATGTTCAACGGCTGTATAGTTTGATTGATCCCAACACAAGCAAAAATGTGGGCGGACCCTATCCAGAAAAGGGCGGGACATATCGGCTTTTCTCGTTTTGTATATTATATGGTGTAATTAATGCGAAAACAGCAGATTGGCAATAGTTTGCGGATTAAGCTATGATTCCATTAACGCGTATGCGTATCCGAATTTTTTTTCGCTCCCATTACAAATAGATAGTATGATTCCATATGTCCGTATGCGTATGCGAACCCTGTCCGTATCCGAATCCGATCGCTACATGTATCGATTTTATTCGGATACGGACAGCATTCGGATGTGGGATTCCTTGAAAATGACGTTTTCATTACGTCATTCATGGGCTTTCCCCAAATCGACCACTATTATGTAGTAGTAGTAGTAGTAGTAGTAGTAGTAGTAGTAGTAGTAGTAGTAGTAGTAGTAGTAGTCCAATTGATTGAATAAAATCACTACTTTCGGATATGCATACGCATACGTACAAATGGAATTACTCATTCGGATACCCATACGCATATGCATACGGATACGCATACGCGTTAATGGAATCCTAGCTTTAGCAAGACGTTTTAAAACATTTTCCCTACTGAACGCAAGGCAGATTCGTGATTTTTCACATTTCATGACCCACGGTCCATTAGAATTTACATTACATGACACGCAAGTTAGCAAAATCTGTACTGCGATCAAATTGTGTCAACAAAATCAATTTTAGTCATTGTGTTGTAATAAAAAAATGTTTGCAAAATTGGCATTATGGGATAGAGAGTTAATCAAGATGTACATTTCGATATCCACGTGTCATTGAAATTTACATTCCCAGGACATCATTGACCCCGATCTAAAAATAGAGGCGTGGCTTTATCGAGAATACACTTTTCTCGATCTCGTATCGAAGGAGATCTTGCGATATACGAATGCATTGGCCCCTTCCATCTGAAATAGTTGATACGCCATGTCACGTGACAAGTACTGGCCCTACTCCTTAAATTAACCCTGCTCGGGTCAATTTAAACGATTTAATGGTAATTCGGTCAAAACGGCATCTGTAGTGGTCTTGAGAAATGTCCATTTGCAGAACAACAAAAGACTATTTTCGAAAATTTACCACTGGAACGACTAGCTCGATAACAGAAAGATCATGCAAGTGGTAAATTAAAAAAAAGTCTTCTCTTTGTCTGCAAATGGAAATTTTTATGAAAAAATTGATATTTTCCTGAACAAATTCTAGGGTTAAATTAACACGTTTGTGTCAATTTAAACGATTTAATGGTAATTCGGCCAAAACAGCGTCTGTGGTGGTCTTGAGGAATCTTATGGTCATACCTGTCAAAAGTGCAGTGGCAGTCCATCAGAAAAGCTATTAAAAAAAAAAAATTTCATCGGCAAATGAAAAATATCGTACTTTTCGCCAGCAAATGGACATTCACGGATAAAGAAAATTAATCTTCTTGAAAGGTCTGGAGCATTGAAGGGTTAATGGACATTTACATTTTGAGCTATGCCCCGCCCATCACTAGCTAAGCTCCACCCACACCTCCCCGTGTTTGGATTGATCGATCCCCGAATGCACTAGCTATCAATTTCCTGAAAACTAGACAGGGAAGCTGTTGATTCCAGTTTTAGCTATGCCCAGCCCATCGCTAGCTAAGCTCCACCCACTCTTCGCTCGTGTTGGGATCGGTGTATCTCAACAGGCTCTCAATTTTCAGAAAACTATGCGTTCGTGACGAACTTATCTACGTCATTCATGGCGTCACTGCTTATGACGTCATCCTACACGCCACGTAGTTGATTATGACGTCATATGATTGATGGATAAACTGGAACGGTTCATTGTTAACTATAGCTGAGTAAATCGGAAAGTGAAATAGTTATCTAGCTAGTTAACGTGCTCATAAATACTGAAAAAAGCATATTTCTTAAATAAATTGTGCACTACTTCTTACTTTATGGATACTTGAAGCCACCATTTTAGTTAGATATTTTCTTGCGCCATTTTTCCTTCTCTTCACCGGTGAGCTATGGTCGGTATAAAGCCATTCTCGTAATGCTAATGCTAGTCATTCCTCTGCAGGCTTCTAAGCCGAGCGCATAGTAACCATGCTTGATTAGGCGAACTGTCGAGCTTTCTCATACGGCGAACGCTATCGTGGACCTCGGAGAATAAATGCGACGGGAGGGCGGATGATTGGTCGAGAGAGTTATGATGTCATCTCATGTGCATATTAGCCTACGACCACTTTTTCCCAACAAAAAATACTCGAGAGCCATTTCTATTGTTCTCTTTTCACCAATCGTGAGCGTGGCCTAATATGCAAATATGATGACGTCATAACTCTCTCGACCAATCAGTGCAGCCGCCAATCCCTTCGCTACATTTGAGTATGTAGATCTTTAGATGATGGACAGGTGCAACGATGTGTGAAAGGGTGCGTGGCTAAATGCAGGTGGCTAATCAGAGCAGCCACCTCAATGGTCGCTATTGTTCGAGGTGTTGAGATATTGACCCTCGGTAATGCTGATTGACAGGCATAATGACCCGTGAAAGTGTTAGGGGCATATCCTAATTCAAAAATATTATTGATGACGTCATAATTCTCGACCCATCAATGCAGCCGGCTCAACAGTCGCCAATGCTTGGTCTGTAGATCTATTGATAGGTGTAACGAGGTTTGAAATGTGTAAGGTGAAGTGAGCCCAAAAGGATGTCACGCGACCTCTCGAGGCCCATCAAAGCACCGGTGGCTCGTGGCCATCTTGGATTTTGGATCATTGTGAATCTCAATAGGTTTCTTCCCCAGATCTAGTCCAACCACCCAATGAAGTTTCAAAGCGATCCGATACACGGTAACAGAGTTATCATCTGGAAACCAATTTTCAAGATGGCCACCGGTGGCTGGCGGCCATCTTAGAATTCGTATCATTGTTAATCTCGATAGGTTTCTTCCCCAGACGTAGTCAAACCACCCTATGAAGTTTCATAGTGATCCGATAAACGATAACGGAGTTATCATCTGGAAACCAATTTTCAAGATGGCCACCTGTGGCTGGCGGCCATCTTGGATTTCGGATTATTGTCGATTTCGATAGCTTTCTTCCTCAGATGTAGTCCAACCACTCTATGAAGTTTCAAAGCGATTCGATAAACGGTAACGGAGTTATCATCCGGAAACCAATCTTCAAGATGGCCACCGGTGGCTGGCGGCCATCTTGGATTTCGGATCATCGTCAATTTTGATAGGTTTCTTACCCAGATCTAGTCCAACCACCCTATGAAGTTTCAATGCGATCCGACAAACGGTAATGGAATTATCATCCGTTACATAATACCCCAGCAAATTTTTTGGTGGGGTATAAAAATGGAAAGGGCTATTCAGATTGATGTGCATAAAATATAAACATTTATTATGAATGTAATATTCAATCATGATCTCTTAATAGCGTTCCTATCTGTCACTCAAGTATATGACGTCATCATCGTCAAATATGTTACATGTTAGCCGAGCTCACAAGCATGAGGTAGTTCAGTCATCAAAAATATGTCACAAATTGTACAAATTGTATGTCTTTGATGGATTCTGTAACACGTCGCCCTGCATGCATCCCACTTCAGCTACGTGGTGCGGGCACCCCACAGTCATCCAAGGATGCTAACAACGCGTCCGACACATGCGCCCTCCGCTGCTCGGCGCATGGGAGTATCAGGATCTCGTAGGGAGGTAGGGGCTACAAACAAATAATGTTGATTGCATAATGAGTGGACGAAACTATTTTGCTCTAGTGGGCCCAGGCACGCATTCACACCTAGGGGGTTTATGGCAACGGTGGCGTCCTAGGCTATGCTTGCTGGGTAAACCACAGATAATCAAGGGGAGGGGTGAGTGTAGGCAGGTGAAAGCTTCCTTCAGAACCCGACGGGTCTTAGTAGAGTTCCATCCTGTTGAGAAATGAGGAGCATGAACACAGTTTGAATGGTTTAGTAAATGCAGAAGTTGGGGGCTACCATTTATTTGCTTATAGGTTAATTACGAGAGCCTAAAACGGAGCATTCATTGGTAATACACAATAATAAACAATAAAGTACAATATGGCTTTAGACCTATGTTTTCTAGGTCAGTGTTACGAGCGGGTACCAACACATAGAGATAAGTCTACAAGGTTCACCCTATTATTTATATAGCTGATGAAGTTTCGGTAATGAACCAGAGAAAATACTTCATTGAAGACGTTTCATTCAGTAGGTTGACATTCGATTCCATTCATTAAGTGTTGGTACTTTCAACTATCTGCGAGAATGGGAATACTTTGCTTATGATAAAAGCAGAGCATCCGCAAGCTTTTGCAGAAGTTCCGGATATGTGAATTTGTTGGATTTAAATTCTTTCAAGAAGTTTCTTGCTGTGGATTTTTGCAGTGGTAGTTGTGCATAACACAACAGTATTTTGACGTGATCGTAAGTGTCTTGACAAATTTATAGAGGCAGTTGTTGCTAGGCTTGCGAATGAATTCGACTTCGACGGTTGATGTAATGTTTCAACCAATGAGAGCTGAAGAAGAACTCTGAACTCCGGGATCCGGTAATGGGAATAGAAATGCATGATATAACTAGTTATGGATGTAAGGCAGGCACACACAAAGACTTCTCTATTTGTGGAAGCATGCTTCCTCTGCTAGCACAATTCACAGCGCGCAACTAGTTCTCTGAAGGCATCATGACCATAAATAACAATACGGGGACAAGTCACATTAAATAAGCATTTGGAAGGCATATATCTTTTTACAGTGGGGGGAGAGAGAGAGAGAGAGACATATATCCAACTATGGTGACCTTCCTGTAAAGGCGTGGTGGGCTCTAAGGCTGCATCCAGTCACCCGTAGGGTTAGATGGCGATCTGTGTCTCTATCCGTCACCTAGCATTTCGAGGGGTGGGGGGTTGTGTGTGTGTTGCAGGTGGGGGTGGGGGTATGCGGTCATCAACACTTTGATTCTAACTGCTTAGAAACCCCAATAGTTTCCAGTCAGTTCTAACCAATGTGGCGGAGGCAGTCCAAACAATTAATAGGCCCTGAGGTCGGAGGGTGTGGACAGAGACAAGTACTCATATTCTATCAAATGGTCAATTTATACAAACTTTCCGGTGCCGGAAAAGAGGCGTATACAAATTTCTCCTAAAAAGTAGTCATCCCTAATTACTATTAAACCTATCCTATTGAGCTAAAATAGCCAGGTTTAGTCGGCCGCGTGTCAGGTTCACGCATTGAGAACATGAACAGCGACCTCAGTGAAAAATTGATGATGTGCGGGGAACAAGGTGGTGTGTTTGTTGTTACTGTATAGTGTAACCTAAGTGAAGTGCAGTCCAAGTTTTTATACAAAATAAACAAAACTATATAACTTGGATGGCTACTGCCATATTACCAACTAATACAGTACAGGAAAAACATGAGGTTACACGACCTTGAGGTGCCTATTAGTCATTGGCACATAAATGAAAATAAATATATACAATTAAATATATAAACTATGGAAATAAGGTCTCACACGACCTAGTGGTAGCTACATGTATTGGTACCTTGTAGGGTTACAGAGTACCTATTAGTCATTGGTACAAAAATAGTCCTAAAATCACAGTAGTTGAGGCGTCACATATCTGAGGCGGCACGATTCTGAGTTGCTGCTAAAGAAAATCCTCAGACGAACTTTTTGATGTGGCTCATACTCATGAACGGTAAAGATTAACTTTTCGGATGGCTAGTAGATAGTCATGTACGAACACATATGTAGAATTATACGGGCGTGTAGAATTTCCGTACTTGTGCGGATTTGAAAATGCCCATAATACTGTTTAAGGGCTACTGTGGAAAGTTATGTTAATGCAATAGCATCTTTGCGGATTCACAAGATGATATGCACCGCATAGCTCTTGCAGTGTATCAAGCAATGTCCCAATCTGGACTGCGGTCAAAGTGTTAATGAAATGCACGATACATGTGAAGAGTTTGATTTACCACTTTTTCGGTGTGGCTTGGCAGATCCGGCGAGATATCCACGAACACCACTGTCCCACATACTAATTTTGCAGTGTTACATTGCAGTCAGGAGCTTCCAAAAACTAGTATTGCGGATGCGGTTAGTGTGCTCCAAAGACGAGGCTCAAATCCGAAATGCACTGTTGCAGGTTATATACCACCGGTGCTAACAGTAAGCGGTTGCCTCATGACTCGGTCTGCTCTGGGTGCCACACTACCACGGGTCTCTCTACCCCTTCTGATGATTTCTGATTTCGCTGATCCGTTTATACTAAATAGTGACGTCACAACTGTGCGTCTCACTCAATCAACACGGGCGTCATGACGACGTATGGTTATTGGCCACTTGACTCGCTGGCCATCGCCTATTACCAAGTGCACTCGCGCCTATGATGTTATTTGGGAACAATTTTGAATGGGAGCAACGTGGATATCTCAGCCCATTCTGGACCGATTTTAAGTCTGTAAAATGATTTGGAATCCTCCTTTCATTCTGCTAATGACCCTTACCAAGAAAGACGAGGAGGGTCTATTATTAAGGAATTGCGAATACAGACCCGGAGTATTCATAAGATGCCATTCTCTCAACACGCTAACGAGCGTTGGTAGGCAATCTCTGACGACCGCGCATGCGCGCCAGGTGATCTCTCAGAGTCTCATTCTTGAACCTTTCTTATTGCGTGCCCGCTCCACCTGCACGCCTCTATTTATTGCTGTCTAGAATTGCCTATAGGCGCGGCCATTTCGCGCAGGGGATTGTGGGACTGTGTCTCGCGAGATCTCCATCGATACGAGATCTAATAATTCTCGGCGCGAAGACACAGCTCTATTTTTAGATTGCTGGATATCTCATCATTATTATCTTCATGCGCATGATTCATGGCGAGTTCTCTTATTTGTTCTGGTCCGACTGTAATAGAGTTTGCGTGGTGATGACTGCTTAATTATTTTAATAAACAGCCAACGGAACTCCAAATAACTACTCTAAATAAGTACTCTTCTTTTGCTGGAGGACTGCGTACAAAACATGTTTATCATTCCTTCTGCAGATGAAAGTACTCAAGCACACGCCCACTCGCGGCGTCTCTTATATGTCCACTTTAGCATTCTATCAAACTGACCACAAATGGCTTCTCGCGGTGATCGTGAAAAATGTCCATTTGCATTAGCTACTCACTGGAGAACTTGTTTTGAAAGTTTACCACTGGAATGACTGGTTGGATAACCGATCCTATAATTCCAGTAGTAAATTGCAAAAGAAAAACTACAATGGTCTCTTGGACGGCAATTAGACATAGGACATTTTCTATGATAATGGATTTTTCTGATCTGTTTCTGCAGTATATGACGTCATAATTATTTAGGTCAGAAGTAGCTGGACGTCACACTCAAACTGTTTAATGAATGACGTATCTAGCTCCACCAGGAACATTGAATAGACAGTCAATTATGCAAATTGCACGCCTTTACTATTTAATCAACATGCTGTTGAATATTTTGAAACAAATTTGACTAGACGCTGTTCGAATTGTATGTCTTTGCTATTTATTCAACAGTCATTTTCTGTGATAATGGCTGGGTTCGATCTGTAACTGAAGGATATGACATCATAATCAATTACATCATATACAGGCTGACGTCACAATCCAAAATGAATGGCGTATCGAGCTCAGTCATGAACATTGAATAGTCCGGCAAGTGTACGAATTGCATGTCTTTACTGTTTAATCAACATCGTGTTGATAATTAATACCACTTGCTAATGGGCATTTTCATGTTGTCTATCCATCATATTACGTCATATGATGTCATAATCAACGACGTGATGTATAGGATTTAGTCCGTCTTAAATGCTTAATAGTCCGACACGTACGAATTGTATGTCTTTGCTATTTACAAAACATGCTGGTGAATATTTTGAAACTAATTTGAGTGGGAGATGTTACTGCAACAAGCAGCAACAGCACCCAGTCAAATTGTTTTCAAAATAGTCAAGACCTTACCTGTATAGTTTTCTGGAAATTGATAGTCAAGAAGCTCAGAGATCCATCGATACCAACATGAGCACGGTATTAATGTATTAATACACCACCTGTATTCAGTGGCCAATTGACTAACGGTAGGCCTATGGAAGTCATTTCAAGCAACTGCCACCGAGATGTGACTTACTTGGGCACAATTGTGTGTTTGTCTAACAAAATCCTTTAGAATGTTTAATACCGAAATTTCAATATCTCAGATAAAGACAACTATACGAATATCGTTTTAATACTTTGACTGGTAGCCCACCCCACCCTACCCACCTACGTGTTGCTATCATAGACCTGTATTAAGTATTGCAACGACAACGACTGTCCATGTAAGCCTATCATCTTCTCTTATTGTTTTTTAACCCTTTCATGAGGAGGCCGCCAAAACCCGGCCTCTACAGTGATCTTAAGGATGTTAATTTGCAGGTCAAGAGATAGTTTTTAAAAATTCACCAGTGAAATAACTGGCTCGATAATTGAGCCAGTCATTCCAATAGTAACTCTTCAAAACAGTCGTCTATTGGCCTGTAATACAGGGTTAATAAATTATGAGGACGACGATGATGTACCATGTCTGTTTAACCTTTCCCGTATTGTATTATAGTATGATTCACATTTGTTGCATTCGAGATAGGGTAAAAATTACAGACTTGTTACAGACAGTCTTGAGGCGAACTATGTGTGTGGTAAATTTCAAAAGAAAAACATGCATAATAATATTGTAGGGAGCAAAAAAGTAGACATAGTTCGCTAACAATAATGGATCCATCTAGAAATAAATGCTTGGCTTCTTCGAAACTGCACCTCTAATGTAATGACCGGTCATCGTCTTATGTTATCACAACGACTAGACTGTTACACAGACTCAACTTCGGATACCAGACAGACCGGACCCAGTCTATCTCCATAGTGGACTGTAAAAGCAACACTGTGGATCGTGAAATCACTACGTCAATGGCTACTCAATAGGCCCCTACATACGAGATACATTTCTCGATCTCATATCGAAAGAGAACTCGCGGGATACGAATAAATAATGGATGTGTGATTATCAGTAGTATCCTTTTGTCTTTAATCCATCCATGGGAATAAATCCATGTAGCGTCAATGCAATTATGTAGCAGTATTGATAGACTACCAATGTTCCAAATTTCCAGTCAAAACTGCTGTCAATAACATTATAACAGATTGTTGAATACAGAAATCGACCGAAAGTGTAGGCCTATGCATGTGCTATGTTAAGAACGTCTACAGGAAATTCGGCCACAGAATTTCAAGCATATAGTAAGATAGGCATATCAATACACTAGTGAAATAATGGATTGAGGTTAAAAAATTTTTTACCATGAAGTAATTTCGTAGTGCACAATTTCATACCTAAAATTTGCTAAATCTCCGGTGATTCACAGTTTTCAGTGCCCTATTGTCTGTAGTATGTTTAGCCCAATAATTTCACCTACATAGACTTGAGCCTTAATATACTAGGTATATTCCGAATCTAACAAATTCTAGATGAAATAATTTTATTAGGCAAAAATAGGTTTAAATGGGGTTTTCATGCTTTTCGGTGCCCTACTGTCTGTATGTAATATGGTCGGCTCCAGAACATCGCTCACATAGACGTAGAGGGATTTGAATACGATAGTTATATTGGGAATTTAAAAATATTTGACCATGAAGTAATTTCGTAGTATTTGATTTCATCGCATAAATTCGTTCCAATTTTAGCAGATCTGCGGGTTTTCAATGCCCTACTATTACCTGTCTGCAATAGGTTTGGCCAAATAATTTCACCGATATGGTTAGATAGCGATATGAACATGCTAATGAATCTTGAGCTTTCTACCACGTAGTAATTTCGTAATATTCAAATTAGTAGCCATGGACAGTTATCAAATGCCAACAATTTACTATATTCGGTATCAGAATGTCTGTTCTCGATTTGTAATAATTTTTTTTATATATGGATGTATATAACTCAATATGAGGTAGTGCTTTTGCACAATTCTACCATCAAGTAATCTCATCGTAGGTAGTTACATATTCACCGTATGGCCTCATTGTAATATGGTTGGTTCACATTCACCACATTCAGATAGGTGTCGATATGTCCTGACATATCGCTCACAATGGGTTCGGCCCAGAATATCACCCATATGTTTAGATAGGTATAGGCATAAGCTTACGACGTAGTGAGATTAAAAAATTTCGTAACGTAAATAAGCTCAAACTTAGGCTAATTCATGGTTTTCATTGCAATACGTTCACCCCCCAGAATTTCACCCACAAATACTTATAAGAAATATGCTAGTTGTATTCCGAATTTTAAAAAATTATACAGGAACGTAATTTCATAGTAGACAATTCCATACCGAAATTTGGCGCAAATTCTGTCAGATCAACGATTTTCTGTACCACATTGTTTGCAATAGGTTCGACCCCAGAAGTTCACCCATATTGTTAGATACGTAGCAAAGGTTTAAAAAAAATTTACTATACAGTAATTTTGTCATATGCAATTTAGTAGTGGTACACCATTGTCAAATTCCAATAATGTACTATATTCGGTACCAGAATATCTCTACATGCATTGTAGCCAGTTTTCGAACATAAGGCCATGTAGAACTCACTATGTTCTCGTGCTGTGCGAAATATTGTAATAATTCTACCACCAAATATTTATTATAGTAATGTGAAAATATTTCTATATATCCCATATTATTAGCCGCGTGTACTGGTAGAACCTGACTTATCAGGCTAATACCCTAACATGTGTACATATGGTCAACAAGATCGTCATCATTACAACGGTTGAGGCAGATTTTGGCCTTTTTGTCGAGCAAAAATATTTGATTTAATAGTTTGTCATTGTTTCCAGTAAAGATATCGTTTAATAGGTGACATAGATATGATAGCTAAATGAAACAGATCACGATGTCGTGGCTGTTTCCCAATGGGTCTTCAGTCAGAATGTTTTCTACTATATCATTTTCGTTGGAGAAAACTAGGTTCACGGTATTGGTTCTATCCTGGCCACTTAACTTAGTTGAAAAGGTTATCTGTCGGTACTGATCAGGGTCCTGTATTGCATAACAAATATACTGCATTTCACTAGCATTGCAGTGTATATTTCACCAATATATTTCTGGGTAATAAGCTCTTCATGTCTGTCTAAGAAGGTATCAAGATTTAGGTTTAAAATATTCTTTACAGACTTCTTTAATATGTTTGAATGGGTGTCAGGGTCTGTACTACTTCTTGCGCTGATTTTCTACTGACTGGGATGCCAGTTCTGTTGATTTCTTTATCTTTACAAGTTGTTGATACCTAATGACCCAAATTTGATCTGTTATGCTCTGTTGATGCAGTAGTGGAACTTTCTCATCACTGGCTGCTCTTAATTTGTATGTTCCTCTCTGTGTTAAGGAGTTTGGCCTGGAGAAAAAGGATGGATGGAAAAATTGTTGGATTGACCAAAAATGTAAGTTGCTTTTCCTAGCCCATAGCTAATACAGCCCATATCTTTTTTCAAGAAATATTCTTTCTTTTGTGGTATTGTCCACCTATATTTTTGTATGCCTTTATATAATTTCATTTTTTCATGAAACAGTTGAGTTTATTCTCAGAATTATAATAACCTCCCGGCATGCTATTTACCATTGATGCCTTGCATCAATATGTGTACTTGTATGGCTTTATATATGCTTATCGTCCTACCCTGGGGGGCGTGCTTGGAACGTACCTGGTCCGGCTGTTCCATACCCAGATAGACTGGGATGGTTCGTACCTAACCGGTCGGCCCGCGCTACACTTCTCCTACAGCATACGAGGAAGGGTGTCTGTACTGTACTCTTTGTATGAGGTAAATAAGTATGAGCTCCACCCCTTCGCTACCAACTCGTACGGTCGTGATACACATGTTTAGTCACGCCAAGCGTTTTGAGTTCTAGCCATAAAAGACGATGCCACCATCCACAC
Source organism: Chaetoderma sp. LZ-2023a (assembly GCA_034401795.1). Lineage (NCBI taxonomy): Eukaryota > Metazoa > Mollusca > Caudofoveata > Chaetodermatida > Chaetodermatidae > Chaetoderma > Chaetoderma sp. LZ-2023a. The sequence continues at coordinate 18,192,490 of CM067364.1, forward strand.
GAATACAAAATTAGCGATTTTAAGAAATTTAGAAATCCTTTGAATAGTCTGAGACTGGGCCAAATGACCACCCAACACTCCCACATCAGTATAGGCTACGAAACCATAATTTGAATCACCCATTCCATACACGTTAAGCTGTTGAATAGTGTGTTACTAATTTGACTTGATGGTGTTGCTGCCTCAGGCAACAATATCTTCCAAAAACAATAGTTTTAAAATGTTCCACAGAATATTTAACACACTCTATAAAGAATTTATTATATTTGGTCTAAGTTGGTGAAAAGGTTAATAATATTGGCTATTTTTAATGTGTACAAATCAATGATCATGATGTAGTGAGTCCTCAAGCACAACTGGGCAAAAAGGGTCCATATGGTTGTATCCGGGGTTGTTTCCAGGAAGCTACTTGGTCGATTGTGATGGTGGCCATCTAGGATTTTGCACTATTTTATATGAAATTCAAAAGAGTTCACTTTAGGCACGAGTTGAACAAACTTTGCTCTCATGTTCAAAATAATTGGTTGATTTGAATTGCAGACGTTTTGGATAATCTGGTTTTTACACTAAAAACTTTTCTCTGAAACCGAGGAATAGATTGGACCACCGAACTAAGGCCCACTCAAATTTGTTTCAAGGCAAACTGTGCATGTCCACCGCGCAGACACATGTATGAATACACGCGCATGCGCGCACATGCATGTACGCACACACACACGCACCTTACTCGAACCAAAGGAGGAGTGCATATTTTCCTGCACCAGGATTTGGGATTTTGACCAGGCGTTGAAGGGAAGGTGTTGATCTGTCAGGCAGCAACAGCATTCTGTCAAAACTATTGTCAAAATACTCAACCAGCATACTGGTACATTATATTGAAATCCCATGTTCAGTAAATGGTTAATTTGAATTAGTTAATACAAACGCCAATATTTACATACGTAACTCGCACCGATCTATTTACACGCACACATATGCCCACATTCACCTGGCATTGTAAGCGAAATCAAGTCATTTAAGCCATAATACACGCACCATACCACACTCACCGGGTACACGGGCACACCTGTAAAATTAGCCCAAACCAGTTCACTAATGTGAGTAGTAGTGTAGCATCGCACACGCAAACACCTCATCATCGCATGTGAAACACATTGGGGAACATTGAGTACTAATTATCACACACAAACTTGTAGCGCCACAGAACATATTAAAGGAATGAGTCGCAGGCATTGCAGAAGCAAGAAACATATAAAAGTTGAGTTTTAATTGAAGCGTTGATAGATGATAAGTTCATTGAATAAACGTAATCATCACTGCAAATGATCGTCTAAATAACAGAATATCACAAACACACAAACAACCCCAGTAAACACATAAATAAATAAATAAATAAATTAATTAATTAATTAATTTTAATAAATTAATAATAATAATAATAATAATAATAATAATAATAATAATAATAATAATAAATTAATTAATTAATACATTAATAATAATAATAATAATAATACATTAATACACTACATTTCTCTTATTAACAAGTAGGAACTCTGTCCTTTTTGTGGTGTCTTTGCACAATAATTACAAATAAAATAACAGTGATGATAAATCAGATGTTTGTGAGTGAAGAGCAATAGTTGACCTAAATACATGTATGCGTCATGATCAATGGTGTGTTAATGAAGTAGCAGCAGGTTGGCAGTTTTGCGTTAGAATGGCTAATGTTACTGCATGTCAGAAATAACTGTGTAAATGTGTCAATATTGATGATTGATCAGTAACTCTTGAGTACTTTGTTTGTTGAAATTGAAATGGTCAATGAACACCAGCTAACTAGAAGATATTGAAGTAAATGAGTGAAAGTATATGTACATGTCACCTTAGCACATGGTGTGGATGAACCTTGTGTAAAATAGTGCTATGCCATGCGAATGGATAAAGTTATGTATGCTGATTTCATAAGCGGATACCGCAACATTTATGAAAAAATAGTATAATTCATTGTCTGTATCAGTTGATGTTATAAATAATAGAAAATAACTAACTAACTGCTTTGTGTATTATCAAATGTCTGTATATAGGCACCACATATGGGTGAATAATATGCAGGGATAAATTGAAGATGACATATAATTGGTACAAATAACTAGATAGTGCTTTTAATGAAACAATGATAATGGAAAAGCCAAAACAAAGCTATAAACAGCAAAACTATAAACAGTAGTTTTCACAGAATAGACCACATCTCTGAAAAGCCATAACAGAACCTAAGACAACTTTGGTGTATCAAACATTGATGTTTCAGATCTTGCCATGGCTGAATCAACTCAGTTGCTGAAAGATTTGGTGATTGTAGGGATAGATGGAAAATGTGTCAATGCATTAGTTGATACAGGAGCAACAATAAGTTGTCTCTCGCAAAGAATGTATGAAGAGCTTAAAGCAAATAATAATTTTGTATCGGAAGAGTCAGATATACAGACAGTCATTGGAGTTGCTGGCAGAGCAATTAATGTCAAGGCTATTGTGACTCTGCCTATTAGAATCAATAGACTTGAACTGTATCACACAGTGTACCTGTTAGAGAACTGTAACCATGATCTCATTCTAGGACTAGAGTTCTTAAAACAGCACAATGCGAAGGTAAACTTTGAGACAAATACTTTAGAATTACACAATGGCATGACTGAGACAGATAAAATTTCAAACCAAGACAAATGTTGTGTTGTTAAGCTTAAGGGAAAATGCTATCTTCCACCAAAAACAGAAATAATATTGCTGGGACTTGGTTATGGCAAAGATGTCAAATCAAAAATAGGGATAGCAGAACCACTACAGTCATTGCCCACTAAGCTACATCTATTAGGAGCAAAATGTGTCATACAGGTAGGCAACAATAACGAATCAGTTTATCACATCTTTAATCCTACAGATGTGGAAATCGATCTACCTGACAAAGCTCCACTTGCATTGTTTACAGTCATGCATACATCACAGATAACTGGACACATGAGTAGTGAAGAACAGAATGTAGCTGATGTATCAAATAATAGTAGTGTAAACGTAGCTGAAGTAAAACAACATAGTGAGATTGCACTTGATCTAGGCATAAATTTAGAAAACTCAGACCGCTCAGCAGAACAACAAGAAACTCTATTAGAGTTTATAGGACGAAATCGGGATGCATTTGCCAAAAACATAGATGCGTTGGGTACAACAAATCTGTATCAGCATCATATAGATACTGGCAATGCACAGCCAACTAAGCGTCAATTTTACAGAGCTACTCCTGACATGAGAAAGGAGATTGATAGGTAAATAGATGAGATGCTTAGGACTGGAGTGATAGAAGAGAGCATGTCACAGTGGATTAGTCCCGTTGTCATGGTGAAGAAGAAAAATGGTGAATATAGGTTTGCAGTTGATTATCGAAAGCTGAATCGAGTAACTAAACCTATATCTTTTCCAGTTCCTCGAATTGATGATAGATTTGATGCAGATGGAAACACAAATGCGAGGTACTATACAGTACTAGATCTTTACTTTGGATATTGTCAGATTGAGATGAACAATGAATCAAAGCACAAGACTGCATTCATGACACGCAGTGGCATCTGTCAGTTCTGAAAAATGCCCTTCGGTTCAATGAATGCACCTATGGCCTTCTCTATGGTCATGACAGAGGTCCTTAGAAGACTTAATTGGAAAAATGCAATTGTTTATGTAGATGATATCCTAATATTTAGCAAGAATTTTGAATCACACATGCATTATTTAGAAAGTGTATTCAATAGATTGAGAGCAGCAGAATTAAAGTTGAAACCTTCAAAATGTAATTTTACCACTAAATGAGTTGAATACCTAGAGCATAGTACTGTCAAAAGATGGTATCAAAGTAGATAGAAATAAATCTGAAATAGTCGCTAATTTTCCCACATTAAAAGATGCCAAAGGAGGTAGATCTTATCTTGGTCCCTGCAACTATTATAGGAAATTTGTAAAAGGTTTTTCAAATATAGCAGCTCCTCTAAATGCACTACTTTGAAAAGATACCAAATTTGAGTGGACAACAGAATGTGAGAATGCGTTTAATCACTTGAAGAAAATTCTCACATCTGAGCCAATATTGTAATTTTTCTGATTTCAATAAGGAATTCATTGTTCATACTGATGCCTCAGATCATGCAATTGGCTTTGTGTTAGGCCAAAGGCGTGATAATGGACATGAGGTAGGTATTGCATATGGTGGTAGATAGTTAACTACAACAGAAAAGAAATGGCCAATTACAGACCGTGAATATGTTGCCCTAATAACAGCAATTAAACAATATCATATATACCTAGCACCCAGACATTTCACAGTTTACACTGATCATAAAGCATTAGAATATCTCAAATCAGTTGGTGGGCACACCCCCAAATTACAACGCTGGACACTGGAATTGCAGCAATACAACTATACAATTGTATATAAGAAAGGTGTTGACAATGGAAATGCTGATGCACTTAATAGAATACAATATGTAGATAAAAATAATTCCGAGAATTACACTACTAATTAATTGCAGACAGATTCTAGACATTTAGAGAATATAAACAAAATTAAAGATTACATCCATACAATTAACAGGTATGATGATGATGATGATTCAACATACAAAGATAGTACACACCAAACAAAACAAACAAACACATTTGACACATTAACTAATATGATCATGGCAAATGAACAGTATTGCATGGCAGACCCACTACTGATAACTGAAGAAATTCTTGCAATTGAGAACAGAACTATTAAAGCGCATCAAGAGAATGACAATGAACTTAAACCTTACATTAACTACTTGATGAATAGGGAACTACCAGAAGATGATAATGAATCTCAAAAAGTTAGGCAGGAATGTGAGGAGCTCACCATAACGGATGGTATAATGTATCATATGTACTATCCAAGAGACAAAGGTAAATGAGCTGATAGAATAATTAGGCAATTAGTAGTACCTAAAGTTTTATAGGATGATATTCTCAAGTCCTATCATGACTTATTGCAAAGCTGTCAGCAAGGAATTCAGAGAACACTTGAACACATTAGGCAGAAATACTTTTGGTGGGGCATGTATAGGGACATAGAGTACTACATTAAATCATGTATATCATGCCAACAAGCTAAACGTAATTATCACTTTGCAAAAGCTCCATTATGACCACTTCCAGTAGAAGAACCATTTAAGAGGCTTCATATCGATATTTTGGGTCCACTACCAACAAGCACAGATGGCTTCAAACATATATTATTGATAGTGGATTCGTTCACAAAATGGTGTGAGGCCTTTCCATTAAAGACCCAAGAGGCATAAAAAATTGCTAGAATTGTATACAATGAAATAATATGTAGGCATGGCGCTCCACACACCGTGTTGTCTGATAGAGGAACACATTTTTTGTCAAAAATTATTAAAGAAATGTGCAATGTATTTCAGATTTCTAAGGTTCAAACTAGTTCATATCATCCACAAACCAATGCAACTGTTGAACGTATGAACTCTGTGATAGAGCAGTCACTCAGACAATATTGTAATGTGACACAAACAAATTGGCCAGAGTTAATACCAAGTAGTATGTCTGCATACCGATCATCACCAGCAACGAAGTCGACACTATACACACCATACTACCTACTATATGGGCGTGAATCACGTCTGCCCATAGATGTAGCCTTAATGCCTGAAGACCACGCATGCACATCTAGCAACCTCACATAATATATGAGAGACCTGACAAACAAATTGAAAATTGCCAAAGAAATAACAACAGAAAACATTAGAGATTCACAACCCGATACAAACAAAACCACGACAAAAAGACAAAAGAACCCATATTTGATTTAGAACAACAGGTATGGCTCTACTACACAAAAACACCAGTGGAACTCTCCCCAAAATTGCATTGCAAATGGGTAGGGCCATATTATATAGTAGATGCAGGTACCAACTATACATACAAGCTTAGACGAAGCAGTGACAACAAACAAGTGCAATCACGAGTCCATGCAAACAGATTGAAACCATTTATAAACCCACAGGATAGGCCCACAAATACACCTCTAGAGCTAATACAAACAGATGACCTTGATCCTGAGCAAATTGATAATGAGTTAGCCATGCCTCAAAGAAATGAACAACCACAAACAGTTACTACACAACAACAGAGACAAGACACAGTAGCCACGCATACTGACCAACAGATACAGAACAACCAAATACCAAACACAATAGATGCCAGCACAAACTGCCCCACATCAAATGTCAGTGGTAAAAATAAGGGGCGAATCAAAGCAAAGCAAAACATTAACAAACACCAACATAAATTAAATAAGGATTCAATTGACGGCAACTCAAAATCACAAAAAACAACAGGCAGTGAAGAAAGACAACACTTGGTATGTAGCTGAACAAATTTTGGCTACAAAACTCACTGATGGCACCAGACACTTTAAGGTCAAATGGCAAGGTAACTTTCCAAGTTCATGGGAGCCACAAGATAACATTTCAGAAACCCTATTATGAGCATACTACACAAACAGAACACAAAAGGGTAAGAAACGTAGGCGTCCACCTCCAAAAACCTCGACAACAGCAAAATATTATAATTCACCAACAGTCACAACAGTCGGCGCATACAAGAATAATACATACAATGAAACAATACCAAAACCACAAGACAAAATGGAGACTATCAACACAATAGAAGCTACCTCAATAATAAATGGAATCACACATTACAAACGTAAACTCGAACACACAGAATGGCTCCCCATTTGGAAGCTAGGTGAAGGTGCACTACATAACTATTATGTACAGTTGGATAGAAAGGCAAGGGAAAGGGCTGAACACAACAATAAACATCTACATCCACAAAGGAGGGACACAAATTGATACACCTCCTATTATCAAGACAATAAGACAATAAGTATAACAGATCATATGATCAACAGGAAACTTATAAAAATGCTAAATTCAATGAGTATAATGGTTCATCACAGTAGAGACATAAATATGTTGAAAGGTCAACTGATCAGAGGAAAGCAAATAAATATTGTGATTGTAATGAGTGCTATACATTGTCAAATGGTAAATATGAACACAAACAGAGGTCAAATGATCAAAGAAATGCCGAGTGTCATTGTAATATGTGCTACAATTCATCACAGAAGAAATCCAATGATAGACAGTCAAATGGTCAAAATAAAGAAAACAAATGTGAATGTATTGTATGTTCTCAGGTCACTTATGCAAATGCACTAAATATGCATAGCAAAAAGCTGAAATATCTAGATGATCTGGCAAGCATAACACAAGAGAAATTAACTAATGGGCAGGTTACACGGACTGATATAGAGTTATTACTGCAAATAAATGAAGAACTTAACAGCCTTACCAGAACAATGGGCCAACCCCAGACAAACCTCGCAGTAGGAGATTTTCTGAAGAAGAGATTACAATCAATGAATTAGGTTCATCTTGAAGGAAATCTCCCGATACCCAACCCAGACCATCTCGCCTTGATCAATACTATTTCTAGATGATACATAAGATATTGTAGAATAATTTAATTACATGACACTGCTAATGAAAATCATGGTATCCAGTAATAAAAGGTGATATGTATCCCATAGTGTATCATATTTAAGTTATATGCTTATTGGATCTGATAATAATCAAGTGCTGTTTATGTTCAAAGGAATACTCAAATGTTCATCCGTCTTGAAAAAAAAGGAAACCATATGGTAATGTAAATGATTAAAATGATTCTGCTGCGTGTTCTTTGCCTTTTATTTTTCAGGAAGGCAGCAAGCAAGAAACGATTGAAACACGAGGCGAGGACAGTATGTGTATAATGTAATGAACAAGCCATGATAAAAGTGAGTATATGGTATCAAAGTGACTATTAATGCATACAGTATATGGTCTAAATGTGAAATTGTTAAGTATCCGATGTAACCATGTCTGTATCTTGGTTCATGCAGGAAATATGCATGGAGTTGGTATGCAAGCAAAGATTACTTGCATAATAGCCTGGTATCTAGGATGGCAGTATTGGGTGCACACAATACTACCTCCGCTGATTCAGGCTTTCGTTTGCATTTGGAAAAATCTTTTTGGAAATAGTATTCCGGAAAGATGTTCCTAGAAACTTGTGAATGGTATCTTTTAATGTATTTGTCTGCTGCTGTTACCAACTTGAAACCATATATCAGGTTCTTGCCTGGTGTCATAATAATCCGACCGATTCATTCTCTCATAAAACGTTTAAGAATGTGGCGATGAATGGGTAATAAAATATGAATGAATAATAAACTATGAATAAATACTAAAGTATGAAGGAGTAATAATGTATGAATTAGTAATAATGAATGAGTGCATAATCAGGGATGCACGAGCAATGTTTGATGGAAAGCGGGGATATTATTAGCTAGTATCCTAGAATATCATAATGTTGCACGCTACTTAAAGGAGAACATAAGATGTGTTTTGAATAAAACACACAATTCTGTGGTTGAGCACATATCAAAATTCCTGTATAATAAGTTTCTGGGACATTGGTATTTAAGGACCAATAAATTGTAAAAAAAAGTGCTATATCTCTCTAAGTTTCTTCCAGCTAATCCAAACTATGACGTCAAGCGTCCCACTAAGGACGAGAAAGTTTGATAATTTTATAATACATTTTAAGATAAAGAATATCCATACCTCTAATTCTATTATAGAGGCTATAATTATACTTTTGAAAACGTTACTCAGTGTAGATTTTATGTTATATCAAGCAGTACAATGGGGTCTGGCGTTCTCCTTTAAAGTTCTAATGTATAAATATTGTTAAAACGATTGTTTCTAGGATTTCGATATTAAAAATGATGACAGATTGTATTTCTGCTGAACTCACTAAAAATTACCTGATGTTAAAGAATTATAACGTTGTCTCTATGTTTTATCTTTTCACAGGATACAGAGTATCCTAGGGGAAGCAGGGGATAATATGGTACAGATGACGGAAGAGGTTCAGCACACACAGAAAGACACACACACACACACACACAAGGATAAATAGACATATGCCACATGCGCACCAGGACACAGAATATATACCGCACACTCCAGAACAGAATGGATATACACACACGCCCATAAAGGAGAACACAGAGGACCCCACGCCCGCGGGCACAGGGCAGTCACATCTAATGCATGAATAAATGAACATGCCACGCCCACAGATAAACACACAAGTGAACTAACATACATCGACAGTGAAACACACCGCCATTGACTTACACGGATTATGTATACCCTGGGTTTATACGAAAGAGGAGTGTTGAATATATTGTGTCCATACTTTATTGTTGTAGTTAATCTAGTAATACGTACTGTATATACTATGTCATTTGGAGTTTGGCGTTGGGAACGGTCACTTGTTGTTTTGGATAGTTGGTCCCACTCCGCGACTTGAATATCAAACTGTGGATTGTGACCAACTGTGCAAACGAGCCAGCGACAGTGTCCTAGCGTAAGTTGTACATTAATAAAGTATTACCGTAACTATAAAGACGCGTATGTGTTATCTCACCAGCCAAATGAAAGATCATGATGATAGGCAAACGCACGGTATTAGAATTACCACACCAAACCTTTTGGCGTGGTATAAAATAATAAAATCAATGTCCATAGCATGACAGGCAGCGGAAAAGCAGCAAATGCCATTCCATCGTCCTATTGCGCGATCCTCGCCCTCCCACTATGTTCCAGTATCGAGTAACAGCGTAGCTATGTGAGTGGGCCTATGCTAGTACGATGAGACCATTCTGGGTTTTTTTTTATCACTTTTAAATGGTTTATTTTGTCTAGTATTGGTCAAAATCAGTTTTACAGTATTAGTCCACATCGTGGAGTCAAGCCAATAATTTGACAAAGATAATGCAAAGCAGAAGTGCACAAATGCGTTTATTGCAGCGTTTGTTATAGAGAATTTTGCTCCTGTTTTCACAATCTGTATAAATCTTTCTGACCCGGACCACGTAGTCTGTCAGTCAACTATATGGCGTCATAATCAATTACGTCACATGTAGGCTGACGTCACAATCCAAGTGCGTAATGAATGACGTATATAGCTCTTAAGCAGTTGGAAATTTTGAGATTATTTTGAATGCAACCTGTTGTTACTTTAGGCAGCGACTGCTTCCAGACAATTTTTCCTCAATATATTCAAGGTAACATTTCTCACACGATAAAGAATGTATTGTATACGGATTGACAGTTGCGGTGAAATAAGTGTCACCAATGACGAATGTGCAGGGAAAGTCTCTCCGTATTATATCCCATATTAACGCTTTCACATCTAATGCTCACACATCACAATGTTTACAATTCAGAAATACTATTTTGGATATTGTCAACCTATATAATATGATTACAAGTTGCTGCTTCCTGAGACACCATCAATTTTCAATCATATTAGTGGCGAAGTATTGGATAACCTATATATACTTGCGCGGTTGCTTTGATAATGCAGCCAACAGAACACACCTGGATTTGTATCGCCATACAGTATTTGACTACAGCTAAGGAAGATAATAATCAATTAGGATGACGATTAATTAGACCAGATGTTTGATCCTAACAATGGATGATATGTTTTAACGTTTATTCGCGGTTCCCGCAACGGAAAATATATAAACATTTCCTTCATCCACGCGTCACCAGGTGCAAAAGCGCTCAACACTGAAAACAGACCATTTTTGAAAGCAATATATAGATAGTAGGCATTTAAAATAGCCCTATGTTCGCGTCTATATACACGGGCAATCTTTATCATAATGTCCATTGTCTTTTTCTGTAGGACTACATTATAAAGTTTGGGTTTTTACGAATGTGCATCGGTCGTAGTGCAGAGTATGTGGCTAATTAACCACCTTGTTAAACATAACGAAAAGTTACTTACTTAAGGAAACTTCTTCCTTCTTGGGCTGAGGATGCTTCACAATCGGTGCATCAGTGCATACATTGGAGGCGGTAGATAAACTGAATAAGCAGACATCATAGTGCATTATGTTCGTAAAACATGTGTTGTACAACTTGTGCTGAAGAGGTTGATAAATCGTAGAGTTTTTGTTTATTATTAAACAGAATAGTGTATGACTTCCTTGTCTAGACGCCTAAAATTAATATTCTACTAATTTATTCTTTGAAAATGAACTTTTCAGAGGTATATAAAGTTGAAACTAAAGATACTTTATACACGAAGTTAGAATTAAATCTGATAGCGAGATGGGAATCGTTTCACGAGATTCCAGAATGGATCAACAAGACGGTGCCAGCAATAGCGTTCTCTATCGGCCTAGCGGCCAACTCTCTGCTAATATTTTACTCGATAATGTCCGGAAAATTATCCGTGCCAGTGTTCACGGTCCTAGGAAGTCTCGCGATGTGTGATTGGATGACCTGCTTGACAGCGGTACTTACAGCACAATTCAAACATCCAGAGATCGTATCCAATGGGCATCCGAAGGCACTTAGCAACACCATTGTTTACTTTTTGACTGCAAGTTATGGATGTAGTATTTGCCATCTAATGTTCCTGGCCGCTCTACGATTTTTCCAGTTGGTCTTTCCTCTTGTGGCCAAAGTTCGAGTGACATTATCGAGTGTAGTGAAATGTTGTTTAACACTCTGGCTAATTTCATTCATGGTGAAAATACCATACCCTATTTATTATGCGGTTAGTTCAATCTTCTACCAGAACCAGACCATAGTGTTGTCACATTTTGCAGGAAATTCTCATGCCAAAGAACTGTCTCTTTATTTTATGTCGCTGAACAAATACTTCCTCTGATAGTTCTTGCAGTGCTTCACTTACTCAAGGTGTACAAAGTTTCAAAAAGTGCTGAGTTGACCCAACAAGAGAAACGCAATGCTAGCTCCAGAACAGTGACAGCAATAATCTGTTTGTTTGTGATATCGCTGCTTCCACGACTGGTGCATTCTTTGTACCATGGTATCCTGGGCTTCCTGGAGACATCGTTACACCAGATGTTGTTCATACACTCAGTGTATTTTAGCTTCTCCAATTCTATATTCGATCCATTCGTCTATCTTATTGCGTCACCTGAGATTCGGAAGGATATGTGGAAAACGTTCTGTGGGAAAAATTCTGAAAATAAATAGCCTCTGTGGGCAGCAGCAGCAATAACAGCAACAGCAGCACCAGCACCAGCATCAGCAGCAAAAGCATTTATACATAGCTAATTATCCAATTTGGCTTGTTATTGTATCTGTCCTTTTTGAAATAGTATGACTTGATGACTTGTCAAATGACTAATTACACACTGCCAGGATGAGATGTTTATTAGACCTTCCCCATGTTGATGTCATTACAACGGGATTCCCTTCAGCTGCCAGAGCGTGCCCATTGGCTGGTGACGGTAAAGGCGCACAGCTTTCCCTCATTGAGTTACAGTGACACTAAGAGAAACCACACATTAAACAGTTCCAGAGCCGAACTTAAGGGCAGTGCAACAACTGCATTTGCATAGGGCCCTCAAATATCCAGGGCCCACAAAAAGTGACACAAATTATTATGTTTGTCTTAATATTTGGGGCCCTGCATAACTTCAAGTTAAACACATAGATGTCACGCCTATAGTAAAGCTAAAAAATAAGTTAACACGTTTCCAAGATAAATCAATTTTGAATACGATGTAAAAATGCTCTGTTGAATATTTTGAAAATAATTGAATTGGAAAACATCGCTACCATAGGCAGCGATGTCTTCCAATCCAATTATATTCATAATATTCAACATTATCTTTATATTTGGAGCTTGAAACCTGTTAGGTTATTTCTGAAATGTACAGTATAAAAGTGATGTGACCAAATTCCACAGCCCTATGGCATCAGCCCCAACCCCCACCACCACCCCCGCCCACCCCCACTAGCCCCACCGCCCCACCGGCATTGCGCTCAGTTATAAGTTCGGCCGTGAACAGTTCTAGATGATAAACTAAAATCACAGTATTGTTGAAACCATGTATCATTGGAAAACCTATCCAATTTTTCAGCATCTATGTATTAGTTATTTTTTGCCAAATTTTCACCGAGTTAGTTGCATATTTAATATATATACTCTTATGCAGATTATGTAAATTCAGCAGACACCGGTGTATTTTTAAAATAGCTCGTGAAAAGATCAACTTAAAGCCTAATACATAAATGAATAGAAAAGCTATAGATTCGTAGATCAGAGATGCCCTTTACAAAAAGACTACGTATATACAATGCAACCTGCGTAACCATTATGCTGTATAACTGTAGGCCCTAACAGCTGGGCAGCTCCAAAGGCAGCTCTCGACAAACTCGATGTCTGCCAGCGCAAACACATACGCACCATCACTGGACACCGATGGCCAGGCAGCATACTTCCCAATGATGCACTATTCAAGACGTGTAATACATCGCCGCTGTCCGCAAAAGTTGGCCAGCAAAGATGGTCCATGTGTGGCCATGTCATAAGGATGCCAGGGAACACACCAGCACAGAAAGCCTTGGAATTCGCCCTACTGGGAGCCAGCAAGTACAAAGCCAGGAGAGGACGTCATTGCATACATCTGCTAAGATAGCATGACTAGGTACACTCAAATCAAGCAGCTAAGGATTTCAGCTAAGGACAAGACACAGTCAAAAGTGAAAAAGAACTTATTGCAGTTGTAGGATGTTTCTACTACTACAGCCGCCGAATACAGTAATCATACTTACTCGTCGGGTGAATGATTTCGTAAAATTCATGTATAGCATACAAAAAGGTTGATCTTAAGTGTTCCTTTCATTAGCCCTGCCAACGCAGGTTACTGGACTAATTCTAGGCCCATATATGGCTCGGTATTGGCCCGGAACCTGTGTTATCAGGGAGAAATATGGGTCGGTCTTCGCTTCAGTTGAATGTGGCAAAGCGTACAATATTAAACTTAAACAGTTTTGTAACTAAATCAGTCCAGAGCTTTCAGAAAAAATAATACCATTACGTATTTGCAGGTTTGAGGCGTCAAAGTAAAGAAATATCCCAGCAGCCACATGACATTGTTTCAACGTTGAAACAACGTCATGTGCCAGCTGGGATAAGCTGTAACTATATCATAAGATAGCTATTACGAACACAAAACCATATGTTGTTAACTTTGCTAATCTGAATGAATATATTGTCATAGATACGCACACAGTGTTTTACCTAATGCATTGTTCTGTTTACAGCTAAGCCTACAAAGTACTGTGTTATTTAAATTATTATTTCATACATGTAGCTCAAAGTGAATGTGGCTTCCTCGATGTTTAGTATCTGCCGCGTATGCTGATCTTTATAGGCCTACACTAATGGTGGAATCCAACTTCAGCTATGCCCCACACATCTCTAGCTAAGCTCCACCCACGCTTTGCTCGTGTTGGGATCAATCGATCCGTGCACTCTCTGAATCTCAATTTCCAGAAAACTATACAGGTAAACTTTTGAATATTTTGAAACTAATTTGACTGGGTGCTGTTGCTGCCTATCAGGCGGCGATATCCGCTTGTACCCCTAACCACCTACCCCCATTTCTACGTACGCCTTTGGTAATTGATAATGATGTCATCCCGCATGTGACATATTTGATAATGACGTCATATGATTGACTGAGAAACTGGATTCATCAATTATTCTCGGTCAAAAGTGTATTAGGACAATGAAATTCCAATGGAGAGATCCTACCTATCACTCAAGAATCAGGCATCATGATCAAATACGTCACTTGTTAAGTGACGTCACAATCAAAATGATGTAGGTTCGTTTAATGTGACAGTCTGTCACGAAAGTGTCTGATTTGTGTGTCTTCGGTGAATTTACAATTTAACAAACATTCTGTTGAGTATGCAGCAACTGCACTCACTCAAATTACTTCCAAAATATTAAACATCTTACATATAGCCTATAGTTAGCTTGAAATTGGTGTTCTATGATCAACGTGGTAACATCGATTCGAATATGTGTACAAAGTGGGCGCGGGGCTTTGCTAGAAATGGGCGGGGAATAGCTAGAAATGAATCCTTCTATTGAAGCAAATTTAAAGGGGACCGCTCACGAGAATTAGATTTCAATAAGACCTAAAAAATGATAGAGACGTTAACGGATTTTCACAATTGCTATCACTATCAAAATTTCTGTTAATGTCATGAATTTTGACACGCCATGAAATTCACGGTACGGCGCCATCGCCCATCGCGTGAATTGTCAACCACGTGGATTCCGATTTCGTCCACACCCTGATAACCAGGGGACAACATAGTAACAGTAACATACGTGCTTTCAGATGAGAAGATTCTAGTGTCTAATAAAGTTATGAAGCAGGACATCAACTACGATTCAAGTGTACCAAACAATAGCGTTTCTCATTAATATGGTGGTCTTTGGAATCATCAACAACAGCTCTATTCACGCGATGACATCATTCCACCACAACAATCATTCACCCGATTACGTCATTACTTGATTCTCATGCGAAATTGAAGAAAATTACTTTTCGTGACGAAATTTACTATTAAGGTATTCGAAAATATGCCAATAACACACAGGGTAATCATATAGCGTCCTCGGGGCATAGACGCATACACCGTGATTTGAGCGCGCACTCGGGATCAGCGAAACGGCAACACAGGGATCATACAGTCCATTTATGATGTAAAATGTTGATAAAAATCAAGAATATATATTCTTTCTTTCATATACATCTACATGCCATATAGCCTATTGAGCGAACAAATTATTCACAATTCATTTCATACTATTTCCATTTATGGCACGACAATTGGAGTTATACCGTAGACGTACCCCTATGAGAGATTAATGAAAATCGCTATAATTGTCACTTTTATGGAGCCTAAGTTACACAAATCCTCATTTAAAACTAACCCCTAATGCATATCTTTCAATCAAATTAATTTTTTATCTCGGTTATCTCTTTGTAACGCATACATAGGGATCAGAGAGATGCGGCGAAACGCATAGCTCTGGGATTATGAAAACGCATATACATCATGAACCAGTTAGGTTCCTTAAGTTCTATTGAAATCCATAATACGCATTATGCCGTATTTACATGCCTGTGTTATCTTATCCCCATCATACCTCATGATCAAATTATACTATATTGCCCATGTATGCATACATGCGAATGTGCCCGTATTTCCAGGTCATATGAGACGACTCGTGGTGCTCTGGGATTTTTACCTAGCTAATGTCCATTTGAAGTATTTTTTTTGAATTTACCACTGGAATTACTGACTTGAATACAGAGCCAGTAATTTAAATGGCAAATGTTCAAAAGTAGTCTTATCTTGTCCTACAAAAGGGCAGATGGGCATTCTCTAAGACCGCTGCAGGTGCCGTTTTTTGCCTACTTGGGCATTACAGTGTTAAGTGCGCACAAATGGTTATTCCGATTTTTATCGGACTTTCACCATGACATCACTACAAATAAGTCTGATGTTGCATGATTCTATTAAATGTTTGTCAGAAAATAGGAATATGATTTTATTATTTTTTGGAATTGCGGAATTTATTTAATATTTGTCCAATTTTTATCAAACTAATACCATCTTACACGACATGAACTCCTCCTGGCATACATATGTACGCGTTTTGGAATATTTCTCTCTTAGAATTGAAAGATACGTTTGGGATTTAAAATAAATTGCGATTTTTACAGCACCCTTACCGCTTAAAGGCGTGAATTTCAGTGATTAGCTCCAATTAAATCTGGGCCGGCTGACGCATTCCATGAATAGTTCCTTTATCACTGTTTGTTGACGCAACAATTGGCTCAAACTAAGTCGGCTGCGTATTGCGTAGGCCTTTAATTGACTTTTCCAGTTTTAGCTATGCCCCGCCCATCTCTAGCTAAGCTCCACCCACACCTCGCTTGTGTTGTCACTCCGTCACTCAAATTTCAAAATAATAATAAATATTCAACAGCTTATCCACATAAAAAATATTGGCCACACTGCCTGGATGTGGTGGGAGAGGCGCGTGCCCCTGAGGTTCAAGCCTAAGATCCGCGCTGGGCGCTTGAAGATATGCTAACATATGTTTTCATACATCATGACCTAGATATCCAATTTTGTCCTCTGGACAGCAAATAAAAAATAATTCTTCATAACCGGCATGCAGGCAGACAATTCAATGTTTTATGATTGAATCCTAAATGTCTAAAAAGCCTAGGCATCTGACAGGTCAAGGGCCTTACTATACAGAGCAAATTCACGAGGGTGCGTTTTCCTGATCCTGGTGTATGCGTTCCATTAAACCACGTGTTTATCTCACGATTAAGAGAAAAATCAGTCTAATAGGTTCGATATTGATATTGATTTAACAGCGAAAGACATAAGAAATTGTTTGCTTCGCTGTTGTAAGACAGGAAATATTATATTAACGATGTAAAACCATTAAAAAGGCGTGCATTTTGCGCACCCACCGTAAGTTGGGTCGCGGTAACCGATCTCCTTGTCAAACTGCGACATATTTAATAAAACTTGAAGCGTTGGTGCAAAGCTAGATGGTTCTCTCGCTAAATAGGCACACTCTCATAATTATTATTCGCACACACTTAGAAGAAATGATCTAAAACTCACAAGCTGTGCTCATCATTTTGATAAGATTTCTACCGGATGTAATCCGTTTGGACGAGGATTCGTTTTCCGAGCGCCGAGGTACGCGTCTATGCCCCGAGGACGCGATATGATTACCCTGTGTGAATAATATATTGTATCCTATTTAAAGTATACAAAAGCATAATTTGGCGTACTGTGAACATGGAGCTCTGTTTGTGTTCCCCTTTAAGGACATCCTGACGGAGCTTTCAGAAGCTCTGACAATAGAGGATCAATCTCTAGCTATGTCCCGCCCCTCTATAGTTAATCACAACTCACGCTTTGGGTGCGTTGGGATCGATGTGTATATTTTGAACCCTGACTTTCTCAAGGTAGCTATAACAGGTAAGCTGTTGACTATTTTGAAACTAGTTTGACTGGGTGAAGTTGCTGCCTATATGGCAACAACAGCGGCCAGTTAAATTAGTTTCAAAATAGTCATCAGAATGTTTATTAAATAGTAAATTCACCAAAGACATACAATTCGTACAATTATGATTGGGATGTGATTGATTATAAAGTTACATACTCGAGTGACAGACTGGCTTCATCCATTGTTGAGAAGTATTGCGAAGTGCGAACGCCATACAAAAAAGCAACGATAATCGTAGATGGATATACTGGATTCAAGTAGGTCTACTGTTTTAGTATGGAAAACTGACGCGGACTAAAAATTTGTGATAGAAACTTTTATTTTTTGGATGCTGCAACTTTCAATTTCACGAATAATATAGTGCAACGTGTGTCTACTGCTATCAGTTTAATATGTTTATTAAGTTAGTTACTAGTTCCGAGTCACTAAGTGGCTGATAAACATTGTTAAGTTAGTTACTAGTTTCTAAATCCTAAATAATTATTAAATTTCCACGAGTTAGCTAATCTTCAATATTTTCTATAAATTAGACGAAAAACAGGGTAGGCCTACCTGAAAGCCTGTTACTTAACTTTTTCTTCAAATTTTTCTGGAAATTGGATGAAGAGACATTAGTAACTGATACCTGTGAGCCAGTTACTTAACTTTTTCTTCAATATTTTCTCTAGGTTGCATGAAATAACTTTAGTAACCGGTATCTGGGAGCCAATTACTTACCTTTTTCTTCAAGATCTCAAATTTCGACGTGAACACTTTAGTAACTGTTACCTGTGAGCCAGTTACTTAATTTTTTCTTCAAAATTTTATCAGATTCAGATTTGAAAACATAGTAATTGGTATCTGGGAGCTAGTTACTTAACTTTTGCTTCAAAATCTTCTCATATTGGGATGTGAAAACTTTAGCAACCGGTACCGGGGAACCAGCTACCTAACTTTTTCTTCAATATTTCTTGAAATTGGATGAAAAGAATTTAGTATCTGGTAACTCACCAGTTAATAAAGTTTTCACATCCGAATTTGAGATTTTAAAGAAAAAGTTAAGTAACTGGCTCCCAGATAGCAATTACTCAGATTTTCCCATTAGAATTTGAGACAATCTTGAAGAGAAATTGAAGTAGCTGACCCCCAGATACCAGTGACTAAAGTTTTCTCATCCTAATTTGAGAAGGTTTCTCCCGATCCATCCATCAGTTCTGGAGATGAAGTCGTTTTCGCGCAAACTGGGTCATCCAAGATGGCCACCGAACCATTTGGTCCATTAAGTTCTCTTGAACAAATTTGGCTTGGCTCGTGCCCTAGATGATATTTCACGAGATTTGAATCGATTCCCTAGGCGGTTTCAGAGATTTTTAAAAACGTTTCTAAAAGTCGGACAAAATCCAAGATGGCTGCCGTCCAAATTGGCCGTTCGGCTTCGTGTGAACAAATTTGGATCCCGATGCCCCAAGGATGTTTCCTGCCAAATATAATTGAAACTGGCCTAGTGGTTCTTGAGAAAACACTTTATTTTTACCATTGCTTTAGTAAGCGAGTTTTTGGCAGGAAAACGACCCAAGATGGCCGCAAAAACGTTTATTCAACAGTTTCGAAAGTGGAAAATTTGAAATCAGCATACCCAAATACCTATATAAAAACATTTCGCCTTCAAAATCCATCAAATAAAAAAAAAATCCAAAATGGCCCCCAAATGCTCTACATTTTAATTTGTCCACGGCGGCCATGTTTTGTGACGTATCAACTACCCTTGAATAAACTTTAATGTCCCTTAGTCTCTACTTATATCTCCTAAATTTCGGCCCGATCTGTTCAGCGGTTCTGGAGAAGTTGTTTTCGCGAATGTGGCCGCGAAGACACGTGCCCCTATTTCAACTTAAAATTAATTTATTCGAAATGAAATCATCATCTGTTAAGATTCATTTCGTTTCATTACATTTAGGCATACAATTTAAGCTTCTAAATGTATACAATTTAAATAATTTTATTTTATAGCATTCTGATGTGAATGTGCACCTTTAATAAAATATCATTTTAAAATGCCATTTCCCAATACGCGAGGAGTCTAGCAGAAAGTTGTCCACAAGTGCGCTTTCCCAATTTAGTAACTAGGAATTAGCAACCGATTCCACACCTAGGTTTAGTAACCATTTAGTAACTATGATCTAGTATCTAACTTCCCACCAAATTGAAGTAGCCATTTAGTAACTAAGAACTAGTAGCTAACTTAATGGGCATTCAGTATATCAGTAGAATGTACCTTTCCAAGTTCATCCAGCCATCATATGACGTCATAATCAACTATGTGACGTGTAGGATGACGTCATTAATGATTCGAAATAGTCCGTCTTTAACGCTTAATAGTCCGACACTTTGTAAGAATTGTATGTGTTTGCTATTTAATAAACATTCTGTTGAATATTTTGAAACTAATTTGACTGGACGCTGTTGCTGCCATAGGGACCAGCCAAATTAATTTCAAAATGTTTAACATCCTACGTGTATAGTTTTCTGGAAATTGATAGTCAGCGAGTTCAGGGATCGATCGATCCCAACACGAGCGAGGCGTCGGTGGAGCTTAGCTAGTGATTGGCGGGGCATAGATAAAGCCGGAAAGGTTCATTGTATTAGGCCTAATTAAATGTATAGCTATCATTACAAAGAGATCTTCCTATCTAGATATACCTATTTAATAGAGGCGTATGTGGGTGTCTCGTATCCAACGTATCGAACGAGAACCCGCGAGACACATATATATATATAAATCAAAATTTTATACCAATTGCTGTATATGACAATATGCCTACCTGAGATAGTATTACGGTTTGAACCTGTTTTGCATACTAGTAAGATTGTAGCCCGCGGGCATGCACGCTGGTCCACCGGACATTCCGCTCGGAGGCACCGCGGGTGCGCGGTGTAGCGGGGCGGGATAGCTGGTTAGCCATGGATCTCGCGGTTGCGGAGCCGGTGTTGTGCGTTGCCGGATCGTACAGAAACTGACTTCGAGAGCCTGTGGGACGTTCACGTTCCAGTGGGGCTGTGCGACCATCCGCCGCCAAAGTTGAACCTCACTGTCTCGTCCACGCTGTTGGTGTCACTGGTGTGACGGTTCCATGGCTCCATTTTACGGCCGGGAAATAATGTTAAAGATACATACAGTAATTAATGTGGTACAGTCAAACAATTGTACTCGTTTGCCGCTACCTGGACGAGGTCTAGTACATGGGGATGGGTTGACGACTCATCATCGTGGTCCTCGCCAGAGGTACCTCACAGATTAGGATCCGTGAAGCATCTCCGCAAATAAGGGTCCTAGCGCGGCTACTTAACTAGTTTAATATAAACCAAATTAACCCCTACGGAACATTATTTTGTTGTGAGAAGAAAGTGCCTCGCGTGGGCCGTCACAGGAAAATGCGTCCAACGCCGAAGCAGAGGAAAAGAGATGGCAAAAAGGGCAGTTCAAATAACACACCACCATCGAATTGTCCTATCTGATCAGCATTTTCTGTTCTTGACCTGATCAAGAAAATGTTCCAGAGCCAAATGTACTGCAAACATCTCCAGAATGCTGATATGATTTGGAGCAGTCGACAGTTTCCATCCTCCTGACTCTGTCAGGTCTCCCAGACATGCTTTCCAGTGACGCATCGATAAAGAGAGTCACTTGAGGAGTATGAGGTGGGGACAATACAACTCACCGCAAAAGATTGTCAGTGTTTCCAGCATAGGTGTGATGCCAGAAGACTCGTTCTGTGACCACATGGACATTAGGTACAACTGGAGTGGTCTCCACATCAGTGTGGCATACAGCACCACTGGTTCCATTGATACCGCTAGGCCCAGCAATTTCAAATAAGTCATACCCGACAGAAGATTGAAGAACATGCTTAGGTACACGAACCTCTGAGACAGAACACAATCTCAAAATTGATCACCCAGCGTAAGGATTTCAGCATGTCTAACACCACTTCAAGGCTAGTTTTCACAAACCAATCATCTATATAAGTATGGAGCGTAATGTCTCGCTTCGCTTGTGAACTTTCGAAGTCATTGCGCGAACAACCCGAGTGAATATCTGAGGAGCATTTTTTATGCCGAAAGCTAAGACGTTGAACTGAAACGCAAATCGTGGATATTTGCGTAATTTTTCTTTCATACGGATGTGCATCTATCAGGTCCATCGAGCTTGTATTGCCATGACCTGTTCTAACCTGCCATGAGCATCTGTATCGTTTCCATTTTGAAAATCTACGATATGATGAATTGGTTTAATGGCTTCAAATTTAGAACAGGTCTCCACCCACCAGTATGCTTTTGCACCTGGAAAATGATCGAGTAGTAGTCTGTGCTGTGTATATTTCTCCTATGGTTGTACATTCATTACAGTCTTATTAGCTATTGTGTAATGAAGTTTGTCCAGTAGTTACCAATGTTTTCCCAACTGGCTGTAAATATGGAATCCTTGTCTTGTGGTATAGTTGCCATCATCTATCTATACAGTTGCTGTACTTGGGTAGCTTGTTTACATTCCAATTGTTGACATGTATGTATTTCTTTGTTTCAAGTGGTAACGATTCATTCCTTTTTCATACTACCTGTTGTGGCGGTGTAAATATAGTTTTTCTTATTTAAGCACACTGGTGGTGGCAATAGTAGGACCTATAGGATAACAAGATTTATTACGCGTTTCATGGTTCTCCTATATAGGTGAAGATCTCTACAAGTTACAAGATTATCTAGCACTAACTGCACAGTGAATTTTAATTGAGATCTCGTCTATAGTGGTTACTAGACGATCCGATGCAGAAGAACTGGGGCCCACACCGGAGACGTTGTTAGACATGCCGGAGGTGCGGTTGAGGACCATTCCAGCGTGTATTCATAGGCTATCTAATCCATAACCCCAGAATCGTGTACCATGTGTGTCCACTGCCCTGTGAACATTTGTAATCTGCCTCAACAGAGTTTCTGCTGATCTTTGTAGCCCGAGATGGACGGCAGGTGATGACAGTCAAGCGGAATACTTCCTAAGACTTTATCATCAAGCACGTTAGGTTAAGACCCCTTATGACTGCCTCCATGGCCTCCCCTATTGTCTCCACCAACTCCTCCACAACCACTGCGAAGACGAGATCCAGATGAACCATGCAAACCCCTATTTCCCTGCCCATCAGTTTTGACACCCTTATGTTTTGACTGATTGAGCTGGGCCACCCCCGGTTAGGCTAAGAGCATTAATCACTTGGTTATTGCTTTGTGATGATTTGCACTGGGGACTGGGGGGGGGTGGGGGGGGATCAGGTGCACTTGATCTAGGAAATAGGCCTTTAGCCTGCTTCTTCACCTTCAGTGTGTCTTCAAGGCCACGTCCACCAGACGTAGCCTCTCACAGCATTCTGTGGCTCCTAGGATATTCCATGCTACCCTAACGAAGAGATCTGAACCTTGCATACATGCACTAATTAGGTGACATTATGTGTTGCCAAAGCTGCAAGCTATGAACAACCGCTCGTGCCATGCAAATAATGAGCCAGACATTGAGATTCCATAAGGGCTAACAAAACTGACACGGGCACTTAATGACCCTCCTTCCCAGTCAAAAACGCTCTGTATGATGGTATTTGCATGCGAGAGCGATGCTAACGCCATCCTGGCAGCTTCCTCCACAAGCATAACTGCCTCATATGGAAGCTCATGCAAAGGGCGTATGGGTAGTGACTTTATCCAGTTTCTCAACCTTCCCCACAGAGGAACGACCAATCCCCAGCATCGCATGGTTATCATGACGGTACTGGTTTCTGTTTGTTTGCCTCGAGATTGAGATATGGAGAATTTATTGGTGAAAGGATTAAAGGCGGTATCTGTGAATGTTCATTGCATATCCACCAAGCATTTCCAATAAGCAGTGTCAATGAACAAGGGAAAGCAGGTCACACTAACCTACATTTTATATGTGATAAGTTCTAGCATACGATTGATGCACCCATAGAACAAACCTGATGATTACAGGGCCGGTATTAGGCCGCATTAGCACAGTAACCTGGTTATCAAGGAAGTCACACACACACGACAAAAGGTGCATAACATGTAAAAGTGCACTTTGGGTACAAATTTCCATTGATGATAATGAATAGTGAATGGAGAGATTCTACCTGTCACTCAAGTATTTGATGTCATAATCGGATACATCACTCATTGGCTGACATCTCAATCAAAATTATGTAGGTTCGTCGCAAACTTAGCAATGTTTGAATTGTATATGTTTGATGAATTTAAAATTTAATAAACATTCTTTCGAACCTAATTTCAGGTGTTGGTGTAGTTCTGTGACTTAATGGTTCAAAGTGTTAAAATCGATTCAAATCATGTATAAAGTGGACGGAGCTTAGCTAGAAATGGGCGGGGCATAGCTATCCATGGATCCCTCTATCGGAAAAGGTGATTCAGACTGACATAATGGACCTTTCCAAGTTTATCTATCCGTCATATGATGTCATAATCAACTACGTGACATGTAGGATGACGTCATGAATGACTCAATAAAGTCTGTCTCTAACTCTTAATAGTCTGACACGTTGCACGAATTGTATGTCTTTACCATTTAATAAACATTCTGTTGAATATTTTGAAACAAATTTAACTGGATGCCCAGTTAAATTAGTTTCAAAATATTTAACAACTTACCGGTATAGTTTTCTGGAAATTGATAGTCAGGGAGATCAGGGATCGATCGATTCCAACATGAGTGAGGTGTGGGTGGAGCTTAGCTAGTTATAAGCTAAAACTAGAAAGGTACAATTTGATGCTAGGTCATGTCACTGAATGTTAGGCTAAATACAGTGAGGCTCAGAAATAACTTAAACATATTTTGTTCAAAATCTTGAACATAATTGGATTGGAAGATATCCATAATATAACATCATATGACATCGACTAAGTGACGTGTGTGATGATGTCATAACCAGATTGTCATGAATGACGAGGATATAGTCCGTCTTTAACGCTAAATAGTCTGACACGCACGAATTGTATGCTTTTAGTATTTAATAAACATTCTGTTGAATATTTTGAAACTAATTTTCAAATTATTTTCAAAATATTCAACAGCTTACATGCAATTTTCTGAAATTGATAGTCTGGGAATTCAGAGATCGCTCTATCCCAACACACACATGGTGTGGGTGGAGCTTATATTGAGATGGGTGGGGCATAGCTAAAAGTGGAGGTCTTATGTTCAAATTATTCAACAGACTATTTCTTAATTTAGTCTTAGTTTCTGTTTTGTTTGGAAACATTTTAACTTATTTCTGAGCCATACTGTACCTAGCCTAACGTTCAGTGACAAATGGTGACATGCCAAACATGGTGAGCAAAAACGTGTTGTCGTTTACATGCATTAGCCTACAAGGGGTTTCAGAGATTCTTAAAGGCGTTTCTAAAAATAGTGCAAAATCCAAGATAATCACCACCCAAATCGACCAATCAATTTCATATGAACAGACTTGGATCTCTGTCCTAAGGATGCTTCCTGCCAAATCTAATTGAAATCATCCCTGTTTATTTCTTGACAAGTTGTTTAAAGAAAAGGCTGACAGACAGACCGACGGATGGACAGCCGACTTGCCTTAGCATAAGTTCACTTGGCCAGAACAGCTGCAAACCTCAATAGGTTTTGGAATAAAAAAGAAAGATACCCTACAAACGATGGGTGAAGAATGGTTTATTAAAACTATTCTGAAATGAGTTGTTCAGATAATGACAAAAGTTGCACAGAAACAATTATTAACGCTCTCCATGGACTCACAATGGAGCAGATCACAATGAACTTGTCACCACCAGATCAGCGACACACTAAAAACAGTAAGCTGTAAACGTACGCGAAACAAAGTAAATTCTCTCTAACTTTAAAACTAACATTTTTAAAATGAAAGGTTCATTAAAGCTTTAATCATGCCTCAAATTCTTTCAAGAAAATAAAAATTTTCTCATAGAAAAGGTTCATTTTGCAGACCAAGAGACCATTTTTGAAAATTTCCCACTGGAATGATTGGCTCGGTTACTGAGCCAGTCATTCCAGAGGGAAATTTTCAAAAATGGTCTTCTCTTGGTCTGCAAATGGACGTTTCACAAGACCACTGCAGAAAGACCGGTATTGGCTGATATGAGTGGTAAAAGCTTAAGGTTGTATTAACGAGGTTAATTATTTACTCATATTTTTCGAAAAATAAATAATATGACACCTATCTATGTCCTCAATCAATAACTGACCGATAGATAACCGAGAATGGAGGAATACGATCTGTCAATCAAGTATTTGACGTCATAGTCAATTACGTCACTAGTTACCTGATGGTGCAATCAACATGACAGAGCACCATCGCGAACCTCGAAAATTACGAAATCGTATCTTTGGTAAATTAAAAATTTAATCAATATTCTGTTGAATATTTTGAAACTAATTTCACTAGGCGCTGTTGCTGCAATAGTGCAGATCGTTCTAAGATTACAATCTTGTAATATGGGCTAAAGTTCACAGAGGTAAAAGGTTTCTTGATAAAGACATTGAACAAGACAAATCATACATTAATGTCACAATACTAGACAGGGACAGACATACAGACATACGGATAGATACAGTGCTTAATCATCATGCAAAATTCAGATGCTCCTAGGAACCACGAAATATAAAGTTACTCAATTCAGAATATATGTATGGCACGTTGGAGAACTCGCTTATGGGAAATCCCTACAATTTTGTGTATGGAATTTTGCGTACGTTTTTCATAATATTAATTTTCCCCGAAAAGTACCTGAAAGAGTAAATTCTTTACGATATAAAATTTATTCTGTTGAATATTTTGAAATTAATTTGACAGGAAGCTGTTGCTGCCTAAGGCAACAACGGTTTCAGTCAAAGTAATTTCAAACTATTCAACAGTTTTCCTACATGGTTGCCTTGAAATTGAGACATAGGGACTTCATCGGTGAAAGGCTTAATGATCAAGAAGGCCAAAAAGGCTTCAGCATTGTTCTTGAAAAATGTCCATTTAGACCATGGAGACTAATTTTTAAAAATTACAAATGGAATAACTGGTTCAATTACAGAGCCAGTCATTCTAGTGGTAAATTTTCAATAGTAATCTCTTACTCAAACTACTGCAAAGCCTGGTTTTGATGGGATTGGGGGGGGGGGATGTTAGGGAATCCATCCCTATACATCATGGTCTCACAAGCTGTATTTGGGTGTGGGTGTGTTGTGGTGGCGGTTTATGATCCCTAAAAGGCACCTTACAAAATCACTTGATAGAGAACTGGACCGCAAGCCTTATACTAGACTTTAGTACTGCATTGGTGATAGGTGTATAACAAGATCACCTGGAATTATTGCCCACTGGTAAAACCGAACAAAACAAGTTGACCACTGGTTTAGCCAAGTTTTATTGCCCATTCTGGCCAGGTGGGCTAATAAAGATTATTTTAATATTTTTACCCTGTTGAGATTGGGAGCACATGACTGAAACAGAAGCTCTGTTAAGTGACTAAGTAATTTATATAATCATTTTAAGGCATATTCAGCCATTTCAAACAAGATTAATCTATGTATGGCAGAATTATCTTCGAATTATCTTTATTGATGTAAAGAAATTCCCCAAATTTAAATTTGATAAATAAACTGACCGAAGCTGCAAATATCCCAGGATCTGAAAGATTCTAATTATGAACGAAATTTGATAATTTTATTTATTATTCAAGTGTATTTAAGCACATTTCTTTCTTAGATGCCTGGGCCTGTGTGCTGAGCATTCATGACGCTTTTAACTCTCGGTCCACCGAATCATATCTCTAGGCGTTTAACTCTGGATATGTCAAATATTTTGAAAACAATTTTACTGAAAGTTGTTGGTGGTCAAGCCACCAACAACTTTCAATCAAATTGTTTTCAAAATATTCAGCAGTTCCAGAGTTATTGCCCACTGATAATATTGTCTGGTACCTTGTAGCAGTAAAGAATGCTAAAAGATTTAACATTATACTCAATTGAGGGGTTCATCTTTAGGTATACCATGAACATTTCTATGCTCCGCCCACTTTCTAGCTAAGCTCCGCCCACTTTCCCACACACACTTGAATCGATTGTAACACTGAACACCAAATTCCAATAACCTTAATTTCAAGGTAAAGCTGTGGAATATTTTGAAAATAATTTGACTGGGAGATGTTTCTGCTTATGGCAGCAAAAGCTCCCCAGTCAAATAGGTTTCAAAATATTCAAACAAATCTTATTAAATTAAAAATTCATCAATGACATATGATAAGATTACTGTTAGACCGCTGCCCATTTTGTGTTAAGCCTACATCATTTGATTGTGACGTCAGCTAACAATTAACGTAATTCTGGTCATAACGTCAGATACTTGAGTGACAGATCTGACCCCTTCATTTTCAGACCATACATCGGATGGCTATGTTAAGCCATCCGCCATTTACCTCAAGGCTTAACAAAAATCAAAGCAATTTATAAATTTATGGACTTTACAAACATCCAGGGATCGATACTAACCATCTGTTTATAACACGCTCAGATTTCACCTCCCTTGAAATAAGAATTTTGTGGAATTAAATGTCTCGCCTGTCTGCTCTTTGTCACAGTGACCTTGCCCTTTGACCTTCTGATCTCAAAGGCAACATGCCGCTTCCTAATATTATAAACAACCGTTTATCCAAGTTTAGTTTTTCAATAGGATGAACCAATCATGAAATTTACATGTTAATGATTTGCTAAACACAAAAACTTAATGCCGGAAAAGCAGAGTTAAAATATAATGACCTTGACTGAGTGACCGCACTATCATCATGCTGGCTTCTTATTGCATAGGCAACCATGTGTCCATGTTTGGTTCCAGTAGGATTAACATGGTAACCCTCGATAGAAAATGTCCATTTGCAGACCAAGAGAAGACTATCTTTGAAAATTTACCACTGGAATGAC
Source organism: Chaetoderma sp. LZ-2023a (assembly GCA_034401795.1). Classification (NCBI taxonomy): domain Eukaryota; kingdom Metazoa; phylum Mollusca; class Caudofoveata; order Chaetodermatida; family Chaetodermatidae; genus Chaetoderma; species Chaetoderma sp. LZ-2023a. Next base: position 18,221,579 of record CM067364.1, read on the forward strand.
TGGCTCGGTTACCGAACCAGTCATTCCAGTGGTAAATTTTCTAAAATAGTCTTCTCTTGGTCTGGAAATGGACATTTGTCAAGAGCACTGCAGAAGACATTTTTGGATGATATGAGTTTTAAAGGATTAAACAATTCTGAAATATAGACAAAGATGATTAAAGACACTAAATGCTGAAATTTAACATTGACATCGACACCGCCCTCATCACAAAAGTGATACCTCTCTCGCTTTCTATTTCCCAGACAAGACATAGCACTAGAATACAGAATTTCTTAGACAGAAACAATACATTATATTTTTAATATCCTAAATATATCATCTTTAGATTTACAACTCTTCCTTTTTAACTTTAACAACTGATTTTTTAAGGTTCATGAACTTTAAAATATCTTCTGTCTTTCGTTTTCCATCGTATGTTGTGTCAAATTTTCCAGAAGCAAAGTATTTGAATGTCGGGTAGCCTTTAACCCCTTCTCTATTGCACGTTTCTGTGAAAGCAAAAACATTTTTATTATTATTATTATTATTATTATTATTATTATTTCATAAAATCTGGAGTCAACCCTTTTGACATGACAGATGAAATAAAAAAAATTCTTTTTGATGTAAGAAACATATTATTTTTGATTATTTAACAAATTTATTTGAATGGAAGCTCGTAGCGAGTTGGTAGCAAAAGCTGTCAAGCTGTATATCAAAGCAATATTTTGAAACCAATCACATGAAAGCTGGTCAATATTTTGAAAATTGCTGTTGAGTGTGTGTGTACGTGTGTGTACAAGTGCATGTGTGTGTGTGCGTGCATGCATGTGTGTGTCTGTGGTGGCTGGGCGCGTTTGTACAGTGTGTGCATGTGTTGAACATGTGCATGCTTGCATATGTTTATGTGCATGCATACATGTATGCACATGTAGTTAGGGTTTCCATCTTTCCGACCTGTATTAGACGTGCAATCCACGGCAGCAAGGACAAACTCCTTGGTTGCCTTCAGCTCCTCTGCGGCTTCCTGAAACTCTGGCTTTGCCTTCTTACAATGACCACACCATGGTGCGTAATACATGACTAATACTCCTTTGTAATTAGTCAAAAAGTCTGAGTAGGTGGAGTCTTTCAGATGATTGACATGACTAGGAATGCTGCTCCATTCAGGGTCTGGAGCTGGTGTGGAAGGAGGTGTCACTGGTCTGAAATATAAAGCAGGTACACGATTAGTCCGTTACACAGACTAACAGGATCCTGCTGTCAGTCTCTAAAACCCTTACTACTGCGCTGCCAAAAATTTAAATTATCAAATTAAATTAAAAGATGAACTGGTGTTCATTTTTCAACAAATTTGGTGGGAGATGGTGCTGTCATAGACAGCATCAAAAAAGCATCCGCTTTTGTTTCTACCAGAATTCTTAATACTTACCAGATGTACTATTATGATAATGTCTATTATCTAGTCTAGCTCAAAATAAACAATTAAAACTCCACACTCTCCTGGTCCTGCCCATACGGTGTCCGGGAATTACCATAGCCGCAGGTACCGAGTCAATTCCCAATCACAGATTCGTCTTATATTTGCCTCGGCAAACAGCGAAAGCAGCTCAGCCTCACCTCAGCGAGGCGGCTGAGGCAGGGCCATAGTACATCTGGTAAGTATTAAGAATTCTCGTAGAAACAAAAGCGGATGCTTTTTTGATTCTACTTCGAATAATACTTACCAGATGTACTATTATGATAAACTCCGGATTTCGACAGCCAGGAAATGCCGGTGGGAGGAGGTGAGGCTTGAACCAGCACTCATCTACCATCCAACAGAGAAGGTTGTGAAGAGACTAGAACCCTGGCATACGCTTGGGTTCTGCCATCTGACTCATAGAGTGCTAAACTTCCATGGTCTAGACCGCGCTCCCCCCCCCCTCTTTTGTCCGCACAAAATTCAGAGGGCTGTCAATGGGGATGCAACACCCACCAGACCTGTGTCAGCCCCAAGTCTCAGCTAGGGCAGTCCAGTAGAGTGCAAAGAAGCTACTACAACTTCTAATTTTGAAAAAACATCAGTATATCGATTAGATTTTCAAATTGGAATGAGTCTAATGTCTGTTTGAGAGGATAAGTATACTCTTTTACCAGACTATTTACCTAAGCAGTCTGGTATTTCGACTGTAAGTAAACATATTTATAGTCACTTAATTAATGTAAACACTCACCATTTTGAGTGCTTGATCTTTTCTTGATCATCACAGGAGCTCGGCCCAATCCACGGTCGTACTCAGACATGTGCATAGCGATTGTTCAGTGTAAGTGGAAGACTTTGTGATGTGTGCGAAGTAGTGGTCGGAAGTGGCTTAGTTTAGATTCGACAAATTGGCGACGGCTACCGGATTAAGTGCGCTGGAGATGTCGCGAAGGTAGAAATCAGTGAATGACGACTCGGCATGCCATTGTGCTACAGACATCACCTCCTCTAATGAGACACCCTTATAAAGGGCCGATGCTGCTGCTAGTGCTCGGACCTGATGGGCATTCGCACGATCAATCTGCTTTCCTGTAGCGATTTTGTGCGACATCTGAATAGCGTCAACTATCCAATGAGAAATAGTATCTTTCGAGGCGCGTAAATGAGGAGCTTTGAGACATAACCACAGAGATTTCTGGTCATCTCTCCACTCATCAGTACGTTTCTTATACATTTTCAGACATCTGACAGGACACCAAGCAGAACAGTTTGGGTCATGTCTACTTAAACTTGGCAAATTGATCGCCTGTCCTGGATATTTAAGTGACTGATTCTTTGCCAGGAAACAAAGACGTGGAAGTAGTCTTAAACCTTCACCCGTGACGACAAAACGGTCTTGTTCGGCAGAAAGCGCATGTATTTCACTTCTCCTTCTCGCCGACGCTGCTGCAACCAAGAAAACTGATTTAATAGTTAACAGTTTAATGTCAATAGATCTAATCGGTTCAAAGGGAGCATGCCCTAAAACCTGTAGAACAAGAGATAGATTCCATGCTGGGATAGGAATTGGCTGTCTAGGTCGCAGATTGCTCATTCCTTTAATAACTTCATTCAAGGTATCATTCTCCACTCCTTCAATGGCCAGACTGGGAATGACTGAAGCTAATGCAGACTTATATGCTGCTAGGGTAGAAGGTACAAGTTTGTCAACTTCGTATAAATGACAGATAAAATCTGCTACGTGTTGAACAGATGCAGAAAAGGGATTAATATCTCTTCTCTCACACCACTCTGCAAATTTGTTGATTCTATAATTATATGTCTTCGTGGTTGAACCTCTTCTGGCCGAAGCTACAAACTTCGTTGCTTGCTCAGAAAAGCCACCCTCAATTGCACGCTGCTTGATAACATCCAAGCAGTCAATTTGAACATTTCTGGTCTGTCGTGAAGGTACAGACCCTTGTTCTGAGAGATTCGATCTTTTCTGTCTGGAAGAGGGATTGGATTGCAGACCAGAAGGTCCAGCAGATCCGTAAACCATGATCGGCCTGGCCAATAAGGGGCGATCAGCAGTACTTGGCACATCCCCTCTTATCTTTGCCAGAACTTTTGGGATGAGAATTGTTGGAGGATACGCATACGCATACATTCCTGCCCAACTTATCGCCAGTGCGTCTACCGCTAGAGCTAGCGGGTCCGGGATCGGTGACACGTAAGTGACCATCTTTGCGTTTTGATTCATCGCAAACAGGTCGACATTTGGCTTGCCCCATTGTTTGAATTGAACCTCTGCTACCGACTGGTTGAGCTGCCATTCCATCGGACGACAAACCGTCCTTCGACTGAGAGCATCCGCTAGGATGTTCAATCTCCCTGGAATGTGTGCTGCCCGAAGAATAACATTCCTCTCTTGGCGCCACAGCAGAAGGTTCCAAACCATCATACACAACTCTGGTGATCTCGTCCCGCCCTGGCGGTTCAAATAAGACACCACTGTTGAGTTGTCTGTCCTTATTAGGACAATTTTGTCTTGAATTAGACTCTCAAACTTTCGAAGTGCCAATACCACCGCTAATAGTTCGAGCACATTGATATGTTTCTGCGCATTGGTCCGATCCCATTCCCCTGACACTGACTGATCGTCCAATACTGCTCCCCAACCCGTCAACGATGCATCCATGAAGATGGACATCTGAGGTTGAGGAGGTTGTAGAGCAACACCTCGCAGGAGATTCTGTTCCGATAACCACCACTGAAGGTGGAATATCAATGGTTCTTTTACTGGTATCCTCAGAGATAACGGATCTGTTCTCTGAGACCAGAATGACATTAGATACATCTGAATTGGCCTGCGCCTGAGTGCCGCATATGGAACCACCTTCTCCAGAGATACTAGTAAACCCAGTATCCTGAGAAATTAGCGCGCCGTCAGATAGGCTCCTAGAGAAACCGACTCCAAAACTGCAATCAGGCTCTTGACTCTGCTCTCCGCCGGAAAAGCTACGCCGTCCCTGAGATTGAAAAATATTCACAGATAAACAAACTCCTGGGATGGAGTTAGTTCTGATTTCTCTAGATTCACAATCCATCCTAGATCCTTTAATAAGGCTAGGACTACCTGAAGATTGCTGCGCAGAGTGACTGGATTCCCCGCCTTTAGCAGCCAGTCGTCTATGTAAGTGTGAACAGCTATGTTTCTCCTGCGAAGTAAAGAAGTCATGGCGAGAACCACTTTGGTGAAGACCCTCGGAGCTGTGGTCAGGCCGAATGGAAGCGCATTGAATTCCCAAACATTGTCTTGGAATGCAAAGCGAAGGTATTTCTGAAAAGGAATTGACATTGGAATATGAAAATATGCATCCTTCAGATCTATCGACACTGCCCACATGCCTTTTCTCAGCCCTGTCATTACCGCTGCTACAGTCTCCATCTGAAACCTTTGAGATTGAGAATTGGTCTCCATCCTCCGGTACGCTTCGGAACAAGGAACATGATCGAATAGAAGGCCAGAGAAGACTGATTGCGGACTAGATGAATCGCATTCTTCTGACGAAGAGATTCTATTTCTGAGCAAATGGCGTCTAGACGATCCGATTCCCTTGGAACGGGAGTCCATATTGGAGTCGATGTTAACGGAACTAACGATTGATGGATGAGCCAGTCCGGATCGTAGCCGTTTCTTATCCATTGACAGACTAAACAATCGCGCACGACCTATTCCCATTGGCTTAGGAACAGTTGAAGCCTGCCTCCGACGGAAGGAATCTGCGCACCGATGTCGGTCAAGATTGCACGAGAAGACGCTAAATCGCTTGGGTGAAGATTCTCGACTCCATTCGTTCCTAACGTTACCGGATCTGGTTCCGCCGGCAACCCATCAGGAATGACCTCCACGGCCGCCCCGCGGCTTCTTGTAATACGACGGTCCGGACCCGCCGCCACGGCTATCCTTACGGTAGCCGCCGCGGCCCGAACCGCCACCCTTCTTGTCATCCTCATACAGCCTCTTATTAGAGGACTTGTATGAGGATGAACGGCCAGGTCCTTGTGATCCGGATGGCCTATGGGCATCACGGCCAGAAGGACGGAAGGGCGATCTTGGACGCTGCCTCTGCTGCTCCTGTCGATGTTGCCGGTAGGACTGCTGCGGCTGTGTCCCTTTAGTCGACTTCCACGACTTGCCGACCACTTCTTGCTCTGCAACCATTGACGCAACCTTGGAGAGAGCTTGCCGTGCCGAGCCGCCAAACAAGCCTGGACCGATGAAAGGCGCAGAAGACAATGCAGCCCTCATCACCGGTCCTGGTTCTACACAATCGAGAACCATTCTCCGTCGCTCTGCCAATGTCCTTGTGATCACCCTGGCCAGGCAATCTTGAGACAGGCGCATGGTGTCCCGAATAACTCCGGGAGCAGCTTCTGGCACCTGTCCACCTTCCGCTGCGCAGGCCAGCATACCCTGCAGGACGGTACACCTGTGCGAGAGCGCAGCCATGGCTGCCCTCGCCGCATCTTCAATGAGTGTCAGCTCATTGAACGGATCTTTATTGGTCTGCGAAACCAAAGGACGAGACCGCCCCTTAGCCTTCCCAGCCAACGGCCTATTCAGCGCCTCTCGTTCCCCGACGGAAAGCCGTGGAACCCAGGCATACTGATGGTAGGCCAGCTCCGGAAAACGGACCCTACTCCTTATCCCCTTCGGGGCCTTGGGCAATGCATACTCCGGCTGAACCAGACGGTATGCCGCAACTTCCAGCATGTCGGAAGTCTGCGTGTCCAACGGAGTGTTGGCATGGCAGAAGAGCCATTGACAGAGCGCTAGCTGCTCGCTCTGACATCCGCTCCATCGCCGGATCGCACTGAGATCCAAGATCAGATGTCAACCCGAGACGATCGGATATCCATCCAAGGACCTGCACCCATTCAGCTCCGGTGCAGAAAACGGACTCGTCCATTGGATGAGAGGGCCACCGACGATCCATGCTGAGAGCTATGAGACACCCCTCTACCAAGACAGAGCGCATCCATAGCTCGACTACCAGCGGCACCGGTGTCCAACGAATCGCCGGACCCGGATTCTCCGCAGTCCATCGGCTCCAGCACCGGAGTCGGGACCACGGCCGCTTTACTTACGGCAGGTGACGGCACTCCGATAGGAGCCGCACCCAAAGCCGCCGGGATAACGGCAGGAACCGCAAAACACGGCTCCGCCGACACCTCTGGTTGCACAAACAGCGGATGGAAAATACCCGACGGAACGTCGATATCACCATCCACCTGGCAAACCCGTACAAATCCCGAGGGAGACCCCTGGGAAGTACTAGGCATTGCCGTTATCGAAATATCCGGCATGCCGGAATCTTCCATAAGAAGATCTTCCTCCTCTATAGTCGGCTCTTGAGCCAAGGACAGAGAAGGGGCAGGTGCTTGACCCTCCGCAGACCTAGCCGGACCACCTAAGGGTTGTCCTGCACTAGCTTGCATCGAAGGGACCGTGGACTGCAATGAGTCGAACATTGCCTTGAACTGGGCCGCCCATACGCCCAGAGGTGAATCCATGCGGTCATTCAGACGACCTTCCAGTCCCTTCAGAGACGCCTGGTCCAGCTTCGCCGCCTTGTCCCTGACGATCCTCTCCAGACGCGCATGTCGATCCCTATCAAACTGTGCCACCATTGCCGACGACCACTTGGCGCACACATCACATGGGCTTCCCACCTTACACTTTGCGCACGCTACACAGTGATGTCCTGAGTACTTGCGCTTCATGAACCTGTTGCATTTCTGGCACAATGTGTCCTGGTTCTTTGGTTTCTGCGAACACAGAGAAGAATTAAAACGCTGCACATGACAAACGATGACGAGCAATATGCACAATCGACTTGATAGTAAAAGAATTTCTTAGAACACATTAACTTTCTCTTAAATTAATGATAATCAAGCCTTTAGGCAGGAAATATTTGAAACTTTTTTGAGTGAAAATTAAAAAACACAACTTAGCAGTTAACTAACGTTAAACAACCAAGAATACAATGCCGATGGCTACAAACACCCTCGACAATGAAGCGAGAGCTAAAAATCGGCGAAAACAGAGTGCCTAGACACACCAAGCCAAGCAAGACATAATTCATGGGCGCCGCCATCTTGGCTAAGGACACATCCATCTTTAGAGGAACCGAGTCGCAAGAGAAATTAACCGAGTACCCGAATTAAAACTAAAAGTTAACGGGTACAGAAACGACTCCAACAATGGCTATCATTTTAAAACAATGTGCCAATTTAAGGAAATTTCAAACAGTCATTATGGCACGAATGTATAAATTCTAGATTGATACAACCTGCCCCTGTGATGATTTTCCTAGTTCCTCCATGAAGCCACCGATAGTATTCCTCACAACAAACGTTAAACCGCTTAAATTATTGAAAATTTGAGCACTCTACAAATGCGACTTTACAAAAGCGCAAAATAGACGAATCTGACTGTGATTGGGAATTGACTCGGTACCTGCGGCTATGGTAATTCCCGGACACAGTATGGGCAGGACCAGGAGAGTGCGGAGTTTTGTGTGTTTATTTTGAGCTAGACTAGATAATAGACATTATCATAATAGTACATCTGGTAAGTATTATTCGAAGTAGAAACATCTTTCACGAAAATTGTTGAAAAATGTACACCAGTTTCTGTGATACTGACACAGTAAAAGATGGAATATTGACATCAGAGTGGTAAGGGATAATGTCATTGGCTGACAGGTTAACCCATTTAATTATGCCAAAGTTAGCACAACAATCTTACAAAGCAGCAGCTTACAAAATATTGTTAACGATTGATTTATTTTTAAGCTCATATAAACTCATATAAAACTCAAAATTAATTATTTTGAAAATAATTTGACTTGTTGGTGGCTAACTTTTCAAAATATTTAGCAGTTATTGCCCATTGAAATTACTGTCTAGTGGGTGACTTGCAGAAGTCAGATGGCTAAGTGTTTTATCTGTGTGGGAGCGTTAACACCAATAGATGGATTTCAGTGAAATGCAATAATAAGGTACTGCCATAACAACTTTGATGTGAATCTATCCATGTATTCAAATGTCATATAACACACAAGTATTTGGATAAATTGCATGCTATTCCACGTATGGGTGTTTAATAGGCTTGTGTGATTTGTGTTTTGAAACATCGCCATTGATTTTATATAAAAAATCGCGATTTTTCCAAAAGTATAAAATGGGGTAACGTGACTTGTTTCTAGAAAAAGTTGAAATAAATGATACAAAAATAGCACGAAATTAGAACACATTTTCATGCGACAAATTCTTACCATCCTACGTTTATGCTTAATGTATGTATACCTTATATCCATCATCGCCGGAGTGAAATTATTAATTGGGACCGCCTAAATATTGCTTATAGTTTAATAAACATTATTTATTTCATAAAAATTTGATATAAAATGTCGCCGAGAAAAAATATATATTACGTGATAGCCTCCCTTTGTAGAACGAGTTTAGGTCATTACCGGAGTAATGCGAAGACCCTAATAGTTGTACCCAGGGACATACTGTGCAATCCACATACATAGGACGGTAGCTTTGAGTAAGTACGAGTATAACAGCGTAACCTCGTCCTATAGTGCAGTTTATAGTTGCTTTCAGAATGTACGATTTACATTTAAGAGTAATCAACAGAACGCACAGTTCAAAATCAAACAATCTGGAATGCTATTGCTTTATTTTCTTTAATTTGACATGACAACCGAATTAAAAAGGAGAAATTATTACACACGTCCTGAAATTGCTAACTCTAGAATTAAAAAGAAGTATGTTCACTGATTGCCTAACACTCTGCAACTAAGTATATACTTGGCATTTCACGACAGACTCAGGGTCTGCAGCAAAAGAAAGAAAATTATATGGCGATTCGACAGAGTAATTAGCTGGTGTTCTCAATGACAAAGGCAATACCTCGCTATTCTTAGCTTGTTTATCGTAGCGCTTTGTGTTGTGATTAGCAATTATTCGACACGTGCATGGCATGGCGGGATATAAACACAATGAACACAGGCGTGAATCGATTATGATTGTACTCATGTACTGACAAAATACGGCGGAAAAGTACACACTTCAGATTTTAAACATAAACAAGCAGGAAATTTTTGACAATTACATCGTAAAAATCGCGATTTTAAAAATAAATCGAACTTCACGATTAAATCGAAAAATTGCGCAAGCCTAGTGTGTAATAGTATATCTCAGATCTATAGACAGTTATAGTACAGCTCAGAAATAACTTAATGTCTCCAAAACAAGACAAGAGGCCCAAGGGGTAGGGCTGCAACGATTTATCGTGTATCGTGATATTGCAATACAGTAAGCGTATCGCGATACGCGATATGCATACCTGTGTATCGTGATACTTAGAAACACTAATAACACAGTTTACCTCAAAGCTCTTTGGTTTACCAGTTGCCTTTATATGGTAAAAAACTTATCCCTTTCAACGACAAATCCCTGAAAAAGGAAATTCCTTTCAAGGTAAAGTATATTTTGCTGAATATTTTAAAATTAATATGACTGGAAACCATTGCTGCCTTAGGCAGCAATGGCTTCTAGTCATATTAATTTTAAAATATGTAACAGCTTTCCTATATAGTTAGTAGCCTTGAAATTGAGATACGAGGCATTTATCAGCGAAAGGGTTGAGTTAACATTTGCATTTAATTGGTAGTTCTCCCCAAAACAGATTGTTCCCACTGTTGTGCTGTTAATACATGTATGTACTATGTTTATTTTAATAGGTTTTTTACGCATCGTTTGCTATGTATCGTGATACGTATCATATCGTGACACACATATTGTGATATGTATTGCATCGTAATTTCGAGAATCATTGCAGCCCTACCAAGGGGCTTGTATCGCTCACCTGTAATTATTGGCCACTGGCACAAACGAACAAGACAAAATAACTACTGGAAAAATTTACCAATCTAATTTCTGTGAAGAAAGTTTTATTAAAATTGGCTCAGTGGTTAATAAGTAGTCTTTTATACGATTTTCTCAGTTTTCAGAAAATCCAAGATGGCCGCCAAACAAGATAAATCTTGAGTGACCAACGGTGGCCATGTTTTTTATGCATAAACTTTCCATGGACAAACTTAAAGGCCCTTAGACCCTAATTATATCTCTTAGATTTTGGCCTGATCTGTTTAGTGATACAGGAGAAAACTAGGTCATCCAAGACATCCGCCGAAACATTTGGCCAATCAAGTTTCCTTGAACAAACGGCGCCCATGATGTTTCATGAGCTTTGAATCGATCATCTAAGCGGTTTTGGAGATTTTTTAGACATTTTGAAAAATCGGCCAAAATACAGATGGCTGTCAGTCAAATTGGCTGATCGGCTGCATTTCAACAAACATGAAGCTGCATGCCCTAAGGATGCTTCCTGGAAAATATAATTTCAATCGGCGCAGTGGTTCTTGAGAAGACGTCGTTTACAGGAAAAGTTGATGGACGGCGGATGGTTAGCCATGGCATAGGCTCACTTGGCCTTTCAGGCCAGGTGAGCTAATAAAATGACATATACGGTTGAATATTTTAACCATAATTGGATTGTAAGACATTGCTGCCTAAGGCAGCAATGTCTTTCAATCCAATTATGGTCAAAATATTCAACAGAACATTTCTTAGTGTTCCAAATTGTACTAACATGATTCATTTTTGGAAACACCGTAACTTATTTATAAGTTGTAGTGTATCAGAGTCTATTTATAGATAAATAATGTCTATATACATAACCATTAATCATTCACTTTTTCATAAAAGCTATAAGATCCTCTTCAGTTCTGCCGCCGGTATACTTAAACTTTTCCACACCATTTCTGCAAAGAAATAACATACGGTAATACAAAAAAAATCAATTAAAAACATGAGTTCATTTTGTTCAAAACTATAACTGAAAGCTGACATGCATACCTGTGTAGCTTAATATAGAACGAACAGATGTCGGTAGCAATCACAGTAATATTGACAGCAAGGAAAATTAGTTAACTGATGGCCTTTACATATTTAGCTATGCCCCGCCCATCTCTAGCTAAGCTCCAACCACACCCCGCTCGTGTTGAGATTGATCGAACTCTCGACTATCAATTTCCGGAAAACTATACATGTAAGTTATTGAATATTTTGGAGCTAATTTGACTCGGCGCTGTTGCTAACAGCATGTTTATTAAATAGTAGAGACACAATTTGTACGTGTCGGACTATTAAAGGGGAACACAAGAAGGGTCTCCATCGTTTGCATAAAACATGCAGTTCTATCGTAGAGCCTATATTTAAGCTACTGTGTAAAACTTTCCTGCGACATTTATATATAAATCCGATTAAAAGTGTTTAAAAACGCTATGTTACTATAATTTTCTGCGAGTTAATTAAACATATGATGTCATAGGTTGAAACCCATCCGACAAGAACCATGATAACGGCACTCTGAAGACAACAGTGCCTGCATTTAGATGGCGATATCTCTATCGGTGATAATGCGATCGCCATCATTTATATATGTATAGATTGAAGAGATTAAGACGTTTATCACACTATCGCAAATTTATGGAATTTATTTGTTATTTAGTTGCCGAACCTTAAGATGACCATTTTCTATTAAGATACCTGCCAATTACATGAATATTACAATATCTCAGGAAGCTCAAAATCGGCACCATTGCAGAAATCAGACAAAGGACTGTTATTATATATTCTTTAACATTTCTGCAAATGTAGTTTATATATTCCTAACACCGCTGAAGAGAACCTCTTTATAAAATCCAATTCACAATTTTATTGCGATAGCGTTGGATGACAGCATGAAAAACGTTCAACTTATGACATCATACGCCTCATCCGGGAACAGAAATGTAACTAATGTATCACATATTTAAATAACGAAGATATATATTTCTAATTTGAGCACAGAGCTTACAATTATATTTTTGAAAACATTATGGTCTGTAGATTCATTTTATGCAAAGTAGTATAGAGGGTCTGGTGTTTCCCTTTAAGAGTTAAAGATGGGCCAAATAGAATCATTTATGATGTAATGATTATGATGTCATCTTTCACGTTGCTTAGCTGATTATGATCTCATATAATAGACGGATGCTCCGGAAAGGTGAATTAACTAGGATGATGGAGAGATAATTAATTTTTAGCTGTGGGTAGCAGTTCAATAAACCGCCATGGGCGTCTGTTCATTAGTCAGTCAGTCAGTCAGTCAGTTACAAAAGTGCTGTATCTTAAAAAACAACTGATCCGATTTGTCTCAAATTTTAACACAACAAAGGAACTTGCCATTCAAGAGGAATTCCAGACTTTGGCTGTGATTTGGATAAAAGAACCTGGATCTGAATTGGATTAAATTCTGGACCTGTTGATATCTAGGAAACTACTGGTTCTACTTGGCTCAGATTTTAATACTGAAACGCGTGTGTGACCGTACACTAGGATTCTACAACTTTGGGCGTGATACAAATAAAAATAAGTAAAATCCAAACAAATCTGGAGCCAGCAGCTACCAAGATTCTATCGACCCTGTTCTTATTATAATGCTGGTGGTCAGTTGCTACATGGTCTAATATATTCACACATAAAGCACCAGTACACAGAATCAAGGCAACCATATATGGCAAACATATAGGAAAACTGTTGAACTATTAGCAAAAACCAACAAATTCAATATAGTGAGTGTTTGCTTTTACCAGAGGAATGTCCGTTTGCAGGCCAAGAGAAAACCATTTTTGAAAATTTACCACTGTAATGACTGGCTCGGTAACCGAGCCAGTCATTCCAGTGGTAAATATTCTAAAATAGCCATATCTTCGCTGCAAATGGATGCTTACCCCTTTCACCGATAAATTCCTCATATCTCATTTTCAAGGCAAACAATACAAGAAAATTGTTGAATATTTTGAAATTAATTTGACTGGAGCCGGATTTGTTGGTGAAAGAGTTAATAAGCAAATATTTACATTTTCTTGATCAATCTTGATCACTAAAGGGTTAACAACATTTGCAGGCCAAGAAAATATTTTTGAAAATGTACCCAGGTAAATCTCTGGGTTGATAACCAAGCGCTAAATTTTCAAAAATACTTTTCTTTTCGCCTACATAGACATTCAGAAAGGACAAATTTTAACTTTCTTGACTAATCTAGACAGCTAGATGAAGGAGACAACTGATGAACTTGATCTGTCAGTCAGGTATATGACATCATAATCAATTATGTCACATGTCGGCTGACATCACAATAGGCTGACGTGATGTCACAATCATAATTGACAGAAATAATCTGCCATGAAGCAGGAAAAGGCCGTCAAGTGTGTGTAGTTTGATGGATTACTATTTAATAAACAGCAGAGAGTCAAATAAGTTTCAAAATATTCAACAGCTTACCTGTATAGTTACCTTGATATTGTGATTCTGGGTATTCAATGTTCGATCCATCCCAACAAGGGCAAAGCATGGGCAGAGCTTAGATAGAACTGGAAGGAGCACAGCTAGAAATGGACGGAGCTCAGCCAGAAATGGAAGGAGCTTAGCTAGAAATGTGAGTTTAGCGAGAAATGTGAGTTTAGCTAGAAATGGTAAGAGCTTAGCTAGAAATGGGTGGAGCTTAATTAGAACTGGGCAGTTTAGCAAGAAATGGGAGGAGCTTAGCTTGAAATGGGCAGAGCTTAGCTAGAAATGGGAGCTTAGCTAGAAATGGGAGCTTAGCTAGAAATGGGAGGAGTTTAGCTAGAAATGGTAAGAGCTTAGCTACAAATAGAAGCTTAGCTAGAAATGGGCAGAGCTTAGCTAGAAATTGGAGGAGCTTAGCTAAAAATGGGCAGAGAGTAGCTAGAAATGGGAGGTGCTTAGCTAGAAATGGGAGTTTAGCTAGAAATTGGAGTTTAGCTAGAAATGGGTGGAGCTTAACTAGAAATGGGCAGAGCTTGGCTAGAAATGGGAGAAGCTTAGCTAGAAATGGGCAGAGCTTAGCTAGAAATGGGCAGAGCTTAGCTAGAAATGGGCAGAGCTTAGCTAGAAATGGGAGCTTAGATAGACATGGTTTAGCTAGAAATGGGAGGTTAGCTAGAAATGGGTGGAGCTTAGATAGAAATGGGAGCTTAGCTAGAACTGGGTGGAGCTGAGCTGGAAATGGGCAGAATTTAGTTAGAAATTGGAGCTTAGCTAGAAATGGGTGAAGCTTAGCTAGAAATGGGAGGAGCTTAGCTAGAAATGGGGAGCTTAGCTAGAAATGGGATGAGCTTAGCTAGAAATGGATGGAGATTAGTTAGAAATGGGAGGAGCTTAGATAGAAGAGGGAGGAGCTTAGCTAGAAATGGATCCCTCTATTCTCAAGCTGGCCAAAAACGACTTTGCCAGTGGTCTTGATAAATGTTAATTTGCAGACCAAGGAAACAATTTTTGAAAATTTATACTAGAATGACTGGCTTGATAAGTAAAATTGAGATTTTCTTGAACAAATTCGAGGGTTAAAGGGTTAAGATTCATTTCAATTATTTTTTCTCAATTTGACACAAATTCAATGAAAACAAGTTCAAGCATTGCCCATTTTATCTCTGAAATCACACTATTTCAGTCATATTTGGAAAGCAATCATATGACAGCTGCTGAATATATTGAACATAATTTGATAAGTAAAATTATTTTCAACAGCAGATTTCTCCTACAGCACAACTGATTTATATCAGGTGTTTAACTCTTACCACTCTGATGTCCAAATTTTTGATTTTCAAATTGAATTAAAAGATGAACTGGCATTCATTTTTCAGCAAATTTGAGACAGCTCTGCTGTCGTAGAGATTCCAAAATTGTTGAAAAAATGTACACCAGTTTCTATGCTGCTGACACAGTAAAAGATAGAATATAGACATCAGAGTGTTAAAGCTTAAATATTAATACAATTTTACATACGATATTCTTTGCGACGCCTTGCAATACGTACTCAAAGTATTTTAGCGTAGGAAAACCTTTAACTTCATATTTCTTATTGAGCACAGTTTCTGTAGTGGCATCCACTGCAGCCAGCTTAGCCTGGGGTAGTTGTGTACTCAATGCAGCGGCCGCAGAGGTAAATGCTGGCTTCATCCTCTTGCAGTGACCACACCCTAGAGAGAAAACATTCTCTGAGATTTTAAAAGCTGCATACAGGTTTAACCATTTAAGCCTTAAATTTTTCCGAGTAAATTTAAATTTTCTCAAAGAAAATATCAATTTGCAGACAAAGAAGACGAGTTTTGAAGAGTTACTACTGAAATGACTGGCTCAGTTATCATACTAACATAATTACATCACTGATACTATGGTGTATAATCTAACATGATTGGCTGGAATAATCATGCGATTGTATGTGATGAGCTGTTGGCTTAGAATATTCAGATTTCCATTTATCATATAAACAAGCCTGCTAGCCCGTTCCATATTTTTCGATATGAGCACACGTGCCATATTCAACGGAGTATTTTCATTGGCTGTTGGGTGCGCAACCCATTTAAATCGACCAATTAAAACATTGATTGATGTGAGCGTGATGCGTAAGGATTACTACACGGTACTGTTTTACTACGATTTGTTATTCATGAAACGTCATCGCAAAATGTCATCGTTTGACAGTTTATCAGTCGGCAGCGAAGTAACGATTGATGGCCATGGCTCTGCGAAAAGTGTAGTTTATGGCTGACATCATCAGATTTTGTGTTTGTTACTATATTTTGCTGCGCATTCAGTATCTGTTATCAAGCAGTGATGCGTCACAGCGGCGGTATTGATTTCACTAAAATCAACAATGAGAAATCAGATAAAAGTCACATCAGCAACTATTGGCAAATATTTCAAAATTACAGTTTATATGATAAATAAAATCTCAAACTCGCTAAAGCTCGTGCAAATTGATAATTTTCAACTCGGTCCATAATAGTGATATGAAAAGTGACCTCGTTCCAGATTCTCTATATATGGATGGCGAGTGCTTCTTTACCTCATTAGTTTGGTATGTTGTATTCCATAACCGTATAGCAGATGCTATGAAAACATTACCTATCAAGGGGGATAACTCTCGACTACCTTGTACCTCAATCAGCTGAGTACCACTTGATTGAATTATACCCCCTTAATATCACATGTGCATCCATTAACTATGTTTAATGACCGATTGACTGTCAACCATTAAACTTCAATTATACTAGTACTTGAATCACAGCTTATGTCCTGCTTTATATCTTTATTATTAATATTCTCTAAAAACATGTGTGGTGTAATTTGAAACCACGTGGATCACGATTCATCCGCTGAGGTCATACTGTGAATTTTGTGGGTGTCAAAATCGAATATTTAGTTTTTATATTGGAGGAGGTTGTGAAGATTTGTTAATTTCTTTTAATTCACACAATATGAAACTTATTTTTGACAATTTTTATTCTAATCTAATTTTCGTTTGTGATATTTTTTTAACGAACCACTTTCTGTTAGTTCCAAAAGACAGGTGCGCACTCCAGTAGTAGACTATATACACAACAACTAAAACAAAAATTGTACTGTATTTACCAAAAAAAACTGAAGCCAACTTACATGGTGCATAAAACATAACAAGTATGCTTTTATGTTTGTTAATGAACTCGTCAAAGTTTGTGTCAGTTAAATGATTAACCTCACTCTTTTCATCCACCCACTTGGGCTCTGGCGGCGGTGGTGCCTGCGGACTAAAGACAGGGAAAGAAAACTTTAATTTCTGTTTAGTCAATATCCATTTGGAAGACAAGAGGTTATTTAAACAAGAGGCCCAAGGGGCCTGTGTCGCTCACCTGGAGCACCATCAATTTTTGTCAAAATTGTTGGTGGGTGGTTTAGCAGTCTTTTAAATGAGTTTGTGGACATTTTTGCAAGTGCAATATGGCCGCCAAACACACTACATTTTGACTGGCCCATGGCGTCCATGTTTTTTTTTATGGATCAACCTCCCTTGAACAAATTTTAATGGCCCAAATTTCAGCCTGATCCCTTCAGCGGTTCTGGAGGAGTCATTTTCGTGAAAACTAGGTCCTCCAAGATGGGCGCCGAACCATTTGGTCAATCAAGTCCTCTTGAACAAACTTGGCTTACCTCTTGGCCTAGATGAAGATTCCTTAAGTAGTTTCGGAGATTTTTAAAGACGTTTCCTGAAATCGGACAATATCCAAAATGGCTGCTGGCCAAATTGGCCGATCGGGTTCATTTGAACAAGCCTGGATCCTATGCCCTAAGGATGCTTCCTGTCAAATATAATTGAAATCGGCCAGGTAGTTCTCGAGAAGACATTTTAAATTTCCCATTGCTTTAGCATGGGAGCTTTTGACGACAAAATTATCCAAGATGGCCACCAAACCATTTATCACAGTTTCGAAAATTGCAAATTTGAGCTCAGAATTCCCAAAAACATATATAGAACCAATTTTGGACTCAAAATCCATCAAATAAAAAAATCCAATATGTCCGCCAAACACGCTACATTTTGATTTGCCCACGGCGGCCATGTTTTTTGACGGAGCAACTTCCCTTGAACAAACTATAATGGCCCTTAGTCCCTAATCATACCTCCCAAATTTCGGCCTGATCCATTCATTTGTATCTCAATATCTGAGCAAACAAACAGGAAAGCTGTTAAATATTTTGAAATTCATATGACTGGAAGCCAAACCCGCCACCCTAACCACACGAAAATTTTTGAAAATTTAGGACTGAAATCTCGGAACAATCAGATATACACAAATATATATTCCTGTTGCTTCTGAATATAAGGCTATTTACTTAATATGAACTTACCTCTTCATAAATTCCATTATTTTCTCTGTTGTTCGCTCGCCAGAATAATCAAAGGCAAAAGCACCATCTCTGCAAAGAAATAAACATATACAAATCAATATGAAACTGAGCAAATTTAACCCTTTAATGGTCAAATTTGGTCCAAAAAATTTAAATATTTTCTTATTCCACAAGACCATAAGAGGCCGGTTTTGGCTGGCATGACCATTAAAGGGTTAATAGTCAGGTCATCTCTTAACCCTTTAATGGTCAAGATGTGTCAAGAAAAGAAAATTTCTGCCTAAAGTTAATGTCCATTTGCAGGCCAAGAGAAGACTATTTTTGAAAATTAACCACAGGAATGACTAGCTCGATCATCGAACCAGTCACTCCAGTGATTAAATCTTTAAAAGTCTTCTCGTGTGCGTGCGTATGTGCGTAACATATGGGATGAGACACATTTACACATTGGTTCTTATAACGTCGGGAGGGGGTGAGAGGGATGGGGGCTTGCTATGAGCCTTTATCCAAAATGGTTGATGCCAGTAGGCACCAGTGTGGAGTAGGCGCATCCAGTAGGCCATTTTTCTCCCTTTCAGGAGCATTGGCATCCGCATTGGGATCACCTCTTAAGACCTGTGTAATGCGGTAGGACATGTGTTCCTATCTATGATTAGGAAACTGGTGAGCCTTATTGTCCTATATCCCTGAAGTGTTCATGTATTCTAATTTTGAATTCATGCTTGGTTTCATCAACATACTGCTAATGGCAGTGGAGGCAAGCACGCCCACGCAAGATGCCCTCAGGTATGCTTATGGTTATGAGATGCGTGTGCGTGCCCACACACCTGTGCGCCATTATGCCCATGTGTAGATGAATAGGTGGGCACAGTTTCAAATCCAATTTTGGTTTAGGCAGGTGATAAGGTACACGATGCTTCATGTTTTGCAGTTGTCAATAGTTTCGTTGTGTATTTTGAATTCATGCTTAGTTTCACCTATATATTGCTAATGGCGGTGGAGGCAACACCCGCACACCCACGTAAAGTGCATTTAGGAGTGATTCTGGGTATGAGTAGGCATGCATGCATTTGCGCACACACTACTCATGCCCCATTATGCCCATGAACAGGTGAGCAGTATCAAATCCTGTTTTGGTTTAGGCAGCTGATGAGGTACACAGTGTTTCATGTTTTGCAGTTGCCATTGATTTTAGCTGTGTAGAGCATTTCTGCTACCTCTGTTAGGAGTGTGAGTTTGGAGATCTAAGGCAGTACTGGCTCTTGTTAGAGATCCTTTTGGCTAGAGACATATTTTTGCTCGAGAATTTGATTATAACGTGGAAAGTCACAACTCTGGATATGCATACCTGACGCTTGTCCTGAAGGTTCAGGATGAAAGTCGGATGCGTGACACTGTGTTTGTGTCCCCTATTTATAGGCCTTTGGGTCCGGCTTTGTGTCCCACTCATTGCCATGCTCAGTGATTGTTTTTGCCTTTGGGCCCCATATTGCACACGCCCAGTGATTGTTCCCCTTTGGGACCCATATTTAGGGACTCAAAGTTGGGGTACCATCCCAGGCGCATGCATCCAAATTTGAGTCCTTGGTTTTATGCCAGGTAAACAAATCCAGTCGTGGCATTCCACGTTACAAGTGACATTTCCACATTGGTTACATGAAAACCTGCATTAAACAACTGCTGAACACACTATACTTACTTGAAATACTTTACTGCATCCGGCAATTCAATCAGTGATGAAAGCACAAAATAAAATAAAATTTATGTTAAATTAGTAACATCTCAAATTTGATCTCAATAATAGCGTTATCGAAGGCAGAAATCGATTTGTGGCACAATGTTATGGGAGTAACATTCACTATTTAATATGGCATAACAGCTTTAAGCCTACCTGGAGGCTAGTGAGAGATTTTCCAAGGTTATTACTATCGCCAGCTTGACCAGCCCAGTGGCAAGTAGGCATTTTTCTCCTAAACCTTTCATGGACACTATAAAATGACCACTATACACTAAATAAAATAGAGAACTGAAACAATTTTGAAAACAGATTTGCTGTTCAAAGTATTTAACATTTCTACTATCATAAAGAACGTGGTATCAAATATCAATTCATAAAGCTCTATTGCAGCTGTTAACCTATTAATGTTCAAGTCAGCCAAAAACTGGTCTCTGCAGCGGTCTTGAGAAATGTCCATTTGCAGGCCAAGAAACCATTTTTGAAAATTGACCACTGGTATGACAGGCTCGCTAATCGAGCCACCTATTCCAGTGGTATATTTTCAAAATTTGTCTTCTCTGGACCTGCAAATGAACATTTTCTCTTAAAAAATGTTCATTTGCAGGTCCCGAGAAGACAAATTTGGAAATTTCTCGACTAAATTTGACCCTGAAAGGGTTAAATCATGATGCCTGTATAATCCATATATACTCACATGTGGGGAATCCCCTAACATTATATTTGGCTGTAATGGTTTCTTCGACTGTAGCATCCACAGCAGCTAAAGCACCACTAAGCTGAAATTATCAACGATGTGGTTACAATGGAGGAATCCAGTTTATCGATCAATCATACGACGTTATAATGAACTACATCACATGTAGGCTGATGTCATAATCAATTATATCATGAATGACATGATTTAGTCTGTCATAAATGCATAATAGTCCGTCAAGTTGAATAAATTGTATGTCTTTACTATTTAAAACATTTTGCTGAATATTTTGAAACTAATTTGACCGGGCACTCTGTTACTGCCATAGGTAGCAACAGGCACCCAGTCAACTTAAGATTCAAAATATTCAACAGTTTTCTAGAAACTGAGATTCAAGTAGTGCAGGGATCCCAACATGGACAAAACATGGGTGGAGCTAAGCTAGAGATGAGCGGGGGCATAGCTACAACTGGATCTCTCCATTAGGTCTAGAAATATTACATGATTACACTCGCATATATACAAACCTGGCCAAAAAAAACATGCCTTTTAGCTAAAAAGATTGTGGTGTCATCCTTTTAATGGTCAAATTTGGTGAGAAAATTTAAATGTCTGCTTATTGAATGTCCTGCTACGAGAAAATCTTTGAAAATTGACAAAGATGAGGTAATGCCAGTCTTGTTATGATCACGATCACGCTAAGGAACAAGAGGCCCAATGGGCCTGTATCGCTCACCTGGAACATTGGCATATCAAACTAATCTTACTTAAGTTTTACATCTATCGGTGTCACTTCCAATGACTTTCAGTCAAATGATTTAGTTTTCAAGATATTGACAACAATCTCTGGCCTTTTTTTTTGCATTAGTGATTTTGAACAATGTTTAAGTGAAAATAGATGATATCAGTGCTAACAACAGCTGGTTTCTTAACTGTCTCACTACTGCAAGCCAGTGCAGCCAATAATTTCAATTTTCAAAAGCTCTTGACTTGTTGAATATTTTGAAAACAATTCGACTGAAAGTTGTTGGTGGCTTAGCCACCAACAACTTTCAATCCAATTGTTTTCAAAATATTTATCATGTTCAGAGATATAACCTTTGGAATATGTCGTCTGCAAAAACTCAGTCAGATGGTTACTAGAGGTTTAAATACAATTTGAAGAAAATGGTCTCTAAAGGCAGGTAGGTGGTCTTTATAGCAGGTTATTCCCCACCCCCACACAATCCATTTAACACATGCACATCTGGCTGAATCACCGAGTTAGCAGCAGGGGTAGGGTGAGCTGGAGTTGATTTAGAAAATAATTTGACTGAAAGTCATTGCTGCCTTAAGCAGCAACAACTTTCAAGGCAGCAACAAATTTCAATCGAATACATTTCAAATATTTTTAAGAGCATAGATGTCAGAGCACATAATACATATCTTAAATATTTCTACAGTATTGGAAAGGTTAATCTGTTAATTGGAATTTAATATCTAGTTTGGCAATAAAATCTGACATGGTGATAAGACGGTGGGAACAAACCATTTGCCCTATGAAAGTGAGACTGCAAATATTTAAGGAGTGATAACTCTGGCATTTGACGTCCTATTAGTTTCATTTTCACAACACAGATATTAGATGCCGTCATTAACAGTGTGACATAGTTTGGTGTCAATCCGTCAAGAAATAACAAAATGAGCCGTCATTGTGGGTGACGGACAAACAGATGGATGGACGGACATACAGAAGACGGATAGGGTTATCGCTATACGATAGCTGACTGACAAGTAAGCGGAGTTAACAAAACCAATTTCGGCTTCACAATCCATCAAATAAAAAAACTGAATATGGCTGCCAAACACGCTAAAATTTGATTGGTCCACGGCGGCTATGTTTTTTACCTATCAACTTCCCATGAACAAACTTTAATGGCCCTTAGTCCATAATCATATTCCCAAAATTTGAGCCCGATCCGTTCAGCGGGTCTGCAGAATAAGTCGTTTTTACGAAAACTAAGTTATCCAAGATGGCCGCCGAACCATTTGGCCAATCAAGTTCCTTCGAACAAACTTGGTTCAGCTCTTGCCCTATATGATATTTCGTGAGTTTTGAATCAATCCACCAAGCGGTTTCGGAGAAGATTTTTAAAGCCATTTCCTAAAATCGGCCAAAATCCAAGATGGTCAGCGGCCAAATCGGCTTTGTTTGAACAAACTTGGATCCCTATGCCCTAAGGATACTTCCTGCCAAATATAATTGAAATCGGCCCAGTGGTTATTGAGAAGAAGTCGTTTAAAGGAAAAAGTTGACGGCCGGCCGGACGGACGGACGCCGGACAGACGCCATGGCATAAGCTCATGACCAGGTGAGCTAATAAGCGGCTCATTGACAAACATGAGGTAATGTCAGTCTTGTTATGATCACGATCAAGCTAAGGAATAAGAGTATCATTGACAAAGATGAGGTAATGTCAGTCTTGTTATGATCACAATCAAGCTAAGGAATAAGAGGCTCATTGACAAAGATGAGGTTATGCCAGTCTTGTTATGATCACGATCAAGCTAAGGAATAAGAGGCTCAGTGACAAAGATGAGGTAATGTCAGTCTTGTTACGATCACAATCAAGCTAAGGAATAAGAGTATCATTGACAAAGATGAGGTAATGCCAGTCTTGTTATGATCACGATCAAGCTAAGGAATAAGAGGCTCAGTGACAAAGATGAGGTAATGTCAGTCTTGTTACGATCACGATCAAGCTAAAGAATAAGAGTATCATTGACAAAGATGAGGTAATGCCAGTCATGTTACGATCACGATCAAGCTAAGGAATAGGAGGCTCAGTGACAAAGATGAGGTAATGCCAGTCTTGTTACGATCACAATCAAGCTAAGGAATAAGAGGCTCATTGACAAAGATGAGGTAATGCCAGTCTTGTTATGATCACAATCAAGCTAAGGAATAAGAGGCTCAGTGACAAAGATGAGGTAATGTCAGTCTTGTTACGATCACGATCAAGCTAAGGAATAAGAGTATCATTGACAAAGATGAGGTAATGCCAGTCTTGTTATGATCACGATCAAGCTAAGGAATAAGAGGCTCAGTGACAAAGATGAGGTAATGTCAGTCTTGTTATGATCACGATCAAGCTAAGGAATAAGAGTATCATTGACAAAGATGAGGTAATGCCAGTCATGTTACGATCACGATCAAGCTAAGGAATAAGAGGCTCAGTGACAAAGATGAGGTAATGCCAGTCATGTTACGATCACGATCAAGCTAAGGAATAAGCATCTCATTGACAAAGATGAGGTAATGCCAGTCATGTTACGATCACGATCAAGCTAAGGAATAAGAGTATCATTGACAAAGATGAGGTAATGCCAGCCATGTTACGATCACGATCAAGCTAAGGAATAAGCATCTCATTGACAAAGATGAGGTAATGCCAGTCTTGTTACGATCACGATCAAGCTAAGGAATAAGAGGCTCAGTGACAAAGATGAGGTAATGTCAGTCATGTTATGATCACGATCAAGCTAAAGAATAAGAGTATCAGTGACAAAGATGAGGTAATGTCAGTCATGTTACGATCACAACCAAGCTAAGGAATAAGCATCTCATTGACAAAGATGAGGTAATGCCAGTCATGTTACGATCACGATCAAGCTAAGGAATAAGAGGCTCAGTGACAAAGATGAGGTAATGCCAGTCATGTTACGATCACGATCAAGCTAAGGAATAAGCATCTCATTGACAAAGATGAGGTAATGCCAGTCATGTTACGATCACGATCAAGCTAAGGAATAAGAGTATCATTGACAAAGATGAGGTAATGCCAGTCATGTTACGATCACGATCAAGCTAAGGAATAAGAGGCTCAGTGACAAAGATGAGGTAATGCCAGTCTTGTTACGATCACGATCAAGCTAAGGAATAAGAGGCTCAGTGACAAAGATGAGGTAATGTCAGTCATGTTATGATCACGATCAAGCTAAGGAATAAGAGTATCAGTGACAAAGATGAGGTAATGTCAGTCATGTTACGATCACGATCAAGCTAAGGAATAAGAGTATCATTGACAAAGATGAGGTAATGCCAGTCATGTTACGATCACGATCAAGCTAAGGAATAAGAGTATCATTGACAAAGATGAGGTAATGCCAGTCATGTTACGATCACAATCAAGCTAAGGAATAAGAGGCTCAGTGACAAAGATGAGGTAATGCCAGTCTTGTTACGATCACAATCAAGCTAAGGAATAAGAGGCTCATTGACAAAGATGAGGTAATACCAGTCTTGTTATGATCACGATCAAGCTAAGGAATAAGAGGCTCCGTGACAAAGATGAGGTAATGCCAGTCTTGTTACGATCACGATCAAGCTAAGGAATAAGAGTATCATTGACAAAGATGAGGTAATGCCAGTCTTGTTACGATCACGATCAAGCTAAGGAATAAGAGGCTCAGTGACAAAGATGAGGTAATGCCAGTCTTGTTACGATCACAATCAAGCTAAGGAATAAGAGGCTCAGTGACAAAGATGAGGTAATGTCAGTCTTGTTACGATCACGATCAAGCTAAGGAATAAGACGCTCAGTGACAAAGATGAGGTAATGTCAGTCTTGTTACGATCACGATCAAGCTAAGGAATAAGAGTATGATTGACAAAGATGAGGTAATGCCAGTCATGTTACGATCACGATCAAGCTAAGGAATAAGAGGCTCAGTGACAAAGATGAGGTAATGCCAGTCTTGTTACGATCACAATCAAGCTAAGGAATAAGAGGCTCATTGACAAAGATGAGGTAATGCCAGTCTTGTTATGATCACAATCAAGCTAAGGAATACGAGGCTCAGTGACAAAGATGAGGTAATGCCAGTCTTGTTATGATCACGATCAAGCTAAGGAATAGAGGCTCAGTGACAAAGATGAGGTAATGTCAGTCTTGTTACGATCACGATCAAGCTAAGGAATAAGAGTATCATTGACAAAGATGAGGTAATGCCAGTCTTGTTATGATCACGATCAAACTAAGGAATAAGAGGCTCAGTGACAAAGATGAGGTAATGTCAGTCTTGTTATGATCACGATCAAGCTAAGGAATAAGAGTATCATTGACAAAGATGAGGTAATGACAGTCATGTTACGATCACGATCAAGCTAAGGAATAAGAGGCTCAGTGACAAAGATGAGGTAATGTCAGTCATGTTACGATCACAATCAAGCTAAGGAATAAGAGGCTCAGTGACAAAGATGAGGTAATGTCAGTCTTGTCATGATCACAATCAAGCTAAGGAATAAGAGTATCATTGACAAAGATGAGGTAATGTCAGCCTTGTTACGATCACAATCAAGCTAAGGAATAAGAGGCACATTGACAAAGATGAGGTAATACCAGTCTTGTTACTTCTTTCTTCTTCTTCTTGTCGTTCGCTGATCATACCACCAGTCCTGTAAGTGACTATCGACATGATCATAAGCGTTAAGTGCGTGGATCCATGGTTTATTAGAGTGCGGCCTGGAACCTCCGTCTTCAGCACTCAAGGTTTCTGTCAGGGTTACCTCATCCTTACCTCCTTTAGTCGCCTCTTACGACACGCAGAGGATACGGAAGGTGTATTCTAAGCCCCACCTACAGAGCAAAATGTTACCATTACGATCAAGTTAAGGAATAAGAGGCTCAGTGACAAAGATGAAGTAATGTTAGTCTTGTTACGACAGATCACCATCAAGCAGACTAATATTTGTCAATTTCTGAGCACAGGAATTATTTACAATTATTTACAATGTTTACTAACCATCATTAACCCTTTAAAACTCATATCGGCCAAAAACAGCTTCCGCAGTGGTCTTGAGAAATGTCCATTTGCAGGCCAAGAGAAGACTATTTTTCTAAATTTACCACTGGAATGACTGGCTCGATAATCGAGCCAGTCACTCCAACAGTAAATTTACAAAAATATCTTCTCTTGATCGGCAGTCATTTTCTATGAGAAAATTGAATTTTTTGTGAACAAATTTTGAATGTTAAAGGGTTAAGAACTTACATTATGAAGGTTTAGTTTTGTAGCTGCATCAGCATAAGCAGGCTTCATAGCATTACAATGACCACACCCTGTGACAAAACACAGAAGACATTATTATTTAACCAGTGACATGTAATGACAAAGATAGATACAGCACAGTTCATAAATAAGTTCACATTCTCCAAAACAAAAACAGAAACATGTTAGTTAGTACTATTTTGAACACGATGTAAGAAATGTTCTGATAAATATTTTGTACTTAATTTGATTTGAAGCCATTGCTGCCTTAGGCAGGAATGGCTTCCAATCAAATTTAGTCGAAAATTTCTAACAGGTTTTATTTTTTTTGGAAATAAGGTATTTATGACCTTTACTGTACTATGCATACGTGTGTACGTGTGAGAGCATATGCGCGTGTGAACGAGCGAGCGTGCGTGTATGCATGAAATGTGTGTATGTGCATGCGCGTGCGTGTTCGCAACACTAGAGCGAGCGCATGAGTGGGTGATTGCCTGAGTGAGTGACTACGTCAGTGACTGAGTGAGTACATGCTTGCAATGTGTTGGACTATTATGAAGGAACCGCTCACACATCTAACAGCATAACCAGACTGTACATCAGTCTGCCTTCCAATGACACGCAAATGGCCAAGAAAAAAACATTTTTTGGAAATTTACGACTGAAATTATTGACTCTGCTATGTCATTCTAGTGGTAAATTTTGAGAAATACTCTTCACTTGGGCTGCAAATGGACAGGGACTATTTTCGGTCAGATTGACCCTTAAACCTTTAACACTCAAATCAGCCGAAACCAGCAACTGCAATGGTCTTGAAAAATGTCCATTTGCAGACCAAGAGATTATTTCTGAAAATTTATCATTAGAATGACTGGCTTGATAAATTTTCAAAAATAATCTTTTGTTTTTTTAACAAATTTGAGTGTTACGGTTTAACCCTTTCACTGGCAAATCCATGAAAATGCACATTTTTTATGATGTAATACTTATTCTGTTGAATATTTAAAAATTAATTTGCCTTAGGCAGCAACAGCTTCCCTTCCAGTCACATTAATTTCAAAATATTAAACAGTTTTCCTGTATCGTTGCCTTGAAAACGAGATATGGAGAATTCATCGGTGAAAGGGTCTTAGCAAACATGTGTATGTAAATAAGAACTTACATGGTGCATAAAACATAACTAACACCGAGGCCTCTCCCTGAATAAAAGCATCAAAATTCTCAACAGTAAGAAAATTGATGTTGTTCGATCCGGTCGTGTCTAGCCAGTGTTCCCACGGTTTGGCTTTCTCTGCTTTGCCTTTCTCTGGTTTGGCTTTCTCCGGTTTGGCTTTCTCCGGTTTGGCTTTCTCCACGGGTGGGGGTGTCGTCTCTGTAGGTGGAGGTGTCTCTGTTGGTGGAGCTGTGTCTGAAGACGCTGCATCATTTGGTGTGCCACTGTTTAGTGGATCCTTCATAAAGTTGACAAAGTCAGCCTCCTGTCATGAGATATTAAAAATACAGTAAAGCTTGTCAGTATACAGAACAGCTTAGAAATAATTTTGAATATTTCCAAATGAAAATAAAATGTACTGTTGAATATTATTTAACATAATTGGATTGGAAGACAGTGCTGTCTAAGGCAGAAATAGCTTCCAATCAAATTAAAGGTACATATTCACAATTTACAGCAAAATGTGTGAAAATAAAGTTGTTTAAATTGGGTAGTTTTAGAGGCTTAATTTGTGTATCTCAATGTAATGAAGCAAAATAAATCTTAACATATGACGATTTCATTCCACACAAATTATTTAAAAAAATTTTAACTGTCAAGTTGAATTAGGGACTCATGTCTCTAATTCAAGTTAACAACTTAAAAGATTTAAAAAAACATTTTCACCCAACATCTTGGACCTATAAAGGTGAATCCGTCAAAAGGCACATTTGTGGATCATAACTGAGACCTATGCCAAGTTTCATTAAATTATTTTAAGCTATTCTATATGACATGGTGTTTACGGGAAAATCGACAAAAATCATGAGTTTTGCATTAAAAATCCCTTTTTCACCCAATATCTTCATGCAATAAAGGTGAATCCTCCAAAAGGAACATCTACTTATTATAAAGAAGCCAAGTTTCATTACACTATCTAAAGTGCTTCTGTATGATGTGGTGTTTACGAGAAAATTGACAAAAATCATGGGTTTTTGCATTAAAAAGCCCATTTTCCACAAAAATATTTGAACTATAAACGTGAAATCTTCAAAAAGCACATCTGCCGGCATAACCATTAAAGGGTTAACTAACATGTTTCTGCTTTTGTTATGGAAACAGCCTAACTTATATATAAGCTGAACTATGTCTTAAGAACATAATTTGAATTATTAGATGGGTAATGCTCAAGATTTGTCAAGATAATAGAAACTTTTGCTTAGTGAATACCCATTTGCTGCCCAAGAGACTATTTAAAAAAATTTAACAATGGAATGACTGGCTACGTTATCGAGCGAGAGATTCCAGGCATAAATATTCAAAAGTAGTTATTGAATAGTCTTCTCTTGGCCTGCAAATGGACAATCGTCAAGACCACAACAGCGCATGACCAGTAAAGGGTTAAAAAATTTGATATAAGTCAGATACATCTATTGGACAATGAAAAATCTATGCTAACTTAACCATTTCACTGATGAATTCCCACATATCTCATTTTCAAGTCAAACATACAGGAAAACTTTTAAATATTTTGAAATTTATTTCTAAATACTCAACAGAATAAGTTTTATTTTGTAAAGATTTACTCTTTCAGGGATTTGACGGTGAAAAACATATGCTAACTTAACCATTTCACTGATGAAAAAAATTTGATATTTATGTCAGATCCAGGTCAAGAAAACCCATACAAAGGAATATTCTTCACAAATATTTAGAGATGACCATTGGATCTTGGATGCCCGAATGAAGAGGATTCTTGAGCATCTCAATGGCACCTCCAACCCAAATCTGTTGAAACCCGCTTATTGCACCAGACACTAACCCTTTAGCCCTTGAATTTGTTCAAGAAAATTTCAATTTTCTCATAGAAAGTGTCCATTTGCACACCAAGAAAAGCCAATTTTTTTTTCTAAATTTACCACTGGAATGACTGGCTCGAATAACCGAGCCAGTCATTCAAGTTGTAGATTTTCAAAAAGTCTTCTCTTGGTCTGCAAATGGACGTTTCCCAAGATCATTGCTAAAACCATTTTTGGCTGATATCAGTGTTAAAAGGGTTAATAGCCACACAGGCACACATACTTTACAATTATAGTACTGTCTAAGATTGTATGTGTACCTTGTGTGGAACAACATTGCTGTACCTTGTGTGGAACAACGTTGCTGTACCTTGTGTGGAACAACGTTGCTGTACCTTGTGTGGAACAAGCTTGTGGATTTCTAGTGGTCATTTGTAACTAGTATAAGTCCGGTGGTTCATCTAGGCATCTGTCTGTCTGTCTCTGTTGGGAAGTCTGTCTGTGTCTACATCTGTTTGTATGTACAAGTCTCACAACATTTCATGGTAAGACTAAGGTCTCGGAAACCATATGTGGGAAAGATGGATGGACGGACAAATGGACAGATCGAGTCCACAGATATATTCCGCGGCATGGGACAAATAAACAATACCTGCTGATCCTAGAGGAAATGTATACTGGCCACTAACTTACTTAACTCTTAGCACACTGGTGTCAATATTCTATCTTTGTGTCACGAGCAGAGACTAACGCACATTTTCCAACAATTTTGGAGGAAAATGTTGCTGTCTACACAGCACCATCCTCCTCCAAATTTGTTGAAAAATAAATATCAGTTCATCTTTTACTTTAATTTGAAAATTTAAAATTTTGACATCAGAGTGGTAAGGGTTTAAAACCCTTTAACCCGCATAGAAGCCAAAAATGGCTTCTGCAATGGACTTGAGAAATGTCCTTTTGCAGACTAAGAGACTATTTTTGAAAATTTGCCACTAGAATAACTGGCTCGATAACCGAGCCAGTCATTCCAGTGGTAAATTATCAAAAACAGCCTTCTCTTGGTCTGCAAATGGACATTTTCTTTGAGAAAATTTTATTGAATTTTTTGTAGTGTTAATATGTTAATGTACTAGTCAATACATAAGCACAGTTATTAAACCTCATTAGTGATAAATTCCTATTAGCTTTCTTACCTCCCGGCCACCCATGTAGTCCTTTGCATTCTTTCCATAGTTGAAATACTTTAATGTGGGATAACCTTTGACCTCCTGTGCCTCACATACACTTTGGTGTGCAGTACAATCAAGGCCGGAAAATGATACCTAGAAACACACAGGAACACAACGGCCAGAATTCACTAAGGAGGTTTGAACTCTGTTTAACCTAAACAGGGTAACAAAATTCAACAAAGTAATTGCAGTGTTCATTTTATAGACAGAGCAATAGCACTCACCTTTCATTTGATGATAGCTAGAGGCCATGCCCCGTGCAATAGGTGTGGCCTAAATGCCCAAACAGGGTCATTCCTTCTAATTGGGCGGGGCATCAGAGCCCCTTCCACTTCCGAAGGATGCCCATACTTTGGTATTTAATCTCCTCTCCCTTGAAGGGTGTCTGGTCTGGGTCTCAACTAATACAATTGACAGGCTATCACGCTATCTATAAAACTAACATTCCAATTACTTCGTGATTTGTTACCAGGTTTAGGATAAACCGGGCTTAAACCTCCTTATTGAATTCCAACCTATCAGTTTAAGTTTTTAAATGGTCAAGCCAGCCAGAAACTGCCTCTGTAGTGGTCTTGAGGAATGCCCATTCACAAGCGACATGATTATTTTAAAAAATTAATTGCTGGCATGGCTGGAATGACAGGCCACTGATGAAATTTCCGACCAATGCGACAAGCATGAGATAAATAAAAACAAGAGCTCCGCAAACGGCGCATAATACTCCGCCATGATGACAAACCAATGAATGAGAGCTATCAGAAAATATTTATTTCTTCCTCAGCCCCATCAGACCAGTCATCCTTATGAAGTGTCAAAGCGATCCGTTAAACGGTCAAGGAGGTATCACCCGGAAACCAATTTTCAAGATGGCTGCCGCTGACTGGCAGCCATATTACATTTTGGACTATCCTAGATTTCGATAAGTTTCTTCACCAGACATATTCCAACAACGGTAGGAAGTGATCCAATAAATGAAATCCAGAAACCAATTTTCAAGATGGCAGCCCAGGGCTGGCGGCCATCTTGGAGTTTGGATCATCGTCAATTTGGATAGGTTTCTTCTCCACACCGAGTCCAAACACCCTATGAAATTTCATAGCGATCCGATAAACGATAACGGAGTTATCATTTGGAAACCAATTTTCAAGATGGTCACCGGTGGCTGGCAGCCATCTTGGATTTCGTATCATTGTCAATCTCGATAGGTTTCTTCCCCAGAGGTAGACGAAACACCCTATGAAGGTTCAAAACGATCCGATACACGGTAACGGAGTTATCATCTGGAAACCAATTCTCAAGATGGCCACCGGTGGCTGGCAGCCATCTTGGATTTCGGATCATTGTCAATCTCGATAGGTTTCTTCCCCAGAGGTAGTCGAACCACCCTATGAAATTTCATAGTGATCCGATAAATGATAACGGAGTTATCATCTGGAAACCAATTTTCAAGATGGCCACCGGTAGCTGGTGGCCTTCTTGGATTTCGGATCATTGTCGATTTCGATAGCTTTCTTCCTCAGACCTAGTCCAACCACTCCATGAAGTTTCAAAGTGATCCGATAAACGGTAACGGAGTTACAATCCGGAAACCAATCTTCAAGATGGCCGCCTGTGGCTTTTTGGCCATCTTGGATTTCGGATCATTATCGATTTCAATAGGTTTCTTCCGCAGACCTAGTCCAACCACTTTATGAAGTTTCAAAGCGATCCGATAAACGGTAATGGAGATATCATCCAGCAACCAATTTTCAAGATGACTACCGGTAACAGTTATTGTCCAGAAACCAATTTTCTAGATGGCCACTGGTGGCCGGCGACCACCTTGGATTTCGGATCATCGCCGATTTCGATAGGTTTCTTCCCAAGACCTAGTCCAACCAGGAATGAATTTTCAATACGTTCCGACACACGGTAACGGAGTTATCATCCAGAAACCACTCTGCCACCCGCCCGCCCGCCTGGATGAACGGATGGCACCATTACATATTACCCCGCCAAATTTTTTGGAGGGGTAAAAAAAAAAAATATGCGTACAAGCAAAATGTGGACATTTTAAAACTAATCTGTAGTAACAGATTCCAGTCAAAGTAGTTTTAAAATCATCAACAGAATGTCACAGAATCTGCCCATTGTCACTTATATCTGGAATACATTAACTTTATACAATAACTAAAGTATTAACTTTAAACTTGAAATTCCAGCGTCTCAATTTCAAGACAAATATACAGGAAGGTGTTAGATATTTTGAAACCGGTTAAACCGAACCAGCCATAGCTCATAGTCAAACTAGTTTCAAAACATGCAAAATAATATTCCTTACATCACTCACCAATTGACCTGTCCAGTTTATCCATCCACCATATGACGTCATAATAAACTATGTGACATGTAGGATGACGCATAATTATTACGTCATGAATGACTAAATTTAGTCCGTTTTAAACACTTAATAAGTCCAACAGGTTGAATGAATTGTGTCTTTACCATTTAATAAACATTCGGTTGAATATTTTAAAACAAATTTTACTGGGTTCTGTTGCTGCCATTGGCAGCAACATATCTCAGTCAAATTAGTTTCAAAATATTCGACAGCTTACCTGTATAGTTTCCTGGAAATTGCTAGTAAGTGAGTTCAGCGATCGATCGGTCCCAACACGAGCGAGGTGTAGGTGGAGCTAAGCTAGAGATGGGCGGGGTATAGCTAAAACTTGTCCATTCTGGTCCATAAGCTTCACATGGTTACTGACTGACTTCTTTACATACTGCTCTTTTGAATATTCAGAATAGGTCATTACTGCTGTCCATACACACACGCACGCACACGCACGTACGCACGCACGTACGCACGCACACTGACCTGCACATACATAGTTAGGCACATGGAAGTG
The DNA here is from genome assembly GCA_034401795.1 of Chaetoderma sp. LZ-2023a. Taxonomy (NCBI): domain Eukaryota; kingdom Metazoa; phylum Mollusca; class Caudofoveata; order Chaetodermatida; family Chaetodermatidae; genus Chaetoderma; species Chaetoderma sp. LZ-2023a. The sequence goes on from CM067364.1 coordinate 18,255,453, forward strand.
ACAAGAGGGAACAATAAATGCATTCAGTTACCTTTGAATCATCCTTGAACTGAGCAGCTGCACCTTGGAATTCTGGCTTAGCCTTCTTACAATGGCCACACCCTAAACAAAGACTATTTTATAAGCAATGAGAAACAGCTTAACTTTTTAATGGGCAAGCATTAATGGCCATAGTGGCTAAAATTGGCATCGGAAACGGTCTAGATAATTTTTCTAGTTTTTATGAACTTTCAGAGAAATTATTTTCAAAATATTCATTATATCCAGCATTAAACCCCATGCAGAAATTTATCAGCCAGACAGTTAAGAGATTACCTGCCTTATGAGACCTCCTTGAGTGGCCGTTGATAGAGTTCGCTATAGGTAACTTGTGTGTAGGATAATTATTATTGGAAATAATTTGCGACACACTTACATGGTGCATAAAACATGACCAGAGCATGTTTCTTCTTCTTAAGGAATGATTTGAATGATTCCTCCGTCAGGTGATCTACATCACTTTCAATCTCATCCCAGCGAGGTTCTGGAGGTGGCGGTGGTGGAGGCTCTTTGGGGCTGATAACACACATTTTCAACACAATAAATAAATCAACAGAAAGCATTCATAAATACAACAGGAGAATTTAGTTAGAGAATTATAGTTAATTACATGTTCCAACATCAAATTTTACTAAAACCAATTTTAGGTTATAGCATTCGATAGATAAACAAAACTATATATAATAAGCCTTTTCAATCCGAAAATTCTGGGTTCGCATTTCCAACGCTTTGCCCATGTTGGGATTGAGCGATCCCTGTACTCCCTGAATCTCAATTTCCAGAAAACTATACAGGTAAGCTGTTGAATATTTTGAAACTAATTTGACTGGGTGCTGTTGCTGCCTATGGTTTCAAATTATTCAACAGCAAACTAATTTGACAGGGTACTAGGCAGCAACAGTTCCCAGTCAATTAAGTTTCGAAATATCCAACAGCATGTTAATTAAATATTAAAGACATACAATTTGCACAAATTGTCGGACTATTAAGTGTTCATGACAGACTTAATTACGTCATTAATTACGTAATTGATTATGACCTCATATTATTGCTTGATAAAATAGATTCATCTATTAACCCTATCTGCACTCTATATTTAAAAAGTTAACCCTTTAACCTGTTATCCCTCATATCAGCCAAAAATGGCTTCAGCAGTGGTCTTGAGAAAAGTCCATTTGCAGACAAACAGAAGACTATTTTTTAAAGTTCCCCACTGGAATGACTGGCTCACGTATCGAGCTAGTCATTCAAGTGGTAAATTTTCCAAAACAGTCTTCTCTTGGTCTGCAAATGGACATTTTCTGAGAAAATTGAAATTTTGTTGAACAAGTTTGGGTGGTAAAGGTTTAATGGAATATAAGCAATCACATCTACTTACTCTTTCATAAATTCAATTATTTTATCAGCTGTTCTGTCATTAAAATCCCATGCATATTCACCGTTCCTGCAAAAATACAAACAATTAAATGTCAATTATACAGTTCAAAGCTGATCAAGATACTGTTCACGTCTCTAATCACAAAAAAATGTGTGAAATCCTAATTAATGTTTAGCAAGTTTGACGAGCTATCATTGCAAAAATCTGGCCAGCTGATGCACAGGTAGCCCAATAGACAGACAGACAGCGACTCTTGGGCAGGCTACAACTTAAAAATTTCTGTAATAATTTGACAAGTTTCTCAGAAACAACAGCAGAGCTAGCCTTCCATGAACATTCAGTCAATTCATCCAATTACTTTAACCCTTTTAACACTCAAATTTGTTCAAGAAAATTTCAGTTTTCTCATAGAAAATGTCCATTTGCAGACCATGAGATTATTTTTGAAAATCTACCACTGGAATGACTGGCTCGGTCATCGAACCAGTCATTGCCGTGGTCAATTTTTAGAAATAATCTCTCAGTCTACAAATGGACATTTCTCAAGACCGCTGCAGAAGATGTTTTTGGCTGATATGAGCGTTAAAGGGTTAAATTAATAATTCGCAGACGACAAAATATTTGTTGTAACTTAGGCTTTGATAGCGTTTTGATTTAATGCCTTTCCTGATTCATGAGCGATAAAATACGTCAACACGATTGATGAACTTCCTTGCTAAGACATGTTGTTACTATGACGCCTCGGGGTTCACAGCACATTAGCAAAACAAAATTCCCTGATTCCCTGAGTTTTCCCTGATATTTCCCTGAGAAATTTCCATAGTTCCATGAGAACTATTTTCACTTTAATGAGGTTGCTGCAAAGTCAAGAAACGGTTGCAGCAAAGCAACTAAGATACTGACAATATATACAACAGTGTGGTAGACTCTACATACAATAATTTTAATTTATTTAAATTTTCAGTGAATGGACATAACTGTGACACGTGACACAAGATGTATATACAGCAAACTAGCAAAATGTGAAAACCTTCCCTTCTGGACCTCTGTCAAATTCCCTGAGTTTTACATGATTTTTGGTGTTTTTTTCAAATTCCCTGACTTTTCCATGACTAGAAAAATGGAAACCCATTTTCAAGGTTTTTCATGATTTCCAGAGTGGCTGGGAACCCTGCGCCTTTATCAAGTTTTTATTTTCCTAGGTCCTATATGTTGTCGCTGTGTTGTAAGACGACAATATTATAAGCACACTAGAATACTTTTTTTAACTTACCAATCAAGTGACTGGCTCGTTCAGGTTTCAAAAATAGTATTCTTTTTAGCTTCAAATGCACATTTTCGAATTCCACTATAAAAGTACTCTTTGATGGGTTGCCGATGAATTGCTTAAAAGCATTCTAAGCTTGTAAGACAGAAACATATATGACTGTATTCACCAACACCGTACTGATTAAATACAAAAACAGACAACCACGTTATTCAATCCTCTTACTTGAAGTACTTAACGCTTGGGAATCCTTTCACTTCGTAAGTTTCTGCCAATGTTTTTTCTTTTGTTGCATCAACACCGGCTAAAATACCATCAATCTAAAAAGTTAAAGAACACATTTCGACAGGATAAGTTGTAAAGATAATTGATCCATTTAATTCCGCAATTTAAAAGCTGCCATACAGGAAAGCTGAATGCACATTTTGAAACTAACTTGATATGAATTACTGTTAAATTTAAGTTAGAAATCGACAGAATATTTCTGATATCACAAAGAATTTGTTGCATCTTATCTGAATGCTTGACAGGGGTAATCTCTTAACCCTTTAATGGCCAAGCCAGCCAAAAACTGGTCTCTGCAGTAATCTTGAGGAATGCTCATCTGCAGGTAAAGAGGACAGCATTTTTGATAATCAAGCCAGTCATTCCAGTGGTAAATTTTCAAAAATACTCTTCTCTTTACCGGCAGATGGACATTCAATAAGGAAATATATTGATTTTCAAGATCAAATTTGACCAGTTAAGGGTTATGATATCAATGATGGACTTCCTATGATCATATTAAGCCCTTGTCTATATTCTAAGCAAACATGAGCAATCAGAGATTACAAACACTCGCCCTCCCATTTTCGTTACATTGTAAACATTCTTATGATTTTACAGATTTTTCAAATTCTGTCAAATTTTTTCAGATTCTGACCAAATTTGTGGAATTGTACGGTCAAATGCTTTCATGTGCTAAAATCATAGCAAGATAGGACCAGTTGTTTCTGAAATATCCATACATCCAGAATTCGATCCGATTTGGCTCTAGGTTTGTTATCCGGATCACAGCCAAAGTCTGTCACTGTCACGTTGTTGGGTTAAAATTTGAGTCAAACCGGATCAGTAATATTTGAGACAGCATACATCTCCGGACAAACAGATAGACAGGCAGTCAGGCAGGTACTTAGCCAGCCAGTCAGCCAAACAGAGACAAACAAACCTGAATGCAATACCATCTTCCCTTTATGAAATCAGGTTAACACTAATCTAAACAATGACAATGGACTTTCTTTCTATTTTTATCTATGCCCCTCCCATCTCTAGCTAAGCTCCACCCACACCTCGCTCGTGTTGGGATCGATCGATCTGACTATCAATTTTCAGAAAATTACACAGGTAAGTCATTGAATATTTTGGAACTAATTTGACTGGGTGCCAACATCCAGTCTAATTAGTTTCAAAATATTCAACAGTATGTTTATTAAATAGTAGAAACATACAATTGGTCCCCCGTGTCGGACTATTAAGAGTTAAAGACGGGCCCCATAGAATCATTTATGACGTAATGATTATGACGTTATCCTACATGCCGCCTAGCTGTTTATGACGTCAATATGTCAGATGATAGATGAATACTCTGGAAAGGTGAATTGCGGTCTTATATGCATACCCCTTGTTCTTTGAGAGCGGCTGATGCTTCGTTGTACTCTGGCTTCATCTTTTTACAATGACCACACCCTGAAAAACAAAATGGTGAAAAAAACCCCATTCAGAACATGATCGTTATCCAGCACCATTACTTTTCAGCCAAGGGGTTGAGACACTCACCTGGATCATTGGTATTTGAACCATTTGCATTTAAATAGACATGATGGATAATTTTCGGAAAATCCAAGATGTCCTTCCAGCCAAATTAGGTTCAAATCAGCCAAGTGGTTAATGAGGAGTAGCGTTTTGACAATTTCCGGAGTTCTGAAGCCTAGACCAATAGGGTACTTCCAGCCAAATTAGGTTGAACTCTGCCCAGTGGTTAATGAGAAGTAGCGTTTTGACAATTTCAGCTAAATTTTTCATAGAATCCAAGATTTCCACCCAAAATATTTAACAATCAAAATAGAAGTTGTGAAGCCTACCAACACAGGGTTTTTCCATCCAAATTAGGTTGCAATCTGGCAAGCGGTTAATGAGTAGCATTTTAAAGTGAAAGTGATGGCCTGACGCCAGACGAATGGACGGATGGTCGCCATGGCATAAGCTCACTTGGCCCTTCTGGCCAGGTGAGCTAATAGCTGGAAGTCATTGCCGCCTACGGCAACAAATAGGCAGCAATGGTAGAAAGCAATGGCTTCTAGTCATGTTAATTTCAAAATATTCAACAGGATATGCTATAGTGTAAATTTACTTTTTCAGGGATTTGTCATTGCAAGGGTTAGCCATGTCAACACTGGAATCCAATCATCATTGATATTACCCCTGTTAATACTGGAATCCAATCATCATTGACAATACCCCTGTCAATACCGGAATCCAATCAATCATTGGCATTACCACTGTCAAGACTGGAATCAAATCATTATTAACATTACCACTGTCAAGACTGGAATCCAATCATCATTAACAGTACTACTGTCAAGACTGGAATCCAATCATCATTGACATTACCCTTGTCAATACTGGTATCCAATCATTATAGACATTACCTCTGTCAATACTGGAATCCAATCATTAGTGACATTACCCCTGTCAATACTGGTATCCAATCATTATTTTTGACATTACCCCTGTCAATACAGGAATCCAATCATCATTGACATTAACCCTGTCAAGATTGGAATCCAATCATTATTGACATTACCCTTGTCAATACTGGGATCCAATCATTATTGACATTACCCATAATGGAATCCAAGAATCATTAAACCTATCAATGAATCCAAGAATCATTAAACCTATCAATACTGGAATCCAAGAATCATTAAACCTATCAACACTGGAATACAAGAATCACTAAACCTATCAATGAATCCAAGAATCATTAAACATATCAATATTGGAATACAAGAATCATTAAACCTATCAACACTGGAATCCAAGAATCATTAAACCTATCAATATTGGAATACAAGAATCATTAAACCTATCAATACTGGAATACAAGAATCATTAAACCTATCAATATTGGAATACAAGAATCATTAAACCTGTCAATACTAGAATATAAGTATCATTAAACCTATCAATACCTGAATCTAAGAATCACTAAACCTATCAATATTGGTCTATTATAATATATGGATAGCTTAACACCAACGGGGTGGCGTAACCTTTGCTTAATCTTATAGCAGATTATTTCTGTAGTCGGCTTTAAAACATTTTAACCATGCATGCTAAACTATAAAACTTTTCTGCAACAAGAGGCCCAAGGAGCTGTGGGTGGTTTAGCAGCCTTTTAAATGAGTTTGTGGACATTTTTGCAAGTGCAATATGGCCGCCAAACACACTATATTTTGATTGGCCCACGGCGCCCATCTTTTTTTTATGGATCAACTTCCCTTGAACAAATTTTAATGGCCCAAATTTCGGCCTGATCCTTTTAGTGGTTCTGGAGGTCTTTTTCGTGAAAACAGGTCATCCAAGATGGTCCCCAAACCATCTGGTCAATCAAGTCCTCTTGATTGAACAAACTTTGCTTACCTCTTGGCCTAAATGAAGATTCCCCAAGTGCTTTCGGTGATTTTTAAAGACATTTCCTGAAATTGGCCGAAATCAAAAATGGCCGCTGGGCAAATTACCCGATCGGGTTCATTTGAACAAACTTGGATCCTTATGCCCTAAAGATGGTTCCTGCTAAATATAATTGAAATCGGCCTGAATGTTCTCGAGAAGACATTTTAAATTTCCCATTGCTTTACCATGGGAGCTTTTGATGAGAAAATTATCCAAGATGGCCACCAAACCGTTTATCCGACATTTTCGGAAATTGCAAATTTGAACTCAGAATACCCAAAAACATATATAGAACGAATTTCAGCCTCAAAATCCATCAAATAAAAAAACCCAATATGGCTGCTAAGCACACTATATTTTGATTGGTCCACCGCGACCATTTTTTTTTACGAATCAACTTCTCTTGAACAAACATTAATCGCCCTTAGTTGCTAATTATATATAACAAATTTTGACCTGATCGCTTCAGTGGTTCTGGGGAAGCAGTCGTTTTTACGAAAACTAGGTCATCCAAGATGGCCGCCAAGCAAATAGGCCAATAATGTTGGCTTGAACAAACTTGGGTCTAACATTGCCATAGATGATGTGTTATGAGTATTGAATCAATTTCTCTTGTGGTTTCCGAGAAGATTTTTTAGTGTTTCTAAAAATCAGCCATTTTGGCCGGCGGCCATCTTGGATTTTGATCGATCCGCTTCGTTTGAACAAACTTAGATCTCTATGCCCGATGAATGCTTCCTCCCAAATATAATTCAAATTGGCCCAGTGGTTCTTGAGAAGTAGTCGTTTAAAGAATCCCCATTGCTTTACTATAGGAGAAAACAAACCAAGATGGCAGGAAAACCGTTTATCCGACAGTCTCGAAAGTGGGATATTTGAACTGGCCACACTGATAAGCATATATAAAGCAATTTTCGCCATCAAAATACATCAAATTCAAAAAAGCCAATATGACCAAGAAACGCTAAATTCTGATTGGTTGATGGCGGCCATGTTTTTTTAACGAACAAACTTCACTTGAACAAACTTGAAAGGCCCTTGGTCCCCTAAGCATATTTAAAAGATTTCAGCTCTATCCCTTCAGCAGTTCGGGAGGTCGTTTTCGTGAAAACTAGGTCATCCAAGATGGCCGCAAAGAAAATCGGCCAATCAGGTTGCCTTGAACAAACTTGGGTTTACCGTTGCAATAGATGATGTGTTATTAGTTTTGAATCAATTCCTCCAGCGGTTTCGGAGAAGATTTTTTAGTGTTTCTAAAAATCAGCCATTTTAGCCGGTGGCCATCTTGGATGACCGATCCGATTTGTTTGAACAAACTTAGATCTCTATGCCCTATGAATGCTTCTTCCAAAATATAATTGAAATCGGCCCACTGGTTCATGAGGAGAAGTCATTTAAAGAATTCCCCATTGCTTTATTATGGGTCCATTGCTTTACTATGGGCGCCTATGGCGGGAAAACAAACCAAGATGGCAGCCAAACCGTTTATCCGACAGTCTCGAAAGAGACATATTTGAACTCGTCACACTGATAAGCATATATAAAGCAATTTTCGCCATCAAAATACATCAAATACAAAAAAGCCAATATGACCAACAAATGCTAAATTTTGATTGGTTGATGGCGGTCATGTTTTTTAATGTATGAACTTCCCTTGAACAAACTTGAATGGGCCTTGGTCCCTAAGCATATTTACCATATTTCAAGTCTATCCCTTCAGCGGTTCGGGAGTAGTTTTCGCGAAAACTAGGTCATCCAAGATGGCTGGCAGGCAAATTGGACAATCAGGTTGCCTTGAACAAACTTGAGTCTACTGTTGCAATAGATGATGTGTTGTGAGTTTTGAATCAATTCCTCCAGCGGTTTCGGAGAAGATTTTTTAGTGTTTCTAAAAATCGGCCATTTTGACCGGCGGCCAACTTGGATTTTGGCCGATCGGCTTCGTTTGAACAAACTTGAATCTCTATGCCCTAGGGATGCTTCCTACCAAATATAATTGAAATCGGCCCAGTGGTTCTTGAGAAGTCGTTTAAACAAAAAGTTGACAGACGACTGATGACAGGCGACACAGACGACGGACGGTCGCCATCACATAAGCTCACTTGGCCATTCTGGCCAGATGAGCTAATAATTCACATGCAGGTCTACTGCTGGGAAATGGCAGGAAACATGCAGTGTCTCTGTAATTGAACATTTATTGCACATGGCGTATTGAAACCACATTCATCTGTAAACCACACGCAAATTATTAACCCTTTCGCCGACAAATTCCTGAAAAAGTATATTCTTTACGATATAAAACTTAAACAGTTGAATATTTAGAAATTAATTTAACTGGAAGCCTTTGCAAATTAATTTCTAAATATCCAACACTTTTCCTGTATGGTTGCCTTGAAAATGAGATATGGGGAATTCATCGTTGAAAGGGTTAAGACATACGGCTTGTACTCTCATTTATATTATCACTACCTCATAGTGAATATGAGTAGTGGATGTAGATAGACCTGTGTAATTAGTATCTGAGGATTATGACAAGGGCAATGCAAAGTGACCAACATCAGATATCAGTGTCAGAGATTGCCATGTGTGGACAATTCTGAGAATGGAGGAATCTAGTTTTAGCTATGCTCTCCCCATCCATAAATGCTTCGTCCGTGTCGGGATCGATTGATCCCTGAACTCCGGGAATATCAATTTCCAGAACTCTATATACTCAGGTAAGCTGTTGAATATTTTGAAACTAATTTGACTGGGTGCTGATGCTGCCTATGGTACAGTACGCCGCAAAAATAACTTATGAAAAACACATTTTTAATGTGCCAAAAGGAAAACAAAAACGTGCCCATTTTTCAACGCGTAGTAAAACAAAATGCAATATAGAACGCGTTGTCTAGACATTTTCTGACGGGTCTAAACTCTTGTTTTGATGCGTCTAATTTGTCTTGACCCCTTTATTTTTTTCTGACAAACCTACTGAAATCTTTCGAGCTAATAATTTTTAATTTAGGTGCTATATATTTGACGCGTGTTTTAAAATGTTATGCGCTGGAAATACGATGACACAAACTATTTATCTTGCGTGTGGTCATCCTGGCATTTACTACCAGTGAAGAGATCTCCGCACACGCGTAATTCCTTCTCTTTATAACCCAAATGTAATGCATATGCGATATCGTGGTGAGCGCAGCTTGGCTAGTATGAAAATGTGGTTTAAACGTTAATACTCTATATCAGGGACGTTTGGGAATTCCCCGGTGAAGTGTGATCTCAACTCATACGATTGCTTTTGCAGTTTCTTTTTTATAAACAACCAAATCACCGGGATGTATTGAATAGCGAGATCGCTAAAGAATTATGAAAATATGGTTTAAAATGTTAATACTATGTATTCAGACAAAGGAAATTCCTGGAAAATCAGTAAACAACAAATAAATATGTACGTTAATAGCGCACTCGTAAGCCTCATATGCCGTTTTATTCCAGGACAAGAGCTACAGGTATTAGAAGTGAATGTATGGAATTGTATATGACTGAAATTTAGTGATAATTTAATATTTAGTAATAGGTTTGGGATTATTTCTTATATGCGGAGTAGACATAAATAGGCTGTGTCACTAGGGCTGCGCGGTTTGGCTTACAGCCATATCGGTTTCAATATGACTTTTCATATCGGTTTTAACCGAATATCGGTTTTATGGACATGAAACAAAAAATTTAAATGATAAAAAATAGCACAAAAACAGAACGTATTTTCACGCCCTGATACAGTCGTAACGTTTTACGCCTTTAAAGCTTAATATACCTTATAATATCCATCATCGCGGGAGTGAAATTATTAATTAGACCGCCTAAATATTACGCACAGTTAAATAAACATCGTTTATTTTGTCAAAATTAATCATAAATCAGTAAAACAGGTTGCGAAAAGACGTAGCCTAATCACGCGAGTGTAATTAATTATGATGTAATTATCTCCCTTTCTTCTTTCATTTCCAATTCGGCCCGAGGACGAAATCATGCCTTGAAGAAAATATTAGCTGTAATATTGCGAACGCGAATTTCATAAGTTAATATGATATTGTGTATAGAAGATAACGTTTTAAAAACGGTTTGAGTAATAATTTTATTTAAAATTATATTCTAATCAGCAAAATGTATATTATACATTATATTATTGGCATTATATTTATTGGCGAGATTTTTATGCATTCGGGCGATTTAGTTTTGGGACGACTTTGCATTATGTTAATTAGCCGGTGACGTAAATAAAATGGATGCCGTTGTTTAGAAATGTTTTCCCCAATACAAATTTCAATGACAAATTCCCGCGTTAGTATAATTTATTGTGTTTTATATTGGAAATTTATCTGAGACTATCAGAGAAAAGACGAGTGGATATTTATTAAATTAATTCGCTGCTTGATTTCTCTCGGCGTACAGCGCGTTACATGGAGTTACACAATATGCGCAATTGGGGCCACGTTCAATTATTAGTTGCCCCGAACGTAGCTTAATGGAAAGTCTGGCCATTATTATTCATTACGCTTTTCATGCTCGTTAGTATCTTTTATTTTTAACAATCCTGATACGAAAAACCGAAAATATGTTCATATTCGGTTTTTCGATATTTATTTTTTATAATCGGTTATGAAACCGTCAGTGCGGGATATCGGTTTTAAATATGGTATCGGTATATCGCGCAGCCCTATGTGTCACATTAACATAATTAATACATGAACGCGATGACAGTAACAGCCTGAATTATAAACTCGTCAAGAAAATTTATGCTAGCCACTGAACATTTAAACGCGCCTAAATAGTTTGAACTCGTTTAAATCTTCTTCAAAACGGGTCTCAATGGCTTTTTTCGACGCATCCACGTGCTAAATGAAAATCTTCTTTTCCTAACGCATCAAAATCTTATAGCTGACACAGCGTGGAAACTGTTCCGTTTTTGGGCGTCTTTTTGGGGCTATGGTTCCATTTTTTTCGTGTTGTCTAGTAAAGTTATTTTTGCGGCATACTGTAGCAACAGTGCCAAGTTAAATTAGTTTCAAAATAATCAACATGTTTATTAACCCTTTAATAGTCAAATTCAGTCAAGAAAATTGAAATATCTGCATATTGAATGTCCATTTAAAGGCCGAAAGAATACAATTTTTGAAAATTTATCACTGGAATGACTGGCTCGGTTATTGAGCCAGTCATTCCAGTGGTAAATTTTCAAAAGTTGTATTCTCCTGACCTGTAAATGGACATTCCACAAGACCATAACAGAGGCCAGTTTTGTCCGGCATGACCAGTAACGGGTTAAATAGTAGACATACAACAACGCCTTGTCCATCATCATTCGTGACGAACTTATCTACGTCATTCATGACCTCATTGATTATGGCATCATCCTACATGTTACGTAGTAGATTATGATGTCGTACGATTTACTGAGAAACTGGAACCCTCCATTCTGAGAATTGTTTAACTTGACATGGAATGACCATGGAATATTTTTACTTACATGGTGCATAGAACATAACGAGAACTGATGGGTGAGTGAGGATGTATTCATCAAAGTCACTATCATGTAAGTGTACAACATCCGTCTCATCATCCGCCCACTCTGCCTCCTTCTCAGGCTCTTGAGGTTCCTGTGGACTAAAGAAAGATTGAAACATTGCACAGTAAATAACAACCTGTCATAAGTGATCACATGAATTTAGTGCTGAAATATAGATGATTCTATTTATGTGATAGGTGGCCTTTCAGCATGTTTTAAAGAAACACCATTATTTGGCTCCAAGTGTTATACTTATTACAGTTATACTTATCACAGTTAGCTCAGAGAATACAAGACGTCCCAAAAAATGACAAATTCTGATTGATTCATGGCGGACATGTTTTTTTGACATATCATATTTTGGCCCGATCCGTTCATTGGTTCTGTAGTTGTTTTCGTAAAAACTAGGTCATCCACGATGGCCGTTGAACCATTTGGCAAATCACGTTCCCTCGAACAAACTCGGTTCAGCTCTTGCCCAAAACCATAATTTATGAGGTTTGCATCGATCACCAGCCCTCCCCCCCCCCCCAAAAGCCGTTTTGGAGGTTTTTAAAGACGTTTCTAAGTCGGCCAAAATCCAAGATGGACACCGCCCAAATTAGCCGATCATCTTCCTTTGAACAAACTTGTATCCCTATGCCATAAGGATGCTTCCTGTTAAATGTAGCTGAAATCGGCCCAGTGGTTCTTGAGAAGACATTTTAAATTTCCCATTGCTTTAGTATAGGAGTTATTGGCAGTAAAAGATCCAAGATGGCCGACAAACCATTTATGACAGTTTCGAAAATGGGAAATTTGAAATCAGAATAAACAAAACACATAAAACAATTTTCGGCTTCAAAATCCATCAAATAAAAATATCGAATATGGCCGCCAAACATGCTGCATTTTGATTGGTCCATGGCGGCCATGTTTTTTTTACTTATCAACTTCCCTTGACCATACTTTAATGCCGCTAGTCTTAATCATATCTCCGAAATTTTGGCCCGATCCCTTCAGTGATTCTGGAGAAGACGTTGTTTTCGCGAAAACAAGGTCATCCAAGATGGCCACTGAACCATTTGGTTAATAAAGTTCTCTTATACAAACTTGGCCTAGATGATGTTTCGTGAGTTGTGAATCGATTCACCAAGCTGTTTCAGAGAAGAGTTTTAAAGGCATTTCTAAAAATAGGCAAAATCCAAGATCGCCACTTACAAATTGGCCGATCAGCTCCGTTCGAACAAACTTGCCTTAAGGATGCTTCCTGGCTAATATAATTGAAATCGGCGGAGTGGTTCTTGAGAAATCGTTTAAAGAAATGGTTTATGGACAGACAGAGATGGACAGACGATGGACAGTCGCCATGGCATAAGCTCACTTGGCCATTCTGGCTGGGTGAGAATGATCAGGTGAGCTAGAAAACCCAACCAGAAACATATTAGATAGTAATTTTGAACACGCTATAAGAAATAGTCTGTTGATTATTTTGAACATAATTGGATTGCAAGACATTGTTCAAAATATTCAAGAGCATGTTTTATTTTTATTTTTTTTGGGGGGGGGGGGGAACATTCATAGTTATGAAAACGACATGCAGAATCGCTGAACGGATCGCGCTGAAATTTTGCTACGCTTTGCCCATGTTGGGATAAAAAAAACAAGAAGCCCATTGGGCCTGTATCGCTCACCTGGAACATTGGCATTTCAACTAATCTTACTTAAGTTTTAAATCCATCTGTGTCACTTCCAATGACTTTCAGTCAAATGGTTTAGTTTTCGAGATATTGACAACAATCTCTGGACTGTTTTTTTGGCATTAGTGATTTTGAACAATGTTTAAGCGAAAATAAATGATATCAGTGCTAACAACAGCTGATTTCTTAACTGTCTCGCTGCTGCAAGCCAGTGCAGCCAATAATTTCAATTTTCAAAAGCTCTGGACTTCTTGAATATTTTGAAACCTTTGGAATATGTCGTCTGCAAAAACTCAGTCAGACGGTTATTAGAGGTTTAAATACAATTGAAGAAAATGGTCTCTAAAGACAGGTAGGTGGTCTTTATAGCAGGTTATTCCCCACCACCACACAATCCATTTAACACATGCGCATCTGGCTGAATCACCAAGTTAGCAGCAGAGGTAGTGTGAGCGGAAGTCGATTTAAAAAATAATTTGACTGAAATCATTGCTGCCTTAGGCAGCAACAACTTTCACTGCTGCCTAATGCAGCAACAACCTTCAATCAACTACATTTCAAAATATTTTTAAGAGCATAGATGTCAGAGCACATAATACATATCTTAAATATTTCGGCAGTACTGGAAAGGTTAATCCGTTAATTGGAATTTAATATCTAGTTTGGCAATAAAATCTGACATAGTGATAAATCAATGTACGGTGGAAACAAACCTATATTTGCCCTATGAAAGTGAGACTGCAAATATTTAAGTTTCAGTTTCACTTTCACAACACAGATATTAAGTTTGGTGTCAATCCGTCAAGAAATAATAAAATGAGCCGCCATAGTTTGTGACGGACAGACATATGGATGGATGGACATACAGAAGAGGACAGGGTCATCGCTATACGACAGCTGATTGACAAGTAAGCCGAGTTATGAAAACCAATTTCGGATTCAAAATCCTTCAAATAAAAAAATTGAATATGGCAGCCAAACACGTAAAATTTGATTGGTCCATGGCGGCCATGTTTTTTTTACCTATTAACGTCCCATGAAAAAAATTTAATGGTCCTTAGTCCATAATCATATCCGCAAAATTTCAGCGCGATCCGTTCAGCAATTCTGCAGGTCGTTTTCACGAAAACTAGGTCATCCAAGATGGCCGCCAAACCATTTGGCCAATCAAGTTCCTTCGAACAAACTTGGTTCAGCTCTTGCCCTATATGATATTTCATGAGTTCTGAATCGATCAACCAAGCGGTTTCGGAGAAGATTTTTAAAGACATTTCCTAAAATCGGCTGAAATCCAAGATGGCCACTGGTCAAATTGGCCGATCGGCTTCGTTTGAACAAACTTGGATCCCTATACCCTAAGGATACTTCCTGCAAAATATAATTGAAATCGGCCCAGTGGTTCTTCAGAAGAAGTCGTTTAAAGAAAAAAGTTGACGGATGAACGGACGGGTAGACGCCGGACGGTCGCCATGGCATAAGCTCACTTGGCCTTTCAGGCCAGGTGAGCTAAAAATAATACTTTCTTAAAGCTGCAAATGGAAATTATCACGACCGTAGCACAGGTCAGGTTGAGCGTTAACCCTTTAACCCTTGGATTTACTCGGCAAAATTAAAATTAAAATGAGAGATACCACGACCTCAGTTTCAAAAGCAACAATTCAAATTATAAACTGCTTGATACATGAAACTACTTTGACTGGCTTAGAAAGCAACAGCTGCCAGTTCAATTAGTCTCAAAATATTCAACAGACTACTTCTTACATCATAAAGAATTTGTCATGTATCTAAAACAGTTACAAGAATCCACAATACTCACTCTTTCAACCACTCAACGATTCCTTCTTTCGTGTTTTTTCCTCCAAATTTAAATTTTGACACACCCTTCCTGTAAATTAAAAACTTATGATAATAATATTTCAAATATACCATCTGGAATTAAATTCAAACGTAACTTAACCATCTCACTTCTGCAAACCACTGGACAATAAGTTCAGTGATCAAAAACTTTTGACTTGCTGAATATTTTGGAAAATTATTTGACTGAAAGTTGTTGGTGGCTAAGCCACCAACAACTTTCAGCTAAATTATTTTCAAAATATTTAGCAGCTAGAGATATCACCCCTGGAACGTCGTCTGCAAAAAGTCAGCAGTTGGGCAGTTAAAGTTCTTGTGTCGCAGCATGCCATTTCCCGACTCCACCAACAACTAAGCCATCAACAACTTTCAGTCAAATTATTTTCAAAATATGCAGCCAGTCCAGATTCAAAGCCCATGGAAAATGTAGTCTGCAAAAGACTAAGCCACCAAAAAGCTTTCAGTCAAATTGTTTCCAAAATATTCCGTGGGTCCAGAGTTATTGTCCATTGCAATTATTGTTCTGGCTTGCATCAGTGAGACAGTTAAAGCTCAAGTATTATCGTCACATCACCTCTGTGAACAATGCTGGAGTCATGGCCGACATTTTAGTGTAAACGATCACTCTCGCTAACAGTATTCGAGTCAACCTGGACAGGTTGTTGTTGAGCCTTGAATTTATACAAGAAAATTTCAATTTTCTCATAGAAAATGTCCATTTGCAGACCAAGAGAAATTTTTGGAAAATTTACCACTCGAATGACTGGCTCAGTTTTTGAGCCAGGAATTCTAGTGGTAAATTAAAAAAAAAATACTCTTCTCTTGGTCTGCAAATGGACATTTCTCAAAACCAATGCAGAAGCCGTTTTTGGCTGATATGAGTGTTAAAGTGTTAATTGATAGGAGGACTATGCGCACTCATGCATCACTTACACTCGCAGCCATACCAACTTCAGGCCTACAAGGCACCCACAGCCATACCAACTTCAGGCCTACAAGGCACCCACAGCCATACCAACTTCAGGCCTACAAGGCACCCACAGCATAAAAATAGGAGGAAATATAGGAGAAAAATTGGAAAAATAAAGGAGGAATATAAGAATATTTCAGACAGAAATATAGGAAAATAAAGGAATTTTCACAATTAAAATGCGTTATCATCATAATTTAGCGTCTCAATCTTTAATGGTCATACCGGCCAAAACCGGCTTCTGTAGTGGTCTCGGGGAATGTCCATTTGCAGGACAATAGACTATTTTTGAAAATTCACCACTGGAATGGCTGGCTCGATAATCGAGCCAATCATTCCAGTGCTAAATTTTCAAAAATAGACTTCTATTGTTCTGAAAATGGACATTTAATGAGCAAATATTTTGATTTTCTTGACCAAATGTTACCATTAAAGTGCTCTTGGTACATATTCATGAAACTGTACGGTACATGTATGGGTAGGTTGTTAATCTACAAAGGCAATTATTCTCCTGCTCAATCCGTCCATCCTTCCATCTGTCTTGCTGACCATGCGTGCAGATGTGTGCACAGATTTTGGGATTTTGTTCAATAACTTAGGGGTTTTCCGGTACTTAAAATAAACTAAATATAGGAAATATAGGAGGTTTTGACATTAATATAGGAAATACAGGATTTGCTAAAAAAAAAAATATATGGAAATATAGGAGCACTCGTTGACCTGTAACTTACTACTCACTCAAAGTATATAACTGTTGGAAATCCTGTTATATTATAATCCATGCGTAGTTGCATTTGTGCTGGTTTGTCTACATCTATACCAACCAAATTCTGAAATACAAATCGTCAGTCATAAATCATTTCCCGGATAAATTCTTTGTACCTCTCATTCTCAGGGCAATTAAACAGGAAAGATGTTGTATATTTTGAAATTAATATAACTGTGAGCCGATGCTGCCTAAATTTTGAAATTAATATAACTGTGAGCCATTGCTGCCTTAGGTCACCAGCAACGATATTTGAATATGGGTGAACTGGGATTTTCCCCGAGATTCAATGGTTGATTATTAGGGCAGTAATAGCTGACAACAGTGATAGGATGTTTCTCTGGAATTATCTTGATTGTGAGAATTTCAGGTCCTTCCATGTCTCTCTGAACTTCAATGGCGTTTAGGTTATTCCTGACCAGGGTTATGACTCCTCCTTTATGTCTTCCATCCCTGTCAGATCTGAAGCACTGAAATCCTCTTACACAGAATCTTCTATTGGCATTTAGATGAGTTTCTTGGATACGTGACAGTTACGCCTTTCTCCTTGAGAATTTGGCTAAGCTCGGTTTTCTTGTTAGAAACTCCTTCAGCATTCCATTGCATGATAGTCAGCGGTTTGCTTACTTGTTCTTTAGGTTGGACAACCGTCTTCTTTTTTCTCCAAGGTCTACGAACACTTTACCACCAGTAGCTTTGGTGGACCCCTTCGAGGAAACTCACACGACGAGCACCATAACGGATATTCATAATATTAACTGTCATGAAAGATGAGTAGTTTAGTGCTATGGTTGGCCACTCGATCCAAATACCTGGCTTGGTACCCAGATAAAGTGTTACACCCCTGCGTCCAACCCAGGATCAGAGATCTTAGATCTACTTTGAGGCCTAGCACTTGTAGCAGGGGCCAGTCATATTAATTTCAAAATATTCAGCAGAATATGCTACACATCGTAAAGAATTTTCTTTTTCAAGGATTTGTTGTTGTGGAAGGGGGGGGGGTAACTCTTTCATTCCTAAACGACGGATACAACACATTCTTTAAAATAAACGAAACATTCTTTTGAATATCTTGAAATAATTTGACTTAGTCTTTGAACCTGTTGCTACAACAGCAACAGCTTCCAGTGAAACTAGTTTAAGAATATTCAGCAGCTTAGCAGCATAATTACTTTCAAATTGAAATAGCAGAATTACAGGGTTCAATGGGTTCGATATGACAAGAGATTCTAACAAAAAAGCCAAATAACTTTCAATTGATACTGCCTAAGTTTAAGTATTTGAATTATGTGGTCCATAGCTCAGTATTTGTTTCAACAGCAAAGCATCTTACATGTAGCTAGCTTAGCAATATATTTACCTTTGCCATGTATGGGGAAGAAGGTATTGTAGTCGGGTCTGTCTGTCCGCAACTGTACCTCGAAAACTGCTGACTCGATTTAGCTCAAATTTTAACACAATAATGGAACTTGCCATGCAAGATTTCAAGATGTTTGCCCTGATATGGATAAAAGATTGGATCACATTTGGATTTATAGATATCTTGGAAACTACTTGTCCGATTTGTCATAAATTTTAACACAAGAAATAGTGTGACCACACAGTTCCACCAAAAATTTGGAAAATCGATAACTTTAGATGTTACATATATCACACCTACATATTTTACCAGTTTACATGTGACTGGTATCTTAGGTCAAACATTTTTATCTCCAAAAATAAGAATACAATTTTAACTACACAATTGACACATTGAGGAACGCAAAACAACAGAAACAGCCCCACTATTAATTCACAGAAACCTATCATCCATATTCACACTCACCGCTTGCTTTTTCATTAATGTTGCCGCTGCAGCAAATTCTGGTTTTAATCGCTTACAATAGCCACACCCTGTTAAAAGAGACAGAAATAAATATCTAGTTACTGATGGAAGGTGAATGTCATAACCATTTCAATGATGAGATCCCTTTAAATCTCGATCCCATGACAACTGTTGAATATTTAGAAAATAATTTGACTGGAAACTGTTTCAAAAGTTAATTTCAAAATATTTCATATAATTTTTTCTTATTTCGCGAAATTGTTGTATCAAGTTTGTAGCGGTAAAGGTTTATCCCTTTAACCATTTACTAGTCAAATTTGGTCAAGAAAATCATATTTCTTTATTGAATATCAATATGCAGGTAGAGAAGTATTTTTGACAATTTACCACTAGAATGACTGGCTCTTATCCTAACTTATCTTTACATGCAGATGGACTTTCCTTAAGACTAAAGATTTGTTTAGAAGATTCCAATTTTTTGATTAGTGAATGTTTATTTTCAGGCCCAAGAGATTATTTTGGAAAAATTACCACTGGAATGACTGGCTTGATTTACAAAAATAGTCTTCTCTTTAAGCCTGCAAATGGAGATTCCTTAAAACAGAAGCTATTTTAACACTTTAACAATCGAATTTATATTTCTCATACAAAATGTCTATTTGCAGACCAAGAGAAGACTATTTTTGAAGATTTACCACCAGAATGACTGGCTCTGTTATCGATAGTCTTCTCTTGTTCTGCAAATAGACATTTCTCAAGACCAAGTGTTAACGGTTTAAGAGCTAACCATTTCCAGTAAATTTATTGATTAATATATATTCTTATATTGTTTCTGTGAACTTGATTCATTCATAGGTGTTTTTATAACTGGACATTTTACTTCGTGACTACTGACTAGATGGGACAAGTGGGGACATGTGAAAAGCATTGAACTATGAGACCAGCAAGAAATGCTGCATTACAAGCTTAAACATGGTTATATCTCTAGACATGCCAAATATTTTGAAAACAATTTGACTGAAAGTTGTTGGTGGCTAAGCCACCAACAACTTTCAGTCAAATTGTTTTCAAAATATTCAGCAAGTCAAGAGTTTTTGCTAACTGAAGTAAATGAGGCAGTTAAAACAATGATCACCAGTCAAACAGCTCATAGAGTCACAAATTACAATACTCAGTGCTAGGACTGACATGTGATGAATGAATTAAATATTAAATGCATTTTAATGTACTTACACGGCGCATAAAACATCACTAATGATGGAAGGCGCTCTTTTTTTAAAAACTTTACAAAACTCTGTAAATAAAAAAAAATAAAAAATCAGTACTGTATATAAATAAGAACAGATTGTACACGTGGTTGATCGACTTACTCTCTATAAATAACACATCCCAGGAAGATGGGAGGGTGGGTGGTGGTAGGGGGGAGGAGCTGGCTATCGATATAGATATATTTTGCTGAGATCCCTAATGAAGTCTTGCCATTAGACGTTCAAGTCCCAAATATGACGTATGCCCATTAAGCTTTTCTAACATTATCAACTAGAAACAAAATGCTTATTTGTAATATTGAAAGGGGAGGGGGCGGGGGGTGTAATATTGCCATGAAATAGTGACGCGTATAATAAGATGAAATTTGAAGCTCCATATATGCAACATACAGTTTTAAATGTTAACAGTTTCACTGAAATTGCACTAAGCGGATCAAAGGGTGTATCGGATAAGAATATAAATGATAAACTCCAAGACCTAATCACAAGAGGATTCCTCCGTCTTAAGTTACCCATGCCTTTAAAAGATAACTAATCTTATCTCTTGATAGCTAATCAGGTGATCTAACACGCCGGTCATAAACTATTCAGGTAATTTTAAGCTTTTTATCACGCCGCTAAGGAAAGATATTCAGGATTTAGTAGTTAAATGTTGGTACATTTCTACACCTATGATGGCTGTCATGATTTACTTTTCCAACAATCAGAAAAACCCTAGTGTGTCTGCCTCGGTATATACGCTCAGTCATAGAGGCGTCAGCTATAGTTTGGCAATGTGGTATAAAAGCAATCCTACAGGTAAGCTGTTGAATCTTTTGAAACAAATTTGATTGGAAGTTGTTGCTGCCATAGGCAGCAACAACTTCCCATCAAATTAGTTTCAAAATATTCAATGGGATGAGCATTACATAATAAAGAATGTGATGCATTGGAGCTTACATGACATCACACACAATAGCTTGAGGAGACAAAATGGTCTCGATCACTGTTCAACATTTACTCGATATTACAAAGGAGATAATTGCGATACAGATCAGGGAATGTGACAGGATATGGATGATATAGAATCTATGAACCATATTCTATTGGTGCAGTGCAGTACAACATTTGAGATGAGATTAGCATCGCTTTAATGAAGATATTTAAACTAGATAATTCCTCACTCCCCCTCAAGCATGGAATAAGTCATTAGAGATGACTTATATACAACTAATAGTTACGTTGAACGTTATGAATATCAAATAGGTAACACCGGAAATCAGCTACTACCTGAATAGATGCTTCCACTGGATTAATACATCTCTTTGAGCACCATTCTGAAAATCTGTTGATTTTATAATTATAAATATGATCTGGAGGTTGACCCCTTCTGTCTTATACGATGTTCCCGTTGGCTTCTGAAAGAGCCAGCAACCCAGGTGGTATAGCAGTTGGTGCCATGGAAACTCCCTAGCTGACGTGCAAGCCCTACGGACCCAGGGCTGGCATGTCTTGCGCACCGTGGCTGCACTGAGAGCCAGGGCCGTGGTGCAAGGTGAACATCATGAAAAAACAGTTCACAACTTCCATAACGAACCCTTCATTTAACCAAGGGAATCGATATGGCTGGTCATCCGCGCCAAACAGGCCAATCCATTGAACCGTGAAGGTTACCTCTCCATGGGTAACGCCATAGAAATGGTAACGCTGTCACGGGAGGATTACGGATATCCACATTCATGGTCTCCGGCTGATCGGTTCTGAGAAAACTGGTACGCCCCTAATGGAAGGACCAGAAGCAGAGGCGGGGAAATCATGCTCAAGTGCATATGAAGAAGCCACTGCAGGATTTGAAGCAGGAAGCATGCTGGAAGCATCCCTGCCATCAAATCTTGCAATGATTTCTTCATCTCACTTCTGATTTCAGCCTTGAAGGCTTCCATGTCCGGCATGGTCACGGAAGCCTTCCACTTTCGACCAACACCCACTTCTCTTTTAAGATTTTCTTTAAACGTATCTTTCTCCTGGATGTTTAAAACCTCAGGAGTAGCTCGTCTGACCATTGATCACAGGCTACACACCTATAATCAAGGTCACACGTGCTACACCTGGAGCACTCATGACCAGCAAAACGCGCTTTCACTTACCGTTTTTATTCAAGGAAAGGACGCTAGCTTGTATTGGACGCAGGCTAAATTTTGGCCCAAATCTTCCCCAAAAATCCTTATAATCATAGAAAGGATACATAGAGAAATTGAAATCAATTCTCTAAAATGGCTAAAACTCCTACAGAAACTACCACGAAAATTGAACGCAATTTCCATACGCATGCCTACCACCAAACCACTTTGTTTAATGTACGCCTAAAAATATCATCGTGGAAGTGAAATTATTAATGGGACCGCCTAAATATCGCGTATTTTCAATAAAGATTGTTTATTACATCAAAATCAATGCTACTTTTGACATAAAATGTCACCTAGAAAATCATATATTAGGAATGCGGTAAGATCAGCAGTTGTGTTTACTAGAATTCTTCTAATATCTGCCATTTTCTATTTTCATTGGCTTGGCTTGTACCGGAGAATTTATCCAATCAGAACAGAAAAATAATATTCATCTTCAGAAAAAATTAATAATGGAACAGTGTTTACTCTCGTATTGTGCATTAATTTTGTAATGCCGATCAACATTAAATGCTCCAAAACGGAATCAGAATTAAAATGAGATAAAGCACTTCTTATGTTGGCGAGCCGCTGGCTCTTTTATGATTGGAGGCGCCGTGTTCTCGTGAGATCATAGACGTTAATGGGAGTTTGTTATCAAACGGGTATGGATCAGACCTAAAGTACAATACTTAGTTCCTATCGGCTATCACGCAATGATAATATATAGTATTCAGGTCCAGAATATTTTATCCGAGTACTCACTCTAATTAAAAACAATCTTTTGCGTTTGGAGGCGAATCACATGATTTATATCTTTTCACGTCGCCATTTTATGTCAAATTCTGGATTAATTTTGATGTAATAAATGATCTTTATTAAAGGATACGCAATATTTAGGCGCTCCAATTTAATAATTTCACTTCTGCGATGATGTTTTGAGGTACACATTAAACATAGTTTGCGACTTTGTACCGTGCGAAGAGTGCACTTTCCCTGGTATAATTGTCTTTTTTTTTTTTACAAAACTTGACCAAAAAAAAATGTGCTCAAACACTGCACTCGATTATAGGACGCACCCCACTTCCCAGAACATGTAATATGGGGAAAAAATGTGCTCAAACACTGCACTCGATTATAGGACACACCCCACTTCCCAGAACATGTAATATGGGGAAAAAATGTGCTCAAACACTGCAATCGATTATAGGACGCACCCCACTTCCTAGAACATGTAATATGCACCCCACTTCCTAGAACATGTAACATGGGGGGAAAAATGTGTGTCCTCTAGTCGAATTTGAAAGATATCAGTGGCATGCAGGCCAGTCCAGAATTTGACTCTGAAAATGACACATATACACTACAATGAGTTTTTATTCACTATAGAGAAAATAAAGGAAGTAAATGATTGCAACCGCTGATAAAAAAAACCTTTGAAGCATTCCAAGATAATAATTACATGTATGTCATGATAAATACTCATATAATTAAGTAAATAGATCAAAATTATGACATCATTTCTTTATCTTATCGGAGCAATTTTGGTTAACAAACAATAATAAAAAACAAGCGGCCCAAGGGGCCTGTATCGCTCACCTGGACCGGCTATTAATTATAAGTAGAACGCTAAGCTTTTGGCCAGAATGGACCTTTCCACCTTTAGCTATGCCCCGCCCATCTTGCTTGTGTTGGGATTGATCAATCTCTCAACTCTCTGACTATCAATTTCCAGAAAACTATACAGGTAAGCTATTGAATATTTTGGAACTAATTTAACTGGGTGCTGTTGCTGCCTATGGCCGCTCTCTTGCTGCCTATGGCCGCTCTCTTGCTGCCTATGGCCGCTCTCTTGCTGCTTATGGCAGCAACAGTATCCTAGGCGTGTGCGATTATTGCGTTGAGTGATCGCGATCGATTATTAAAAAATAATCGTGATTACTCGATTAATAAGCTTGGATACAAATTACCAAGATATAACAACAAAAGAATATCAATGACGTACATTGCAATGATGTTTAGAAAAGCCCTTTGCATGGCAAGAGAAGACTCTCGAGCCAGGAATTCCAGTAATACATTTTCAAAAATAGTCTTTTCTTGCCCTGCACATGGACATACAATCACTAAGCAAAATGTCATTTTTCATGACTGATCGCATTAAAAAGTAATTGAAAGTTAGGTTTTGAAATATTTTATGCAACAGAAAATCGTCACGATTATTCGATTATTTAATTTTTAATCATATAAATTCACGATTTAAAACATAATCACAATTTTCGATTCAATCATGTGATCGCGCAAGCCTACAGTATCTGGATTAGTTTCAAAATATTCAACAGAATGTATTAGATGACAATTTTATTACATGCCGCCAAACTGTTTATCCGATAGTTTCAGAAATGACATGGTTGAAATCAGCATACCCCAAAACCCATTTCTGCTTCAAAATTCCTCAAATAAAAAATCCAATATGCCCGCCAAATACGTGAAATTTTGATTGGTCCACAACTGCCATGTTTTTTCGCATATCACTTCCCTTGAACAAACTTTAATGGCCCTTAATCCCGAATCATAGCTCCAAAAGTTAGCGGTTCTGAAGAAAAACTAGGTCATCCAAAATGGCCGCCGATCCGATTGGCCAATCAAGTGCCTTTGAACAAACTTGATTCAGCTCTTACCCTATATGATATTTCATGAGTTTTGAATTGATCCTCCAAGCGATTTCGGAGAAAGATTTAAAAAAAATTTTTTTTAAATCAGCCAAACTCCAAGATGTCCGGCCAGAGAAATTTCCCAATCGGCTTCCTTTGAACAAATTTGGATCACCATGCCCTAAAGATGCTTCCTGCCAAAAATAATTTAAATTGGCCTCTTGAGAAGAAATCGTTTAAAGAAAAGTTGATGGACAGCCGACCTCCATCAGTTTAGCTAGGACACAGCGGTGCAAGTAGTTGGAAATTACTACCGTTCACGTGTGATCATGGATAACACATTACGATACAAGTCATGAAACCTAGTCATCTTGATACACGAATATGACCACAAGCAAAAATTTTTAACAACCTCGAAAACTGGTGTCACAAGCATGACACCTCTTAACATGGTTTCGCTACACCTGCAGAGAAGGAACAGCACCAGCATCGTCACTCACAGAGTGTAACGATTCTCTTGTTCCTAGCTCAATCACAATCAAGAAATTAATTAACCCTTTGGTGACGATACTGGCCAAAACCGGCCTCCTTAGTGGTCTAGAGGAATGCACATTTGCAGACCAAGAAAAGACTAATTTTTTAAGATTTACAACTGCAATGACTGGCCCGATAACCGGGCCAGTCATTCCAGTTGTAAATTTTCAAAATTAGTCTTCTCTTGGCCTGCAAATTGGCATTCAAAAAGCAATAAATTTCATCACTAAGGGGTTAAGGCACAAAAGACCTTGGTTTTCAAAAACGTGGTCTTAATATAAGCCGATTTAACAGCACAGTGATGTATCAGTCGGTGCACGTGCGGGTGCGCTTCCGGATGGGCTGATTCTGACAGCTAATTACCTGCCTATTACATGCAGGTGCGCGTTTATTGTTAATTCTGTGTATAATTGAGCCAGTTGGATATATTAGCATATATCAGTCTTCTTGATGGTAACTTACTATATTCTTGAAATGAAAATGACTGGCTCGATAACCGAGTAAGTACTGGCTTATCATTCCAGAAGAAAATTTATAAAAATATTCATCCTTTGTCCTACAAATCGACATTTACTGAGCACAGATTTGTACTTTCCTGACCAAACTTGACCATTAACCCTTTAACCCTAGAATTTGTTCAAGAAAATTTAAATTTTCTCATAGAAAATGTCTATTTGCAGACCAAGAGATTATTTTTGAAAATTTACCACTGGAATGACTGGCTCGGTTATCGAGCCAGTCATTTCCGTTGTAAATTTTCAAAAGTAGTCTTCTCTTGGTCTGCAAATGGGGATTTCGCAAGACCACTGCAGAAGCAGTTTTTGACGGATACGAGTCGGAATAAAGGGCTAAAAATAGCAACTGTGACATACTGAGTGTGAATCTATATGAACGACATCTTGAGCGGTAGGATCCTCTTCCCAAGGCAGTTCTCCTGTGGGATCCTCGAGAAAGTTCACCATAGACTGAAAAACAATATTGCAATTGAGGAATCCAGTTTATCAAACAATCATATGACGTCATCATCAACGTCACATGTATACTCAATCAATTACGCTATGAATGACACGATTTAGGCTGTCATACACGCTTAATAGTCCGTCAAGTGGTATGAATTGTATGTCTTTCTTACTATTAATTTTCTGCACACACACGCCATAATCTCCACTTACAGGGAAGATATTACATAGTTTGAACCCATAGCTGCTGCACAGGAAGCAACAGCTTCCAGCCAAATTAGTTTCAAAAATATATTTGCTAGATTATAAAGAATGGTGTTGTTTGTGGTCTGTGAGTATTAAAGGTGCATATTCACACCAAAATGTTTGAAAACATAATTGTTAAAATTGTATAATTTTAGAGGCTTAAATTCTGTGCCCAGACGTAATGAAACGAAATAAAATTTACCATATGACGATTTCACTCCATATAAATTAATATATATTTTGTGACCAACCTCATTAAAAATAAGATTTTGGAATTGAAATATCTTATATAGTAGAAATTATTCACGATTATTTGATTATATAAGTTTTAATCATATAAATTCTAATTTCACGATTTAAAAAATGTTCTTTTTAATCATGTAGTTCTCAGTTAACTGTCTCTACCTACCTTAAAGATCAGCCGTCTATCATAGTCTCTGTTATAATCACCATCTCTGGAGGAAAATACATCATAAATCAGGAATTTAAGTTACAAGCTTTGCTAATGGCCCTTTCCAGAGTAAACATCATAATCAGCTAAGCGACATGTAGGATGACATCATAATCATTACATCATAAATTATTCTATTAGGCCCGTCTTTAACTCTGAATAGTCTGACACGTCGTAAGAATTGCATGTCTACTATTTACTAAACATGCTGTTGAATATTTTGAAACTAATTTGCCACAGGCAGCAACAGCAACCAGTCAAATTAGTTTCAAAATATTCAACAGCTTACCTGTACAGTTTTCTGGAAATTAATAGTCAGGAAGTTGAAAGATCGATCGATCCCAACACGAGAGAGGTATGGGTGGAGCTTAGCTAGAGATGGGCGGGGGATAGCTAAAAATGGAAAGGTCTATTATGTTAAGATCAAGGCATAGACATGAATGAATTAGTAACAAAAATTCAAGGTTCAAGGCTGACGTCATCAATCAATTAGTCAATTTAGTCCATCTTAAATGCTTAATAGTCATTAGGTTGTACGTATTGTATGTCTTTAGTACTTAATAAGCAGGATGATGGGCAGCAACAGCACCCCGTCAAATTAGTTTCAAAATATTCAACAGCTTGCCTGCATAGTTTTCTGGAAATTGATAGTCAGGGAGTTCAGTGATCGATCAATCCCAGCATGGGCG
Organism: Chaetoderma sp. LZ-2023a; assembly: GCA_034401795.1. Lineage (NCBI taxonomy): Eukaryota > Metazoa > Mollusca > Caudofoveata > Chaetodermatida > Chaetodermatidae > Chaetoderma > Chaetoderma sp. LZ-2023a. The sequence continues at coordinate 18,283,441 of CM067364.1, forward strand.
CAGTGTGGGTAGAGCTTAGCTAGAGATGGGCGTGGCATAGGTAAAGCTGGATTCCTCCGTGACAATGTATGTTCAAAATATTCAACAGAACAGGACTAGAATGTCTGATATTTGTTTTGGAAATATGGTAACTTATTTATGAACTGTCCTGAATTCTCGCTAATTGTCAAGTTGGATGCTCTATGCCGGAGGCCACCCGCTGGACACCATTCAGATTGTGATACAGAAATTGAGTCGAGCCATCCTCCGCTTCATGTAGATATTGACGAAAAATAACGAAACAGGAACTTGACAGCCATCTCGGTAGTATTACGCTATATTTCGAACTTGGTTCAGATCAGTTTCTCGTCTAACACAAGTTATTGTCTGGAAACAGTCAAATTAACGTTAAAATTCTTCAAGGGGAGATAACTCGGCCAAATATTGATAGAACCTAACGAAACACAAACTTGGCCTCCATCTCGGTAGTATTAAGCTGTTTTCCGAATTTAGTTCAAATCCATTTAGTCTCTTACAAGTTATTGTGCGGAATAAATTAAGTTTGTATATTCCAAGGGCATTAACTCCTGCAAATACTGACGAAAACTAATGGAACATGAACTTGACCTCTGTCTTCACATGATTAAGTTATATTCAGAATTTAGTTGAAATCCGTTTGGCGTATATGTAATTTAGGTTATTGCAGATCAATGAAGGATTTCTTCTTTAATTTCAAGTGGGATAACTCTGGCAAATACAGATGAAAACTAATGGAACATGAACTTGAAATCCGTCTTACTATTAAGCTACATTCCGAATTTGGCCGGAATCTGATTAGTCTAGCACAAGTTATTACACAGAAACCAATTAATCATGTACTGTGACCTACATATATACGTACAATGTACATATGAACGGGAACATTCCTATATCCCCTCGGAAATTCATTTTCGAGGGGTTAAAGTTAATGACATTAACCTTACTTATAATGTTTGAGTTCGACTGTCGATGGAGCAGCCTTTAACTTTTTACACAGCTTCTTAGCATCACTGAAAAAAAGAATGTATACATAAAATATTATTATTGACAAATTAGACGCAAATATTAAGAGAGCAATAGTAATTAGTATAGTTACAAATGTCACTCAAATGGTGTCTGCAATCTTCTTTATTTAATCACTAAATTTGGCCGAGAAAATAAAAATATTTGCGTTTTTAAGGTTCATTTGTAGACCAAGATTATTTTGGAAATTTACCACTGCAATGACTGGCTCAGTTATCGATTCAGTCACTCCAGTGGTAAATTTTCCAAGAATAGTCTTCTGTTAGCCTGCAAATGAACATTTCTTAATCCTTTCACCGATGCATTCCTCATATCTCATTTTCAAGGCAACCATACAGGAAACTGTTGAATATTGAGAAATTAATTTGCCTGGAAGCCGATGCTGCCTTTTTGGCCAGTTTGGACTTCAAAGGGTTAAGGAATGTCTATTGGCAAGAAGACTATATTTGAAAATTCCCCACTGAAATTACTGGCTCGAAAGCTCTCCAGACATTTCGGTGTAAAAAATTTCAAAATAGTGCTCTGTTGGCTTGCAAATGGACATTCACCACGCTAATATTTTGATTTTTCTCTACCAATTTTGACCATTATTTACTGGGCTAAGAACAATGCCCAAATATTACACATGCTATGTTCAGTCTCGTGGTGGCATATAAAGACGGATGGATCGCAAGCCCATTCAGTAGAGCATAGTTTATCACATGGAAACAAAATTCGTAACTTTGACCTCTTATCCTGAACATCACTAGGATTCGTCATAATCACCACCACCTGCAGGACAAATGCACTATAGATGTACGTGCGATTGTAACTTATTCTATAGGCCACACGTGATGACAGCCATTCTCAGTAGAGCATCTATAATATATGGGTTATCACAGCTTTGACATTTGGTCTGAAATACCAGAAGGGGGTCCTCAAGTTCTCCTGGGCAATATGTAACCATGAGGTAGGTAGTGCTTAAAATGTAAAACGACGATACCGGCCTCCTTAGTGATCGAGAGGAATGCCCATTTGCAGACCAACACTCATTTTTGAAAATTTATCGGGCCAGTCATTCCAGTTATAAATTTTCAAAAAATGTAAATTTTCAAAATTAGTCTTCTCTTGGCCTGCAAATTGGCATTCAAAATGCAAATATTTTAATTTTGAGGAATAAATTTCGTCACTAAAGGTTTAAACAGATTTGGAAGCAGAGACAGAGAAAAAAAAGCAAATGCTATAGTAGAATATGCAGTCAATGGCACGCCATCGCAAACCACCATGGCTTCACCAACTTTGACGCTCTGCACCAGCACATTCTCACAATCTGCCAACATATGCCTAACTAACATCACAAATTTGGTCGAATTCTACCAACTTTGACATTACTGCCCACTAAACACCTATCCACCAAACCCCCCCCCCCCCACCCCCACCCCCTCATGCTACAGTATCTGGCAGTCTACAATCATATGGGTAACAAATTTCACTGAATTAAACTAAACGGGTTCTGGAGGAGATAGCCGGATGAACAGATGCGTTGACAGACAGATAGAGGGAATTGCAACATCACTTCTTTTTTCAAAACGTTTGGGGATAATAATCAATTTGCCGACCGAGAACAAGTGTATGTATGTATATCTATCTATCTATCTATCTATCTATCTATCTATCTATCTATCTATCTATCTATCTATCTATCTATCTATCTATCCATCCATCCATCCATCCATCCATCCATCCATACAGACAGACAGACAGACAGACAGACAGATAGAGAGAGAGAGAGCGAGAGAGAGAGAGAGAGAGAGAGAATCTGGAACGAGGTCACTTTTCATACATTTGTATCACTATTATGGACCGAGTTGAAAATTATCAATTTGCACGACCATTAGCGAGTGCAAAATTGATAATTTTCAACGAGGTTCATAATAATGATATGAAAAGCGACCTAGTTTGAGATTTTATTTATCATATAAACTGTAATTTTGAAATATTTGCCAATAGTTGCTGATGTGACTTTTATTTGATTTCTCAGTGTTGATTTTCGTGAAATCGATACGCTGTGACGCACCACTACTTGATAACAGATACCGAATGCGCAGCAAAATATAGTGACAAACACAAAATCTGGTGATGTCAGCCGTAAACTACACTTTTCTTCTAAGACTATCGCAGAGCCACGGCCATCAATCGTTACTTCGTTGCCGACTGATAAACTGTCAAACGATGACATTTTGCGATGACGTTTCATGAATAACAAATCGTAGTAAACAAATCATAGTAAAACAGTACCGCATAGTAATCCCTACACGTCATGCTCACATCAATCGATGCTTTAATTGGTCGATTTAAATGGGTTGCGCACCCAACAGCCAATCAAAATACTCCGCTGAATATGGCACGTGTGCTCATATCGAAAAATATGGAACAGGTTAGAAGGCTTGTTTATATGATAAATATGATAAATATATATATATATATTATATATATTTAAGCTATCTGTCTGCTTTGTATAATACAATGCATATTTACATGTAGTTATATAATTAACCCATTCACTGATCTCATATCTCATTTTCAAGGCAACCATACAGGAAAAAAACTTGAATATTTTAAAATTAATTTGACTAAATATTCAACAGAATAAGTGTTATTTCATAAAGAACTTACTTTTTCAGGGACTTGTCGGTGCTTTAACCCGTAAACAGCATAAATGACATTTGTTCTGATGTATGCATAATTATTCTTTTTAATATTTTGAAACTAATTTGACTGGTAGCTGGTGCTGCATATGGCAGCAATAGGTTCGAGACAAATTAGTTTCAAAATATTCAACAACTTTCCGCCAGAATTGTCTTGAAAATTGGAGAATGGGCTTGAAAATTGGGAGACCATAATTTCGAGAGTTAACTGGATATATTTTAATGAAATTTTTCAGAGATGAAAAACGCATAATAATGAGATCTATGGGACAGGTGTCCCCTGCATGTACACACAAAGTAATTAAACGAGCAACACCTGTCTATAGATCAATGCAATGATCTATTCACCCGAGATTTGCAAAAAAAATTTAAATTAATTTCACCTTACCTTAGGCATGTGTGATTACGTGATTAAATCAAAAATCGTGAGTATTTTTTAAAGCATAAATTTATACGATTAAAAATTTAAATAATCGTGAATAATTTGTTGTTGAAAAAATATTGTAAAACAAACTTTTACTTACTCTTTAATGCGATCGGTCATGAAAAGTGACATTTTAATCAGTGAATTATGTCCATGTCCATTTGCAGGCCAAGAAGAACATTTTTGAAAATGGATCACTGGAATGACTGGCTAGAGGCATGATACATTTTAACAAATAGTTTTCTCTTGGCCTGCAAATGGACATTTCTTAATACATGTACAAGTGCAGGTTTCGTCATTAATGTGACTTTGTTGTAAGGGCAATTTGTAATCAGGCTGATTAATCAAGTAATCACGATTATTCTTAAACAAGAGGCCCAAGGGGCCTGTATGGCTCACCTGCATCATAGGCATTTCAACCAGAAAGGCCATCAACAATAAGTAGAACCCTACAGAGTTGAGCAGAATTATAACAAGAAAACAGAAGCCATGTTTCTTGATGTATCAACTACTTTTGAACAAAACTTAATGGCCCTTACTTAGTCCCTTATCATATCTCCCAAATTTCGGCCCAATCCATTCAACGATTCTGTATACGAAGTTGTTTCGCGAAAACTAGGTCATCCAAGATGGCCACCAAGCCAATGGACCAATCAGGTTCTCTTGAACAAATTGGTTCACCTCCTGCATTAGATGATGCTTCATGAGTTTTGAATCAACCCCCAAGCCATTTCGTTGATTTTTAAAGACATTTCTAAAAATTGGCTGGTTTAGCCGGTGGCCATCTTGGATTTTGGCCGATCAGCTTCGTTTGAACAAACATAGATCTCTATGCCCTAAGGCTGCATTCTGCCAAATATAATTGAAATCGGCCCAGTGGTTCTTGAGAAGTCGTTTAAAGAATTCAACATTGCTTTACTATGGGCCCATTGCTTTACTATGGGAGCCTATGGCAGGAAAGCAAACCAAGATGGCAGTCAAGCCGTTTATCCAACAGTCTCGAAAGTGGCTTATTTGAACTCGCCACCCTGATAAGCATATATACAGCAATTTTCGCTATCAAAATACATCAAATACAAAAAAGCCAATATGACAAAAAGCTAAATTTTGATTGGTTGGTGCCAGCCATGTTTCCTTTGAACAAATTTGAATGCCCCTTGGTCCCTAAGCATATTTACCAAATTTCAGCACTATTCCGTCAGCGGTTCGGGATGGCCGCCAAGCAAATAGGCCAATCAGGTTGCCTTGAATAAACTTGGGTCTAACGTTGCCATAGATGATGTGTTATGAGTTTTGAATCAATTCCTCGAGCAGTTTCGGAGATTTTTTAAAGTGGTTCTAAAAATCGGCCATTTTGGCCGGTGGCCATCTTGGATTCTGACCGATGCGCTTCGTTTGAACAAAATTATATCTCTATGCGCTATGGATGTTTCCTACCAAATATAATTGAAATCGGCCCAGTGGTTCTTGAGAAGTTGTTTAAAGAATTCTCCATTACTTTACTATGGGCCCATTGCTTTACTATGGGAGCCAATGGGGGGAAAACAAACCAAGATGGTAGCCAAACCATTTATCCGACAGCCTCGAAAGTGGCATATTTGAACTCGGCATCCTGATAAGCATATATAGAGCAATTTTCGCCATTAAAATACATCAAATACAAAAAAAAAACAATATGATCAACAAATGCTAAATTTTGATTGGGTCAATGGCGGCCATATTTTTTAACGAACAAACTTCCCTTGAACAAACTTGAAAGGGGCTTGCTCCCTAAGCATATTTACAAAATTTCAGCTCCATCCCTTCAGCGGTTCGGGAGAAGAAGTGGTTTTCGCAAAAACTAGGTCATCCAAGATGGTCGCCAAGCAAATCGGCCAATCAGGTTGCCTTGAACAAACTTGGGTCTACCCTTTCCACAGATGATGTGTTATGAGTATTGAATCAATTCCTCTTGCGGTTTCGGAGAAGATTTTTTAGTGTCTAAAAATAAGCCATTTTGGCTGGTGGCCATCTTGGATTTTGACCGATCCGCTTCGTTTGAACAAACTTAGATCTCTATGCCCTATGATGCTTCCTCCAAAATATAATTGAAATCGGCCCAGTGGTTCTTGAGAATAAGTCGTTTAAAGAATTCCTCATTGCTTTACTATGGGCCCATTGCTTTACTGTGGGAGACTATGGCGGGAAAACAAACCAAGATGGCAGGAAAACCGTTTATCCGACAGTCTCGCAAGTGGGATATTTGAACTGGCTACACTGATAAGCATATATAAAGCAATTTTCGCCATCAAAATACATCAAATACAAAAAAGCCAATATGACCAAGAAACGCTAAATTTTGATTGGTTGATGGCGGCCATATTTTTTAACGAACAAACTTCCCTTGAACAAACTTGAAAGGCGCTTGCTCCCTAAGCATATTTACAAAATTTCAGCTCCATCCCTTCAGCGGTTCGGGATTTGGAGTGGTTTTCGCAAAAACTAGGTCATCCAAGATGGTCGCCAAGCAAATCGGCCAATCAGGTTGCCTTGAACAAACTTGGGTCTACCCTTGCCACAGATGATGTGTTAAGAGTTTTGAATCAATTCCTCTAGCGGTTTCAGAGAAGATTTTTTAAAGTGTTTCTAAAAATTGGCTATTTTGGCCCGTGGCCATCTTGGATTTTGGCCGATCAGCTTCGTTTGAACAACCTTGAATCTCAATGCCCTAGGGATGCTTCCTGCCAAATATAATTGAAATCGGCCCAGTGGTTCTTGAGAAGTCGTTTAAAGAAAAAGTTGACGGACGACGGACGGACAACCGCCACGGCATAAGCTCACTTGGCCTTTCAGGCCAGGTGAGCTAATAATTGATCGTGATCACTTAATGTAATAATCGCACAAGCCTACTTTACCTGCAATCAATGAGCAAGAGTGTAGCACGACCCATCATATGTTCCGCGACCTCACGGAACATCGCCATCAACTGTGATACAGACTTGTCTAGGAAATAAAAAACATTAAATCCTTAGACGACTTAAATATTGTCATTTCTACATTCAATGGAGAGATTTGACCAGCCACTCGGGTATATGGTGTCATAATCAATTACACCACATGTAGGCTGTGTCACAATAAAACTGTGTAATGAATGACTTTAACAATTTAATGGTCAAATTTGATTATCGAGCCAGTCATTCCAGTATTAAATTTTCAAAAATTGTGTTCTCCAGGCCTGCAAACGAACATTTCCCAAGATCATAACAGAGGCCGGTTTTGGCTGGTATGACCATTAACCCCTTAACATTCATATCAGCCAAAAATAGCTTCTGCAGTGGTCTTTAGAAATGTTCATTTGCAGACCAAGACGACTATTTTTTTTAATTTACCACTGGAATGACTGGCTCGGTAACCGAGCCAGTCATTCCAGTGGTAAATTTTCAAAAATCATCTTCTCTTGGACTGCAAATGGACATTTTCTAAGAAAATTGAAATTTGAGGGTTAACAGGTTAAAGTCTGTCAAGTGTATGAATTGTATGTCTTTTATGGATTTACTATTGAGTAAACATTTGGTTGAATATTTTGAAAATAATTTGCCTAGGCGTTGTTGCTGCCCTAGGCAGCAAAATCACCCAGCAAATTAGTTTCAAAATATTCCACAGCTTACCTTCAGATTGGGATTCCGTGAATTCAGGATTCAAACTTTGAAAAACTTTCAACGTATACAGATGGATCGAACACGCACAAAGCATGGGCGGAGTTTGGCTAGAAATGGGCGGGGCATAGCTAGAAATGGATCGCTCTATTCGCTTTCATGTGATATTAACTGTTGTTCATTTTGAAAACAATCTTACTGTTGCTGTGCAAAGCAACCATACATGTAAGCTTCATTGGACACAAAGGGGAACACACGAGCCCAAGTTTGGTCAAGATCACTTTACTGTCACTAATTAGAGCGACCTACATTGTATCATCTGCAAATGTGATGTTTCATTAATTCAATGACTCTGACCTATGACCCCCAAAATTAATGAGTAAGAGTGTAGCATGACCCATCATGATATATGTTCTGCGATCTCATGGAACTTTGCCATCAGCAACCCCAAAATCAACACCATTATTTGCATCCAAGATGGCAGCCTCCCACCCAAGTTTGCTGAATTTCTCTTGAGCTATCCTCCAGACATTTAACACGATTTCATTAATAAGGTCACCATGACCCTATTCTTAACCTTTGGTTTCCCCAATAGAGGGATCCAGTTTATAGGCCAATCATATGATGTCATAATCAACTATGTCACATATAGGCAGACGTCATAATCAATTACGTCATGAGCCGCACAATTTAGTCAGTCATAAACGCTTAATAGTCTGTCAAGCTGAACGAATTGTATGTCTTTATTATTTAATAAACATAGGCAGCAAGAGCACCCAGTCAAATTAGTTTCAAAATATTTAACAGGTTATCTGCATAGTTTTCTGGAGATTGAGATTCAGAGTGCATAGATCGACTGATCCCAACATTGGCAAAGCGTGGGCGTGGCATAGCTAGAGATGGGCGTGGCATAGCTAAAACTTGATTCCTCAATTCAGTAATGTTCTTCATTCTACCGCCATGACCGAGGGCAACGTGATATCAATGTATCATTCCTGCTGGCCAGTAAGTTGGGCATAATTTATCTGCTATCACATCTCAATTTGCTACACATATTTTGGCAGTTGCTATACATTCTGTAACATGTATAGCTATATTTGCTATGCAAAACGTGTCCATGATTGCAATTCATCATTAATCTCATTATTAAGTTTTCAACGACAAATCACTAAAAAAAAGTAAATTCTTTACAATGTATAGCATATTCTGTTGAATATTTTTTAAAATTAATATGACTGTTCTTCCAGTCATATTAATTTCTAAATATTCAACAGCTTTCCTGTTTGTTTGCTCGGAGTTTGAGATACCAGGAATTTATCGATGAAAGGGTTAATCGGCTTCTGGTTACTTCAGATCACACAGATTTATAGTAACTTCAGTAAATGTGTCCTAGGTTGAGATACAGGGAATTTATCGGTGAAAGAGTTAATTGCTAGACATTTTTGCAGACAACTATACAATTTATAATTTGCATAACAATACATGTTATGCAAATATCAAATTCTAAATTATGCCCTGGTACTGGAATAATGAAGCTGTCAGCAAGCTGTTGATGTCACAGCTTTCTCTCGAGACCAAATGCTGCAGAAGCTATTAACCCTGGCTATATGGTCAGGAAAATTTAGTTTTCCCTCGCGAATATCCATATTGCATGGCACAGCAAGAGGATACTACTTGGTCATCAATACAAATCCCTCGATTCCCGCTTTTATTGAAATGAGATGTAAGAAATTTGGGCAATTCACTTTTCTGCTCCATATAAATGATATACATGTATTGCCCATTAAAAAGTTAACAACGCCTTTTATAACAATAAATTTTGGGCTGGATAAACTAAATATATGACTACAAGTACGTATGTACAGCTTATTTTAACAAGAGACCTGGAATTAGTGCCCACTAGCACAACCGAACAAAATGGCCCCTGGACAAATTTACCAATCAAGTTTCTGTGAAGAATGTTTAGGCAAGTTTTATTAAAATCGGTCCAGTGGTTAAAAAGTAGTAATTTTATGAGTTTCTCAGAAATTTGCAGAAAATACAACATGTTTACATTGAAACGAGATGACATTTTAAATTTCCCATTGCTTTAGTATTGAAGTTTTTGGCGGGAAAACGATCCAAGATGGCCGAGAAACCGTTCATCCGACCATTTCGAAAATGGCAAATTTAAAATCAGAATAACTTAAAACCTATATAAAACCGATTTCTGCTTCAAAATCCAACAAATAAAAATATCTAATATGGCCGCCAAACACGCTACATTTTGATTGGTCCATGGCAGCTATGATTTTTTAGTTATCAACTTCCCTTAGTTCCTAATCATACCTGTCAAATATCAGCCAGATCCGTTCAGCGGTCCTGGAGTAGTCTTCGCAAAAACTAGGTCATCCAAGATGGCCGCCAAACTTTTTGGCCAATCAAGTTCCTTGAACAAACTTCGTTCAGCTCTTTCCATAGATCATATTTCACGAGCTTTGAGCCCCAAGCAGTTTCGGAGATTTTTAAAGATATTTGTACAAAACAGCCAAAAGCCCAGATGGCCGCTGGCCATGGCCGATCGGCTTCGTTTGAACACTCTTGAATCTCTATATGCTAAGGACTCTTCCTGCCGAATACAACTGAAATCGGCCCAGTCATTCTTGAGAAGACATTTTAAATTTCCCATTGATTTAGTATGGGAGTTTTTGACGGGAAGATGATCCAAGATGGCCACCAAACCGTTTATCCGAGTTTCAAAAATGGCAAATTTGAAATCAGAATACCCAAAAGCCTATATAAAACCAATTTCGGCCTCAAAATGCATCAAAATAAAAAAGCCAATATGGCCGCCAAACATTACATTTTGATTGGCCCACAGTGGCCATGTTTTTTTTACGTAGCAGTTTTGGTGGTCAATTTCGCGAAAACTAGGTTATCCAAGATGGCCACCCAACTATTTGGACAATCAAGTTTCCTTGAACAAACTTGGTTCAGCTATTTCTCTAGATGATATTTCATGAGTTTTGAATCGATCTGACAACCAGTTTCAGAGCTTTGGATCCCTATTCCCTAAGGATCCTTCCTGCCAAATATAATCAAAATCGACCCAGAGGTTCTTGAGAAGTCGTTTAAAGAAGAAGTTGATGGACGACGGGCAGACAGTCACTACGGCATAAGCTCACTTGGGCCATTCTGGCCAGATGAGCTAGTAAAATATAGTACAGCTCAGAAATATTCTATCAAAAACAAAAACATGTTAGTCAGTAACAGATGTTCTGTTCTGTATTCCGATCCAATGGACCTTTCCATTTTTTGCTATGCCCCGCCCATCACAAGCTAAGCTCCACCCACACCTCGCCATGTTGGGATTGATCGATCCCTATATGCCCTAGCTATCAATTTCCTGAAAACTATACAGGGAAAACTGTTGAATATTTTGTAACTAATTTGACTGGGTGCTGTTACTGCCTATGGCAGCAACAGCACCCAGTCAAATTAGTTTCAAAATAGTTAACAGAATATTTATTAAAGAGTAAAAGCAAACAATTTGTACAACAACGCATAGACCGTCTTCAAATATGCGTTCGTGACGTACTTATCGACGTCATTCATGACGTCATTCATTATGATGTCATTGTACACATTACACAGTTCATATGACGTCATATGATGGGTGGGTACTCTGGAAAGGTGAATTGTCTTCAAAATATTGAACACAACAGTTTACTTTGTTTTTGGAAACACATTACGTTATTTCTGAGAGCTTGTTCCTGTACCTGATTTTGTGAAGATAACCATGACATTAGTTTTTGTTCTGAATATTTTCTTCACTTCCTTGATGTCATCCACCTCAGAGATGAGGGTCTTCTTCTGTTTGGCACCATCCTTTAGAGGTATCAGCATCTGTAAATACAATGTCATAATGCCAATGACTCAGATTCATGGTCACACAGTCTTGTCAAGTAGGGGTCTTGCACAATACACGTATAACAGTAACAAATGCAGAAATATTATAAAGAAACACGTAACCTTTTAACACTCATACCAGCCAAAAATGGCTTCTGCAGTGGTCTTGGTAAGACATTTTCTGAGCAAATTGAAATTTTGAAAATTTTCATAAGAAATTTGAGAGTTAAAGGGTTAACAGTGCATAGCTGTATCTGGTATCACATCTCAATCTGAATAGCTGTATCTGGTATCGCATCTCAATTTGCTACACATATCTAGGGAGTTGCTATACATTCTGCAACATGCATAGCTGTATCAGGTATCGCATCTCAATTTGAATAGCTGCATCTGGTATCGCATCTCAATTTGCTACACATATCTAGGGAGCTAGGGAGTTGTTATACATTCTGCAACATGCATAGCTGTATCAGGTATCGCATCTCAATCTGAATAGCTGTATCTGGTATCGCATCTCCATTTGCTACACATATCTAGGGAGTTGTTATACATTCTGCAACATGCATAGCTGTATCAGGTATCGCATCTCAATCTGAATAGCTGTATCTGGTATCGCATCTCCATTTGCTACACATATCTAGGGAGTTGTTATACATTCTGCAATATGCATAGCTGTATCTGGTATCGCATCTCAATTTGCTACACATATCTAGGGAGTTGTTATACATTCTGCAATATGCATAGCTGTATCTGGTATCGCATCTCAATTTGCTACACATATCTAGGGAGTTGTTATACATTCTGCAACATGCGTAGCTGTATCTGGTATCGCATCTCAATTTGCTACACATATCTAGGGAGTTGTTATACATTCTGCAACATGCGTAGCTGTATCTGGTATCGCATCTCAATTTGCTACACATATATAGGGAGTTGTTATACATTCTGCAACATGCATAGCTGTATGAGCTAGTAAAGGCTTAGCTATCGGAGGACGAATATTGCCTAGACCTCTAATAAAAACTATTAAAGGTCTTAGTGTCCATGACATCGGCATACAGAAGGCAAGGAAGAGACGATGCCAGAGAAAATCTATATCGCCTAACCGAATTAGCTGATAAATGGAAGGAATCAAAGAGATATGTTAAAAGTCTAATACTTGGGGAATAGAAACAGAATCGGGCACGAGACCTTGGTCTGAACACCATTCTCCAAAAATTTTAAGTCGACACTTGTAAACTCTGCGGTTCGACTCTCTTCTGGAAGAATCGATAATTACTGGAGATCTTGAAGAAACTTTATTCTTGTAGACTTCTCCAAACACACAGACTGAAGATTTCTGGGTTTGGATGAAGACAAAGACCTCTTACTTGAGACGAGGTAAGTCTACCAGGAGATCTAGAAGGTCTACAAACCCAATCCTCTTTGGCCAAAGGGAGCTATAAAAGAATCTCGCAGATTTGTTCTTTGACATTCTTCAACACTAACCAGAGCTCTAGACAACATTTTCAATAATTGGGTGATTCACTCTTAGAAACTTTGTAAATTGGGTTTCTTTGGAATTTAATTGGGTTATACATTATTAGCAAGAGAACTGAAATTAATTGGGTGGTTTTCTATTTCAGTACTCATGATGTTAAAATTTAATTGAGTGATTGGCAATTTTTATTGGGTGAAAACGCAAAAACCCTGCTTTATCTAGAGCTCTGACACTAACGGAATCAAAATCGTTGGAGGGAACGCATAGACGAACATTCCTGTCCAGGACTGAGACAGGGCATCCACCGCCAGGGATTGACCGTCCGGAAAAAGAGACATGTAAGAGGAGATCTGAACATTCAGAGATGTCGCAAACAGATCTACCAGAGGACGATCCATAAGACTGAAAATCGCTTTGACAACTGATCTCATTAACTGCCAATGTGTGTGGGCGAATTTGCTGGGACGTGGCAGTTGGTCCGCCAGAAAATTCAGACTGCCTGAGACATGAGGAGACACTAGAAGAATCTGATTATTGCGACACCATAAGAGAAGGTTCCACACTTCTAGACAAAGGAGGGATGACCTTGTACCCCTCTGCCTGTTGATATAAGAGACCACTGTCGAATTGTCCGACTGAATCAAGACTTTGAGACCTATCACAAGATCTGAGACCATAAAGGAGAGCCTTCTTGACACCACACAATTCCAGAATGTTGATATGAGCTGTCGACTCCTCCAGGGACCAAAGACCGGAAACCGACGGAGTCCCAGACCGCTCCCCATCCCTCCTGAGAAGCGTCTGTGAAGATAATCGCCTGAGGGGAGGACTTTACCAGTGGAACACCCATCAGAAGCAGACAACGGTCTTTCCAAAAATCTAGAAGAGGAATCAAGTGTTCTCTGATGGGAATCTGATGGTAAATAGAGTGAACCGACTGCTTCCAAAGGGACATTAAATACATTTGGAAGGGACTTCTCATCAGCGCCGCCCATGGAATAACATTCTCTACGCTGACCATCAAACCTGTCACTCTTAGCAGAAATCTTGCTCAGACCACGGAAGACGAAGACAGGATTTCCATTTCCACTGATAAAGCCTCTATTCTTGGATCTGAGGGGAAGACTAGACACTGGGCCAGCTCGAAAGAAACGCCTAGATGCGTGAAGATTTGAGAGGGACCTAGGCTTGATTTCTTTAGATTTAAAATCCACCCTAGGTTGCATGCCAGACTGCAAACCTCTGCAAGAATTCCTGAGAGAATTGAAGAAGACTTACTTTACTAACCAATCGTCTATATAAACGTGGAGATGGATAGAACAACGGTGAAAATTTCTGAAAACATGAAAGAAGGCGTCATTTTGGTCGATGGAAATGACCACATACCCTGATCTAGACTGGAAATGATCTGGGAGATGGTCTCCATCTTGACTTGGGAGTAAGAATCATGATATTTAATCAGGACATACGCCCTTGTTAAAATAAAATTAATGCAGATGGGTCAGTCCATCTCAAATCAGCAAGTGGTCCCCACCTGACCATCTCAGAATTGCTTAATATTTTGTTTACAGCTACCTACACATATTTTAGGCGATTATACAAAATTATAGAGTCCAGTTTTACATACTTTTCAAAATATTGCAGTCTGAATAACATAGGGGTGGCGAAAATGTTACAGGGTTTTCGCACATGTTATTTTTTCCGCAACTTTCAAGTCCTAATATCTCCCTTATTATACATGCTAGCCATCTGAATCATTAATTCACTGCTATGTGTCTTACTGGAAAATGCAAAGAAATGCCAAATACCTTTATAAATCTTTATTTAATACTTTACCAAAAATGGCAAAATAATCTTCGACATTGTGCATTTTGCAACTTTTATCTGAGAATAAAACACAAACTGTCTGCAGTTAGGGCTTGCCTTTTCACATGCTTTATGTATCCATATAGATGAACATGCACAGGTGTTTGTAACCTCCTAAGTTTATAACTTTTAGAGATATGACTTGTTGAAAACAAGAAAATCTTCACGCATGTCAAGTTTCAGCTGCAAATATTATTAAGAGGGACAGGTGGCACACACTATTGCTATATATCAAAAGAAAGCATATGGTCTAGGCTTTAATTTGATACCTAGAACAACTTGCCCCTATGATTATTTCAGTGTGATACTAATTTAACAAAATAGGGTTATTTTGTCAATTCGCGAATGGTTATCATCCTAGACTTAATTCTGTAAAATAAATTTAAATATTACTTTAAAATGTTTAAGAAACAGGGTGATATATCTAATGAGACATGTTGCTAATATATCTTATTTTTACATTAATATTTATATTTAATACATGTAGATACGCACACAGTTTATATGAACATAATATAGCTTAGCAATTATGTACATATCTACAGACTAGAAAATGTCAAGAAATAAAATTTTACCTAATTTTCTTGTGTCAGTGTTATATTTTCATACCTGCAGCCCACTTACCAAGGAAACTCAATTTAAATCAAACTATTAACTGTCTGGTCATTAATATTTTCTTGTTTGTTTTTCAGATTGAGTGACTATGGCATCTAAGATGGCTGCCTGTACTATTGGCATGAACTGCAAAGATGACTGTCATAAACTGACTTACTGCAAAAAGACAGGCTTTGTGAAAATATGTGATTTATCACTTCAAGATAAAGACCTTATGTTTAAACGTTGTGACTTACAACAGAATATGACAGTAACTCAACAAAGTACAGTATGCTTGCATCATAAAAAGTTGTACCTAGACAAATATGAATTCTTAGAAAAGAAGTGCTGTGATCCATATTCTGTTCATGGTCAGCCAGTCAGAGGAAACTTACGTACCTTGAATACCACTGCAACTGAGAAACTAAATAAAACCACAGGGAATAACATTAAACCCGGTCAAAAGTTATGTCCAAAGTGTATGATAAAATTTTCATTGGATACTAAACCTGTTGCAGAACTTACAGATGATGATAATTTAGAAAGTGATTCATATGACACAGATCAGAGTGATGGCAAGCATGCAAGTCAACTAAATACCAGCATAACCTCACTTGGATGCTCTCCCCTCAAAATAAAGGTCAGCCAGAGAGATATGGTTGGTTATGGTAAACGCAAACTAGCCCAAGCAGAGACTGCCATGAAATATCAGCTTGCCAAAAATTTGAAAGTAGCGCCAGATGATTTGGTAAAGAAGACACCAGTTTGTCAGCAATGTACAGATCTTAAAGAACTTATTTTATGTATGAAGCAAAAATGTAGTGTGTCAAATAGACAAAAGCAAATACAAATACTGACAATGGCACCTCCAAGCTGGCCACTTGAGAAGACTGCTACAGAATTTAATGTGACAAAGTATGTGGTTAGGAAAGCCAGAGAGTTAAAAAAACAACATGGCATTCTTGCGGAACCCTCAACCAAGAAGGGAAATGAATTAACAGAAGATGTTAAGAAACAAGTGACCGTGTTTGATGAAAGTGATGAATACTCTCGTTTGTGCCCTGGAAAAAAGGACTACCTTTCAATAAAAATTGATGGAAATCGTATACACAAACAAAAGCGCCTGCTCTTAGCAAATTTGAATGAACTGTACGTAGCATTTAAACAAAAGTATGAATCCTGAAAAATAGGGTATAACAGTTGGGGCCAGAGGCACCCATTCTCTGTGCATCTGTGAGATCCACCAAAACGTGAAACCTTTGTTAGCTGCAGTTGGTGAACTAAAACTGGAATACACTTCATTAATGTCGCTTGTTGTTTGTGACATTCATTCCAGAGACTGTATGATACACCGCCGTAGCCAGTGCCCAGGAAAAGATGCCCTGCATACACATATAACAGAGCTTATCCACAATCAAATGGAAATGGATGAAGATGATGTCATTAATTTTAAACAGTGGGGGCATACTGATCGGACTTCCATTGTTACTAGACTGGAATGTGTGCCAGACTTCATCAATCTGCTGTGTGACCAACTTGATAATCTGACAACCCACCATTACATTGCAAAAGCACAAGCTGCATACCTTTCTAGCTGCAAAGAGACATTACATGAACATGATAATACAATGTTAGTATTGTTAGACTTTGCAGAGAATTACTCCTTTATAATTCAGGATTCCATTCAAGGATTTTATTGGGATAACAAGCAAGCAATGTTGCATCCGTTTGCTGTTTATTACTCCAAAGACGGCATGCTGTGTAAGCCTTTATCTCTGTGTGTAATCAGTGATTGTATGCAACATGACACAGTAAGTGTGTATGTGTTCATTAATGTTGTGGTAAAATACCTTAAAGAAATGCTGCCTCATGTTAAGCATGTAAAGTACTTTAGTGATGGGTGCGGAGGACAATATAAAAACTATAAGAATTTCCGCAACCTGTGTCTACATTCACAAGATTTTGGTTTATCAGCTGAGTGGCATTTCTTTGCAACAAGCCACGGTAAAAGTGTTTGTGATGGAATTGGAGGAACAGTTAAGAGACTTGCTGCAAGAAGCAGCCTGCAACACACCACAGACAATCATATTCTTACACCGGTAGAATTATATGAGTGGTCACAATCTAATGTTCATGGTATCACTTTCTTTTATGTATCACTCACTGATGTGGAACAGCATCGCCCTAGTCTACTAAAGCGTTTCGCAAATGCAGGTACGATTCCTGGAACAAGGAGCCATCACTGCTTCATTCCCACCAGTACTAGTGAGTTACGCATTAGTAGAATATCTGCTGATGAAAACGGTGCCAGTACGAAAGTGAGCGTCTCAGGCACAGAAACGTCTCTAAACTTTCAACCAGGACAGTATGTAGCCACGGTTTATGATCAGAACTGGTATCTTGGAAACATTGTAGAGATATCGGAGGAGCATCAAGATCTTCTGATTAACTTCATGCAGGCAAAAGGTCCAGCAAGATCATTTTCTTGGCCACGAAGACGAGATGAATGTGCTGTTCCAATTGATCATATTCTCTGTGCAGTGACAAACCTTACCACAATAACTGGTCGTCAGTATAAGTTGGATCAGGACACAATGACACAAATTACAGAGTGTTTCAGAACATTTTCTGCTACCAAGTTTCTGTCGTAAATAACTTCTGTTACATGTAAGCAACTGTACTATGCTAGTATGCTGACTACCTCCTTGTACATAGTTAGCAACAGAAAGAGAAAGCCTAAACATGATTGATATACAAGATACAATTACATATAATTTAGTGAAGTTACCTTAATGCAGCTTTAATCCTGAGCACACTAGCATTAACATTCTCTTGTTTTTGGCATTAACAGATTTGGAAAACAATTTCCTTAGATGATAATGATGATGTTTAAGGCAGCAGCATCTTCTGAGAAAGTTGTTTACAAAAGTGGCATCAATTTAACCTTGTTTTAAATTGGAAATTTTTGAAAATTTTGACATTAGTGCTAAAGATTTATATGGAAGCAGTGTTACATACTTATTACTTTAAATTTGTTCTTGAATATTCAATCCACTTTGAAGTATTTCCGAAGTAATTACTGAGTTATGCATAATTAATCAATCGCGAATTGACAAAATAACCCTATTTTGTTAAATTAATATCACACTGAAATAATCATAGGGGCAAGTTGTTCTAGGTATCAAATTAAAGCTTAGACCATATGCTTTCTTTTGATATATAGCAATAGTGTGTGCCACCTGTCCCTCTTAATAACATTTGCAGCTGAAACTTGACATGCGTGAAGATTTTCTTGTTTTCAACAAGTCATATCTCTAAAAGTTATAAACTTAGGAGGTTACAAACACCTGTGCATGTTCATCTATATGGATACATAAAGCATGTGAAAAGGCAAGCCCTAACTGCAGACAGTTTGTGTTTTATTCTCAGATAAAAGTTGCAAAATGCACAATGTCGAAGATTATTTTGCCATTTTTGGTAAAGTATTAAATAAAGATTTATAAAGGTATTTGGCATTTCTTTGCATTTTCCAGTAAGACACGTGGCAGTGAATTAATGATAAAAATTTCAGATGACTAGCATGTATAATAAGGGAGATATTAGGACTTGAAAGTTGCAGAAAAAATAACATGTGCGAAAATCCTGTAACATTTTCGCCACCCCTATGTTACTCAAACTGCAATATTTTGAAAAGTATGTAAAACTGGACTCTATAATTTTGTATAATCACCTAAAATATGTGTAGGTAGCTGTAAACAAAATATTAAGCAATTCTGAGATGGTCAGGTGGGGACATTTCTGGAAATTTGCTGATTTGACACGGAATGACCCAGATTTGAATTTTACTAAGATTTAATGACAGGGTAGGAAAACCTACCCTAGGCTGAATGCTCTCATGTATGTATAAATTCCTTAGAATTAACATAATTCACAAAGAAAACTAACATGATAAAGACCAAATTGTCAATTGAAAGGACCAGAGGAGACAAGAAAGAAAAATTAGAAGAGGAAAGAGAGGAAGGTCTATAAAAATCTTGTCCTTAAAAGGAAGATAAAGAGTCTAAGCAATCCACAGTGAGCCAGGGACCAGTCATCCGAAGAGACCCCGACTGGACAAAATCTCCTCAGCCCTGACCGACTAGGGAATAGAAGAATACAAGAAGGATTAGGAGATGGAAAAGAAAAGGATGAGAAGAGACACCAGAGGCCATAGAATCAATAGTTCAAATGGAAAGAGGAGAGCAAGGCCTCTTGGAAGCTAGAAGAGCAGAAAACTGTAAAGAATCAGAAAAGGAAAAAGATTGATCAGAAGGAATGTGAACAGATACAACATCCTGACCTGAGGACCTGAATCCACTACAACTGATCTAAGACATTGGCATTAGCATAAGCACCAGGCTTATGGACGTCAGCCTCAGCCTCCGCCACCACGGCTTGAGGGTTATGCCTGTCACCCTCAAGTCTAATGTGGGTTTGAGCCGGTGCACTACACGAGCTCACCTTCGACAGCTTATTTGCTCTAATTAATTGCTCTTTATTCTTAATTCATTCACTAGCCCGGAAGTACGTCTCAACCGGAAGCAGAAGTCAGAAGAGCTTATTAGTCATACCGGAAACGGTCGGAATGGAAGTAAGAACCGGATTTTGAAGACCTGAATGTCCTGCAAAAACGGAAGACAAACCGGAAATGGATGGAATGGAAGTAGCACAGAAAAATGGAAGTAAACCCGAGTCCCAAGGACCCGAATCCACCCAACGGAACCGGAAGAACTAGCAAAACTAGATTGCGGACTACAGCTATAGGCGACCTATGAAGAATCTTGACGACCGGTATGACCGAAAAAAAAATTTTGCCAATAGTATAAGCACCAGGCTTATGGACGTCAGCTTCAGCCTCCGCCACCACGGCTTGAGGGTTATGCCCGTCACGCTCAAGTCTAATGTGGGTTTCACCCGGTGCACTACACGAGCCCACCTTCGAGAGCTTAGTCGCTCTAGACTTCTGCTTAAGAGACCTGAATACTTGCATTAATGTTAGAGGAATCGGTTTCCCCCATTTGCGGGAACGCCCGCTAGCCCTCGGCCTATCGTCAGAATCAGAAGAAAATTCCTGTTTCTTGGCCTCTATGATGGCAGAAGATTTCCCTTTCTCCGAGATCTAACAATACTCACCATTCTATTACTTCTGATATACAGCTGGCCCTGACAGCTGGCTCTAGGACTATAGACTTAGTAAGCTTTACCGACTCCTGGAACCGGGTACTCGGCTCCCAACTGCCGAGTACCCGTCTGCCATGAAGCTCATATTGTTTGCATAGCCACCAAACAAGAGAAACCCATGCCTTGCCTCCGTGGGGCTGGGAGGCTGGGTCCGTAATAGAATGGTGAGTATTGTTAGATCTCGGAGAAAGGGAAATTGAAATTTCCTTCATTCTCCTTCGATCAATACTCACCATTCTATTACTTCTGATATACACCAGATTTGGTCAGTAACCTGGTGGGAAGGGGCAAGCCATAACTGCTACTTTTGCCACTTGGAGAAAGAGCTAGACTTAAACTTGATTAAAGGAGACCTAAAAGGACCATCAAGTTAACGGAACCGAATCACATTCGCATCACTGCCCCCCCCCCCTTTTTTTCTCCTAAGAAAAGGGAGAGAACTCACGAACATGCATCTCGCCTGAAAACACAAATATGCCAAGAGGGTTAACTGCTCTTTGCATATATATATATATATGTATTATCCTGGGAATGAGCATGAATATATAAGATGAATGAACATGATATATAGACATAATACAGAAAACTCTCAATCTTGAATTACCTAATGATATTTGGATTCCAGACGTAGCCTCCAACCATTCACTTGTCCGGCCATCAGTGACACAATCTGGTTGACATCCTCTCGCTCGACCATGTCTGCTTCTTAATTCTTTCTTACAAATGCCAAAAAAGGGAGAAGAGCAGTGTGGTCATATAACTATCGTTTCAAAACAGCTAAAGCGAGTGGGTTGGCGGAGTCTGACACATCCCTCATATAGTAATCTATGAAAGAGGACTCACAGTGCCATTGCGCAACAGCCATGATGTCCTCTAACGGAACACCATTGTACAGGGCGGTCGAGGCGGCTATTCCTCTAACATCATGTGCCCTTGCGCATTACACCTGGTGCCCAGTCGCAATCTCATGGGTAGTCCGAATGCATTCGACTACCCAACGAGAGATAGAATCCATGGATGCGGCGCCATATGGCTTCTTATGGCAGATCCACAGATGTCTATCATTCGACCGTAACGAGTCTGTCCGTTTTCTGTACTTAGTCAGAGCACGGACTGGGCACCAGACACTGGCATCACGATCAAACCTTGTTAGTTTCGGTATAATGATCGGTTTGCCGGGATATTTCAAAGATTGATTCTTTGACATAAACTCTGCTCTTGGCAGTAGACGCAGACCCTCTCAGGAGACAATAAATCGGTCCCTCTCCCGTGAAAGTGCATGGATCTCACTGCGCCTTCTAGCTGAGGAAGCTGCCAATAGAAAGCCCGCCTTTAGCGTCAAATGCTTTAGACTAGCCGAACGCAACGGTTCGAAAGGGTGCTTGGCCAGCACATTAAGCACTAAAGATAGACTCCAGGCTGGAATGACTACCGGTTGTCTCGGTCGGAGATTGCTCATTCACTTCACCATCACATTCAACTGGGCCACCTCTCGACTATCCCTGTTGGCTAGACAAGGGATAACTGATGCCAAAGCTGACTTGTATCCAGCAATTGTGACAGGAGCTAGTCCTGAAAAGAACAGCTCACAGAGAAAGTCTGCTATTTGCTGAATAGTGGATTGAAAGGTATCAATACCCTTTTCTTCACACCAGTCTGCAAATCTGTTAACCTTGTTGTTATATGACTTGAAGGTTGACCTCCTTCTCGAAGCTGCGATGAAATCTGCAGCTTGTCGAGAAAAGCCTTCCGACGTGGAACGTTGTTTGATAACATCCACGCAGTCAATTTGAACATTTCGGTACGCTCGTATAGGAAGCGTCCCTTGGCCTGGGAGATTATGTTCGGAATCTCGGGTAACTGCACTGGGTTTTCCACCAGCAGATCTAGAAGATCCGTGAGCCACGCCCTGCTGGGCCAAAATGGTGCGATTAGCAGGACCAGGCACGGTTCCTCCCTGACCTTCACCAATATCTTCGGTAGAAGAATGGTGGGTGGGTAGGGCTGCGCGGTTTGGCTTACAGCCATATCGGTTTCGATATGACTTTTCATATCGGTTTTAACCGAATATCGGTTTTATGGACATTAAACCAAAAATTTAAATGATAAAAAATAGCACGAAAACTATGTATTTTCACGCTCTGATACAGTCGTTTAAAGCGTTTTAAAAACGGTTTTACGCCTTTAAAGCTTAATATACCTTATAATATCCATCATCGCGGGAGTGAAATTATTAATTAAACCGCCTAAATATTAAGCACAGTTAAATAAACATCGTTTATTTTGTCAAAATTAATCATAAATCAGTAAAACAGGTTGCCAAAAGACGAAGCCTAATCACGTAATTGTAATTAATTATGATGTAATTATCTCCCTTTCTTCTTTCATTTCCAATTCGGCCCAAGGACGAAATCATGCCTTGAAGAAAATACTAACTGTAATATTGCGAACGCGAATTTCATTAAGTTAAAATGATATTGTGTATAGAAGATAACATTTTAAAAACGGTTTGAGTAATAATTTTATTTAAAATTATAGCCTAATCAGCAAAATGTATTCAGCATTATATTTTTTGGCGAGATTTTTATGCATACGGGCGATTTAGTTTTGGGATGACTTTGCTTTATGTTAATTAGCCGGTGACGTAAATAAAATGGATGCCGTTGTTTAGAAATGTTTTCCCCGATACAAATTTCAATGACAAATTCCCGCGTTAGTATTGTGTTTTATATTGCAAATTTATCTGAGACTATCAGAGAAAAGACGAGTGGATATTTATTTAATTAATTCGCTGCTTGATTTCACTCGGCGTACAGCGAGTTACATGGAGTTACATAATATGCGCAATTGGGGCCACGTTCAATTATTAGTTGCCCCGAACGTAGCTTAATGGAAAGTTTGGCCATTATTATTCATTACGGTTTTCATGCTCGTTAGTATCTTTTATTTTTAACAATCCTGATACGAAAAACCGAAAATATGTTCATATTCGGTTTTTCGATATTTATTTTTTATAATCGGTTATGAAACCGTCAGTGCGAGATATCGGTTTTAAATATGGTATCGGTATATCGCGCAGCCCTATGGGTGGGTACGCGTAAGCGTGCATCCCTCTCCAGCTTATCGCCAGAGCGTCTATCGATGGCATTTGGATCTGGAATCGGCGAGACATAAGTCATAATTTGAGCATTTTCCCTTGTGGCGAACAAGTCCACGTTGGGTTTGCCCCAATACTCGAAGATCCTTTGTAGAACTGGAGGGTTGAGAGACCATTCTGTTGGCAGAATTCTCTGTCTGCGAGACAAAGCATCGGCCAGAATGTTCAATCACCCAGGAATGTGAGCTGCTTTCAAAACAACCGAGTAATTCCTGCACCATTGAATCAAGTGCCACACTTTAATACACAGCGTGGGTGACTTGGTCCCGCCTTGGCGATTTATGTATGATATTACTGTCGAGTTGTCCGACCGTATCAATATCGCATTGCCCCTGACCTTTGGAATAAACCTTTCCAATGCCAGTTCCACTGCCATCATTTCCAACAGATTGATATGCAGCTGGCTCTCCTGGAGAGTCCATGTGCCCGAGACCTGGTGTTCTCACAGGCAGGGCCACCCCCCCCCCCCCATCCCTCCAGCGATGCATCCGTGTACACGGACAGCTGGGGTGGGGTAGGTGCAGCGAAACTCCTACTGGGAGATTCTGACGCTTTTTCCACCATACAAGATGCGACATTATTGGCTCCAAAACTGACACCAGCTTTGACAGGGGTTCTGTTCTCTGTTTCCACAGAGACATCAGATACAACTGGATAGGTCTTCGCATCAGAGCAGCGTACAGGATTACCTGCTCCATGGAGACCATCATGCCCAGCATCTGAAGAAACTGCCTCGCCTGAATGTGGTTTCCCAATCGAAAACTCTTGAGGATGGCTAACAGAAACACCACTCTGGGCTCTGACGGGTAAACCCTGCCCTCCTCGAGATCGAATCGCATCCCTAAATAAACGAACTGTTGAGTCGGTGTCAACTCGGATTTCTCCTTGTTGACTATCCAGCCTAGATCTGAAAGCAACTTCAGAGTCAGAGCAGTATTCACCTCTAACCTGGCTGATGTGTCTGCTTTGATCAGCCAATCGTCTATGTAGGTGTGTAACGTCACGTTCTCTTTTCTGAGAAACGCTGTCACCGCAAGGACCACTCTTGTGAAAACCCTTGGAGCTGTCGACAGGCCGCACGGGAGGACTATAAACTCCCATACTTGATTTTGAAACGCAAATCTCAGAAACCTGTGACAACTCCTGTTCATTGGAATGTGGAAATATGCATCTTTCAGATCGATCGATACACACCACATTCCTTTCCTCAACCCTGCCATTACCGACCTCTGCGTTTCCATCTGGAACCGAGGCGTATGGATAAACCAATTTAATGGCCTGAGATTGAGTACGGGTCTCCATCCCCCTGTGCTCTTGGGGACAAGGAACATGTTTGAATAGAAGCCTGGAGTGTTCCGGTTTGCTGGTTTTATTGCTCCCTTCAGAAGCAAACCTGACACTTAGTTTTGAATGGCTTCTAACTTGTCTGGTTCCCTTGGTACGGGTGTCCAGACAGGTGCCAAAGACAGATTATGTGGTGGAAAGTCCGACCACTCCGGCATGTACCGCTGGGATAACCAGCCCAGGACCAGACTGTCTGACGTCACACCTCGCCAAGCCTCGACGAAATGCATGAGCCTTCCACCCACTATAGACGCCTCAACGCCTAATGGAGGTGTCTGGCTTGCGATCCGCTCCCCCTCCTCTTGATGAGAGAGAGAGCACCATTTTGGTCTTGGCTTGGCCGGTCTAACTGGCACCGCTGTTCCTGTCGCACAGGTGTGGTCCAGGCAGATACAAAGGGAGCTCTCGTACCCTCAGGTACGATCCGCTCCCTTCTTTCCGCCCTTTGAGGACTTACCCTTCCCCTTCCCGCCTCTCGGGCGATCAGGAGCAACATTGGGGAGGGTAGGAGCCTCCACAATCTTCTTGGATTTCTTCGCCGGAGGCGGCTGAGAAAACCCCGAAGAAGCAGAAGCAGCACCAGGCTTAGCTTTCGCTTTGCCTTTGTGCTTTTTCTGCTTCTTAGAAGGTTGCATGGTCAGCTGCTTAGCTACAGCCCCTAGTGCATGCGCCTGACGCACTAGCTCTAGCTGCAGGTTCACCGCCAACTGATTCTGCACAATGCTAGCCGTGTCTTCTAAGATGACCCGCACCTAGCCACCAAAGATGCTAGGGCCTGTCAGGGGCGTCCCAAGAAGACGCTCCCTGATGGCCGTAGCTGGACGCATATGGGCAAGAACCATCTGCCTCCTAGACTTGGTTACACGCGCCTGCACCCTTGCCAATGCATCCATAGACAGCAGCAGGCCGTCATTGACGCACGAAAGCCGCAGACGGGTCTACCCTGGCTAGCCAAGCCAGAGCCTCAGACCAGTCCGTCTCTGAGGAGGACACTCCCGTGAACACGTCACCCGTTGACATGTTCACGGTCCTACCAGCAACGGCCCCTAGCCGGGAGGCCGTTGCTGACACGCCAGGAACTCTGGTACCGTACGGTTCCGCTGCCACCCCATGGAATGCACCAGTCGATGGAGTAGGCCCGCACGGAAAACCGTGTGGACACGTAGCGGTCGCGGAACCGTCGCGAAACACGGGCGCCAACGGCACCCCATGTCTGGTCGCCGGACCAGGCGAGATAGGTGAGTACCACGTCTGGCCCTGCATACCCGTCACCGTGTCGGTTGGCGGCAAACCAACCATCACGGGACCGGTGCCCGGTACCAGATTGGCCTCAACCACGGGCGGAGCCGCTGCCCTGGCTTGCGCCAAGCCAGACAGATGGAGGGCGGTTCCGTCCAGGACGGAATCGACCTCCATATTCTCCACCCGTGGCATCACAGGCCGCAGCAACTTCTCCTCCTCGGCCTCCTCATCTTCAGACCCCGAAGAGTCATCACTAGACTAGGATCCATGCCTGACGGACCGGCCACCGCTACTGGACCACCCCCGCAGAGAGATAGAACTCATCAGGCTGGAGCCCGACGGGACTGCCAGGGAGCCGTACGAGACGTCTCCCTCGGTGGCCAGTCCAGAACCCTGTCCAAGGACAGGGTCTGAATCAAACATGGGGAGAGACTGCCCTACAACTTTCGGCAGCAGGGACGACACCAGCGTGGGCAGAACGTACGCCCCCCCCCCTCGGTGGCCAGTCCAGAACCCTGTCCAAGGACAGGGTCCGAATCAAACATGGGGAGAGAGAGACTGCCCTACAACTTTCGGCAGCAGGGACGACACCAGTGTGGGCAGAACGCTATGCAGGAAGCCATGCATAGCCGGACCAAACCATGCCTGCGGTGCCATCTCCGCCACCTCCGGTTGCAGACGTGGAGCGCCCCCAAGGGCCGAAACGGACGCTCCACGATTTGCTTTCGGACCGCCTGACCCCGCGTCAGACCCTGCCAAGTCCTTCTGGGCAAGGAACTTCAACATCATGTCAACCGATCACACTGCACATACATTAAACCTATTGTCAAGGTTACATTTCGTACATCGAAAACAGACATGGTCTTTAAACAGAACCCGAACGAATTTGTTGCACTCGTCACACGATGGCGGGGCTGGCTTGGCCTATAAATAAGCACAAACCTACAATAAACAAGCGGAGCGAAACAGAGACGGAAGGCAGACAATTAATTTTCAAATATTTTGACCATAAATTTACTGTAGCCCTCCCGCACCCCACCCCGCAACGTTACAGCAAAGATCGCATTAATTATGACGACAAGAACGAAGCGGCCAATAATACACCCATACACTGATCCTCAAGGATGCATCACGGAACCAGGAATCATATCGCATAGCATTCGGGGTAAATTTACTAATAAATATAAATTATACTCCTAACGAAGGCCAAAACGATATGTGAAGAAACAACAAAATGTAAACAAACTGCTGTAGCACACGGTAAAACCGCAGACCACACATCTAAATCAAGAATTTTGAAACCACTGATCATTGCAAACAGATCGTGATAACACGCAAACTTGAAGTTTTCTGGTACCAATTTTAGTATGCAGCACCTAGAATCAGATGCGCGAATTAATGAAACATTTTCTTCACATAAACATCTGAGACACACGAGTGTGACGTCACCCGCTCGGATCTTACGGAGAACGACGTCAGCTGATATTCGTGTTAAAACACCGTAGGCCAACACCTATTTTCATATCTGCTGATCGCGTGTTGGGGTTTAAAGAAGGCGATCATCCGGCATATTTCGTTGTTAACACACGTCCCAGATTCTTTGGGGTTAGAAATTGGAACATGCGACACAAACGAAATTTCAAAGACCTAAGTCTTTTTAATTATGTAATAACATGGAATTATACAACCTGGTTATCATCGGCGGCATCCATGTTAATCCAAATATCCTTTAGAGAACGCACAAGCTATCACAATTAATCACAGAAAAAAAGACTTAGGTTTAACAATCTTAAGACTTCGCAACTGCAGTTGGGAGCCGAGTACCCTGTTCCAGGAGTCGGTAAAGCTTACTAGGTCTGTCTATAGTCCTAGAGCCAGCTGTCAGGGCCAGCTGTATATCAGAAGTAATAGAATGGTGAGTATTGATCGAAGGAGAATGCAGGAAATGTCAATTTCCCTTTCTCCGAGATCTAACAATACTCACCATTCTGTTACTTCTGATATACAGCTGGCCTTGACAGCGACTCTAAGATTATAGACTTAGAAAGCTTTACCGACTCCTGGGAACCGGGTACTCGGCTCCCAACTGCCGAGTACCTGTTTACCATAGAGCTCATATTGTTTGCATAGCCACCAAACAAGAGAAAACTATGGCTTGCCTCCGTGGGGCTGGGAGGCTGGGTCCGTAACAGAATGGTGAGTATTGTTAGATCTCGGAGAAAGGGAAATTGACATTTCCTGCATTCTCCTTCGATCAATACTCACCATTCTGTTACTTCTGATATACACCAGATTTGATCAGTAACCTGGTGGGAAGGGGCAAGGCATAAATGCTAATTTTGCCCCTTGGAGAAAGATTTTAGACTTCAAACTTGACTAACGGAGACCTAAAAGGACCGTCAAGTTCACGGAACCGAATCACATTCGCGTCACAGCACCCCCCCCCCTTTTTCCTCCTAAGAAAAGGGAGAGAACTAACGAACATGTATCTCGCCTGAAAACACCAATATGCCAAGAGGGTTAACTACTCCCTGCATATCGCTTGTATTAGCCTGGGAATGAGCATGAATATATAAGATGAATGAACATGATACATATACATAATACAAAAAACTCTCACTTGTTGAATTACCTTATGATAACAGGACTTCAGACGTACCGCCTCCAACCAATCACCGGTTCGGCCATCAGTGACACAATCTGGTTGACATCCTCTCGCTTGACCATGCCTGCTTTAGGTTCTTTTCTTACCAAAGTGAAAAAAGGGGAAAAGCAGTGTGGTCACTAACTATCGTTTCAAAACAGCTAAAGCGAGTGGATTGGCTGAGTCTGACACATCCCTCATATAGTAATCTGTAAATGAGGACTCACAGTGCCATTGTGCAACGGCCATGATGTCCTCTAACGGAACACCATTGTAAAGGGCGGTCGAGGCGGCTATTCCTCTAACATCGTGTGCCCTTACGCCCTGCACCTGGTGCCCAGTCGCCATCTCGTGAGTAGTCTGAATGCATTCGACCACCCAACGAGAGATAGTATCCATGGATGCGGCGCCATAAGGCTTTTTATGGCAGATCCACAGATGTCTATCGTTCGACCGTAACGAGTCAGTCCGTTTCTTGTACTTAGTCAAAGCACGGACCGGGCACCAGACACTGGCATCACGATCAAACCTGGTTAACTTCGGTATAATTGGTTCTTTGACATAAATTCTGCTCTTGGCAGAAGACGCAGACCTTCTCCAGAAACAATAAATCGGTTCCTCTCTGCCGAAAGCGCATGGATCTCACTGCGCCTTCTAGCTGAGGAAGCTGCCAATAGAAAGACCGCCTTTAGAGTCAAATGCTTTAGACTAGCCGAACGCAACGGTTCGAAAGGGTGCTTGGCCAGTACATTAAGCACTAAAGATAGACTCCAGGCTGGAATGACTACCGGTTGTCTCGGGCGGAGATTGCTCATTCCCTTCAACATCACGTTTAACTGGGCCACCTCTGGACTATCCCTGTTGGCTAGACAAGGGATAACTGATGCCAAAGCTGACTTGTATCCAGCAATTGTGACGGGAGCTAGTCCTGTAAAGAACAGCTCACAGAGAAAGTCTGCTATTTGCTGAATAGTGGATTGAAAGGTATCAATACCCTTTTCTTCACACCAGTCTGCAAATCTGTTAACCTTGTTGTTATATGACTTGAAGGTTGACCTCCTTCTCGCAGCCGCGATGAAATCAGCAGCCTGTCGAGAAAAGCCTTCCGACGTGGAACGTTGTTTGACAACATCCACGCAGTCAATTTGAACATTTCGGGACGCTCGTGTAGGAAGCGTCCCTTGGCCTGGGAGATTATGTTCGGAATCTCGGGCAACTGCACAGGATTTTCCACCAGCAGATCTAGAAGATCCGTGAACCACGCCCTGCTCGGCCAATACGGCGCTATTAACAGGACCAGACACGGCTCCTCCCTGACCTTCACCAATACCTTCGGTAGAAGAATGGTGGGTGGGTACGCGTACGCGTACGCGTGCATCTATCTCCAGCTTATCGCCAGAGCATCTGTATCGACGGCATTTGGATCTGGAATCGGCGAGACATATGTCATGATTTGAGCATTTTCCTTTGTGGCGAACAAGTCCATGTTGGGTTTGCCCCAATGCTCGAAGATCCGTCACAGAACTGGAGGGTTGAGGGACCATTCTGTTGGCAAGATTCTCTGTCTGCGAGACAAAGCATCCGCCAGAATGTTCAATCGGCCAGGAATATGAGCTGCTTTCAAAACAACCGAGTAATTCCTGCACCATTGAATCAAGTGCCACACCCTGATGCACAGGGTGGGCGACCTGGTCCCGCCTTGGCGATTTATATATGATACTACTGTCGAATTGTCCGACCGTATCAATATCACCTTGCCCCTGATCATCGGAAGGAACTCTTCCAATGCCAGTTCCACTGCCATCATTACCAACAGATTGATATGCAGCTGACTCTCCG
This sequence comes from Chaetoderma sp. LZ-2023a, assembly GCA_034401795.1. Classification (NCBI taxonomy): domain Eukaryota; kingdom Metazoa; phylum Mollusca; class Caudofoveata; order Chaetodermatida; family Chaetodermatidae; genus Chaetoderma; species Chaetoderma sp. LZ-2023a. Next base: position 18,314,502 of record CM067364.1, read on the forward strand.
GGAGAGTCCATGTGCCCGAGACCTGGTGTTCTCCCAGGCAGGCACCCCACCCCTCCAGCGATGCATCCGTGTAAACGGACAGCTGGGGGTGGGGTAGGTGCAGCGAAACCCCTATTAGGAGATTCTGACGCTGTTTCCACCATAGAAGATGCGATATTATCGGCTCCAAAACTGGCACCAGTTTTGACAGGGGTTCTGTTCTCTGTTTCCACAGAGACATCAGATACAACTGGATAGGTCTTCGCATTAGAGCAGCGTACGGGATAACCTGCTCCATGGAGACCATCAGGCCCAGCATCTGAAGGAACCGCCTCGCCTGAATGTGGTTTCCCACTCGAAAACTCCTGAGGATGGCTAACAGAGACACCACTCTGGGCTCTGATGGGTAAACCCTGTCCTCCTCGAGGTCGAATCGCATCCCCAAATAAACGAAATGTTGAGTGGGCGTCAACTCGGATTTCTCCTCGTTGACTATCCAGCCTAGATCTGAAAGTAACTTCAGAGTCAGAGCAGTATCCACGTTCAACCTGGCTGCCGAGTCTGCCTTGAGCAGCCAGTCGTCTATGTAGGTGTGTAGCGCCACGTTCTCTTTTCTGAGAAACGCTGTCACCGCAAGGACCACTCTTGTGAAAACCCTCGGAGCTGTCGACAGGCCAAACGGGAGAACTGTAAACTCCCATACTTGATTCTGAAACGCTAAATCTCAGAAACCTGTGCCAACTCCGATTCATCGGAATGTGGAAATATGCATCTTTCAAATCGATCGACACACACCACATTCCTTTCCTCAATCCCGCCATTACCGACCTCGGCGTTTCCATCTGGAACCGAGGCGTATGGATAAACCAATTTAATGGCCTGAGATTGAGTATGGGTCTCCATCCCCCCGTGCTCTTGGGGACAAGGAACATGTTTGAATAGAAGCCTGGAGTGTTCCGGTTTGCTGGTTTTATTGCTCCCTTCAGAAGCAAACCCGACACTTCCTTTTGAACGGCTTCTAACTTGTCTGGGTCCCATGGTATGGGTGTCCAGACAAGTGCCAAAGACAGATTCTGCGGCGGAAAGTCCCACCACTCCGGCATGTAACCCTGGGATAACCATCCCAGGACCAGACTGTCTGACGTCACACCTCGCCAGGCCTCGACGAAACGCATGAGCCTTCCACCCACCATAGACGCCTCGACGTCTAACGGGGTTGTCCGGCTCGCAGTCTGCCCCCCCCCTCTTTCTTAACGAGAGAGAGTGAGAACCATTTCGTTCTAGGCACGACGGGTATAACTGGCACCGCTGTTCCTGTCGCACAGGTGCGGTCCAGGCGGATATGAAGGGAGCTTGCGTACCCTCAGGTACGCTTCGGCCCCTTCTGTCCGCCCTTTGAGGCCTTACCCTTACCCTTCCCACCTCTAGGGCGGTCAGGAGCAACATTGGGGAGGGTAGGCGCCTCTACAAACTTCCTGGGTTTCTTCGCCGGCGGCGGCTCCGAGAACCCAGCCGAAACAGAAGTCGCAACAGGCCTGGCTTTCCCCTTGCTCTTATGCTTCTTCTGTTTCTTTGAAGGCTGTCCCGTTAGCGGTTTGCCCACAGCCCCTAGTGCGTGCGCTTGCCGCACTAGCTCTAGCTGTAGATTTACCGCTAACCGATTCTGCGCAATACTGGCGGTGTCCTCTAAGATGGCCCGCGCTTGGCCACCAAAGATGCTAGGCCCTGTCAGGGGCGTCCCAAGAAGACGTTCCCTGACTGCCGTAGCCGGACGCATATGGTCAATGACCATTTGCCTCCTGGACTTCGTCACTCGCACTTGCACCCTTGCCAATGCGTCCATTGACAGCACCAAGCCGTCATTAACACACGATAGCGCCACAGGTGGCACAGGGTGGCCTGCCCCCGCTTCAGCCCACACCGACTGAAGTAGACGATAAGAGTGATTGACAGCGCTCATCGCTGCCCTCACACCCTCATCGCATAGGGCCAGGACTTCTTCCTGGTGTACCTGGGACTTATCCACTAGTGCCGGACCGAGACCACCCGACCCGGCACTCTGGACGCCCAGTACCCATCGGTCATCCTCCGTGACCGACGGGACTACACCATACCTGTCGTATTCACCCCGCGGAATACGACATCTTGCCCGCACCTCCCTGGAGGCCGCAGGGAGCTGACCCTTGGTCATTAGTTGTTTACTATAAATAGCATCCAACAAATCAATGAACCGTGGATCCAGTCCCACTGACTGGATCCGGGATGCGGGCAAAATCCCCGTCCTAATCGACGCAAACGACGGACGGGGCGCATCTTCATCAGCCGTGGCCGAAACCACAGACGGGTCCACTCTGGCTAGCCACGCCAGAGCATCAGACCAATCTACCTCCGAAGAAGATACCCCCGCAAACACGTCACCCGTTGACGTGCTCACGGGTCTGCCAGCCACGGCCTCCCAGCAAGGAGCCACGGCTGACACGCCAGGCACTCCGCTACCACACGGTTCCGCCGCCACCCCATGAAACACTCCGGTCCATGGGGTAGGTCCGTACGGAAAACCGACCCGTAACAGTCGCGGAACCATAGCCGGACACGGGCGCCAACGGCACCCCACGTCCGGCTGCCGGACCAGGCGAGATAGGTGAGTACCACGCCTGGCCCGGCACACCCGTTCCCCTAACGGCTGGTGACAAACCAAGCCGCGCGGAACCAGTGCACGGTAACGGATTGGCCTCAGCCGCAGGTGGAGCCGCTGACCTGGCTTGCGCCAAACCAGACAAATGGAGGCCGGTTCCGTCCAGGACGGAATCAACCTCCATATTCTCCACCTGCGGCTTCACGGGCCGCAGCAACCTCTCCTCCTCGGCCTCCTCGTCTTCAGACACCGAAGAGCCGTCACTAGACGAGTCAACCGTGGAGCCGTCCTGGCGGACGGCTCCCACACCTGACGGACCGGCCACCGTTACTGGACCACCCGGAGGTGGCCGCAGAGAGACAGAACCCGTCTGGCCGAAGCCAGACGGGACTGCCAGGGGGCCGTACGAGACGGCCCCCTCGGTAACCAGTCCAGAATCCTGTCCGAGGACAGGGTCCATACCAGGCATGGGGAGAAACTGCCCCCCAACCTTTGGTAGCAGGGACGACACCAGCGTGGGCAGAACGCTATGCAGAAAACCCTGCATAGCCGGACCAAACCACGCCGGCGGTGCCATCTCCGCCACCTCCAGCTGGGGACGTGGAGCACCCCCACCGGCCGAACCGGGCGCTCCACGATTTCCTCTCGGACCGCCTGACCCCGCGTTAGACCCAGCCAAGTCCTTCTGGGCAAGGAACTTAACCATCGTTTCGACGGACCACACTGCACAAACATTACACCTATGATCTATATTACACAGGGCACACCTAAAACAGACATGGTCCTTGAACATTACACGGACAAACTTATGGCAGTCGTCACATGATGGCGGGGCTGGCTTGGCCTATAAAATAAGCACAAACCTACAATAAACAAGCGGAACGAGACCCGGATGGAAGGCAGACAATTAATTTTCAAATATTTTGACTCATAAATTAACCGTAACCTCCCCGCACCCCACCCCGCCACGTTACAACAACGATCGCATTGATTATGACGACAAGTACGCGGCGGGCACAACACACCCATAATAGATCCTCCAGGATGTGTAACGGCTCCAGGAATCATATCGCATAGCATTCAGGGTATATTTACTAATCAATATAAATTATACTCCTAACGAACGCAGCACGATATGTGAAGAAAACAACAAAATGTATAACAAAACTGCTGTCTCACACGGTAAAACCGCAGACCACACATCTACTCAAGAATTTTGAAACCACCGATCATTGCAAACCGATCGTGATCGCACGTAAACTTGATCATTCTAAAGTTTCCGGTACCATTTTTAGTATGCAGCACCCAGAATAAGATGCGCGAATTAATGAAAAATTTTTCTTCACATAAACATCCGAGCGACCGGGTGTGACGTCACCCGCTCGGATTCTACGGAGAACGACGTCAGCCGATATTCGTGTTAGAAATACCGTAGCAAACACCTATTTTCATATCTGCCGATCGCCTGTTGGGGTTAAAGAAGGCGATCGTCTGGCATATATCGTTGTTAGCACACGTCCCAGATTCTATGGGGTCAGAAATTGGAACATGCGACACAACGAAATTTAGAGACCTAAGTCTTTTAACTATGGATAATAAAGAACAATACAACCTGGTTGTCTTGGGCGGTATTCTCCATAGTCCTTAGTTAATCCTTTCAGAACACACAAACTATCACTGATTAAAGACTTAGATTATTTTAAAACACTAAAATCCTTAATGCAAAAAGCATGTATTGCTCTTGTCGCTATGCAAACAAGAATGAGCTCTATGGTAAACGGGTACTCGGCAGTTGGGAGCCGAGTACCCGGTTCCCAGGAGTCGGTAAAGCTTTCTAAGTCTATAATCCTAGAGCCGCTGTCAAGGCCAGCTGTATATCAGAAGTAACAGAATGGTGAGTATTGATCGAAGGAGAAATGCTTTCGTCTAAAGATTTAGTCAAAACTGCAGCGAAGGATTCAAATCTCGCAAATAAAGCTATCACTGCTTCTGAATTCCCGAACACCGCGCCCCCCCCCCCCCTCCGTTGCTGCTGGATTAGACAAATTAGAATATTGCAAAAGACACAGCTTTTGTCTACTAGCAACGGAGGAAGTACGATCATAGGGCAGCGCTGTAAGGACGAATAATCCTTAAAGAAACTTAGATACGAACGCAGACCACCCTATGCAAAACCCGCACATCGATGTGGGGGTACACGTAGCGCACTTAAAACAGAAATGTCCTCCATACTCCACAGATTATTGGTCGATAAAACACACTCTTAAAAAACGAAAAAAGATTACGAAAGAAGCATGCAGCTTAGAATTTCGATAAAAGGAGTCTAGAAATATGCAAACGCCTTTCAAAAGCCAGAAAAATTCAAATTCAAGATTGTTTCCTATCATAGGGAAAAAAATGTAATTCCTTGTAAAGCACTATTTTTTCTTTTAACTGAAAGTGATTAAGGGCTCACTGGAAGTAATAGTGTTTATATATGATGATGACTTAGGCATGTTAAAGTTGTTACCACGAAAACGAAACCCACGAAAACCGGTAACATTTACATACATAGTTATAAAGTTCGAGGACGAGGACCAGCAGACATACCTGGGAGTCACCTATGACAGAAGATTAACATGGAAGGAGCACATCCAGAATGCGGAGGCAAAGGCCAGAAGAAAGCTAAACATCATGAGGAAGCTGGCAGGAACAAAGTGGGGTGCCAATGAAAGGATCCTCAAGACCATCTACCTAGGTGCCGTACGACCACACCTTGAGTATGGATCCAGCTCATGGATGACAGCAGCTAAATCTCATCAACAGAACCTCGACAGAGTACAAAACCAGGCACTGCACATCATCACTGGTGGAATGAGATCAACACCAATAGAAAAAATGGAGCAGACAGCAGGCATCCCCCCACTTAGTAAAGGAAGGGAATGCAAAGCACTGATCCAAGCTGCAAAGTTCAAATCATTCAACAACCACCCGATGAAGATCAGGCAAGCACATCAGGAAGACTTAAAAGAATCAAGTTTTGTGAAAGAGACAAAAGCACTTCAAAGGAAACACCAAGAAATGTTGCCAGCACAAATAGAAGACCCAAACAACACCCTTGATCCTCCACCCTGGGAAAACAAACTAGAGAGCATAGCTATTCGCACCACAGTACCTCATCTCACAACCAAAGATGAACACAGTGATGTGAGCAAGAAGGCCCTGACCCTAGCCATGCTGGAAGAAATGTACCCTCAGGAGACATGGATAAGGATCCACACAGATGGATCAGCCAAAGATGCAATTAGGAGCGGAGGTGCCGGACTCATACAGTATCCAAAGGGACACCATGAGTCAGCTGCAATACCGACAGGCAAACACTGCACAAACTACAGAGCTGAAGTCGAAGCAATCGTCCATGCAGCTAATACCATCAGCCGACCAGCAGACCCTATTGCACGGATTGTCTTTTTATCTGATGCCCGCTCCGTCCTTGAGGTAAGCTGCCACAACTTGAAGAAGCACTACAAACCATCAAATGCTTTCGGATAGCACTGCAGAGGATCCCCTCGCACTGTGGAGTCCAAGGAAATGAGGAAGCAGACAAGATGGCAAAGGTGGGTGCAGAAGAGAATCAGACAGAAAACATGGTTACCCATACAGAGACGAAGACTATCATCAAGTCACTCTATAGAACACCTCAATCAGAAGATGCCTACCATTATCTCACGAGGCCAGAGCAAGTAACCATTTTTCGTCTCCGAACTGGACATAACAGACTAAACCAACACATGTACAGGCGGTTCCACCTTACGACATCACCCGCTTGTCCTTGTGGAGAAGCAGAACAGACCACAGAGCACATACTTCAATGTTGCAGTACGTATCAGCTGCTGAGAGAAGAGATCTGGCCTTTGTCAACCTCTTTTCTTGAAAAGCTGTATGGGCCTGTGGAAGAACTGCAGAAAACCACAAATTTCATCTTGAGAACGGCTCTCCACATGTGATACCAGCGATCGAAAAGAAGAAGAAGAAGTTATAAAGTTCAATATAACCACATAATACTTCCAAAAACATAATTTTGGGAGGATAGACTTCATAATAGGCATATCTTAGCGTGAGGAAGTCCTTCAAGTGTAAGCCGACACAGCGCAAAGCTATAAAAACTTTCTGATAATATTTGTGCAATTGTTCTGCTTGCAGAATAATTGTAAAGTGAATCTGTTTCCTATTTGGGCTCCAGTGCGCATGCGCAAGCGTGCTTAGTGACAGGCGTCACTATGGAGTGAGTACAGACTGGTGCCAGTCTATACTGGAGATGGACCTAACCAGTAGCCTGGTTGAGGGTTCAAATTTATAGGAATCGGCATGGGGAGGAGTGTATGCAAGCATAAAAATCTTATTCTGGTAGCTAAATGCAGATAATTGATTTAGCAAGTAGTGATTGAACGGTAATGAATGTTTTTGTGGTGTAATAACAACCGTATATATTGCATCTACTGAGCCACCATTAGATTCGATCCAGCAAACTTGTTTTGGCTTTATCCTTATTCTTACCCCTCACAAAGTCACAACTTGTGTTTATTTCCATTATTTAATTTTACTGCCTTCTTCGTATGTCTCAAAAAGCATCATAGAAGTATTGCCTTACTTATTAAAATGTTGTAGACATTAAAAACATTATAGATAATTTTATATATAGTGTTTTAACCAGATTTTGTGGCAAACCGTAAGCCCATAGTAAACCTAGTTTTTAACCAGATTTCATGGCAAACCGTAAGCCCATAGTAAACCTAGTTAGAATCAAGATATAGCCCGTTTTGTTACCATGTTGACACTGAGTGGGTTCTTTGATGCGTTAATATTAAAAGCAGCCTCTTCTGCATTCCAAAAATGATTCACAACCTACGGTACTTAAGTTTATTTATAGGCCTTCAAGCTTGTGTTTAAATCAGATTTAGTGGCAAACCAAAAGCTCATAATAAACCGATGGCAGGGGTAGAATCAAGATATAGCAATGGGTAGGACTAGTCAGCAGATTCCATGCATCAATCAAACCCTAAACATTCAATTATGCAATAGTATCTCTCATGTATCAGCAAGTTATGCACGAAAACTGGTGACGATAAGTTCGGACAAATATTTCATCAATCCTAGACATTCTGCCTAACTTGTGACAACCGAAAACACATTTGTGATAGTCGATGTCTGAATCAACCCCATACGCATTATGCAAAATGCGATTACTTACCAAAATAATCACCAAAATAAATGCTAAAGTGGTAACGCAGGAAGCCATTTTGGAACGAGTGCCACGTTCTCGCGCACGCGTGACGTTTCTTTTTCCGCGTCAGCGCGTCAGTCAATGGGCCGTTCCAGCTTTTGGTAAGCCCCACCCACCTCTAGCTAAGCTCCACCTACACCTCGCTCGATCCCTGAACTTCCTGACCATCAAATAAGTTGTTAAATATTTTGAAACTAATTTGACTGGGTGATCAGCAACAGCGCCCAGTCAAATTAGTTTCAAAATATTCAACGTAATATGTATTAAATAGCAGACATACAATTCGTACAACAACGCATAGTCCGTCTTCAATGAATCCGGGTCGTTTCGCCCCTATCCCATTTGCTCCCATACCGTTTCGCGCCCTGTCCTGTTCACCCCAGGTAGTTTCGCCCCCTTTTCCCGTTCGCCATAGGTCGTTTCGTCCCCTTTATAGACATGCGCATTATAAGTTAATAAGGAGATAATAAGGGGATTGCTAATTCAGAGAAACTGATATCTAAATATAATATAATGTGTGACGGGAATAGGATTGTAATTTGCTAAAATTCCAAGTTTTGCAATGTATGTGGTCGCTTGAACACATTCTATGATGACTAACTGTATTCATTCAATACATTTAATACGCGGTCTCATAGACATCTGTATATCATTCATGTTGAAAGACTACTTTTATTGCGACGCACGCACACACGCACGCACGCATGTGGCCCTATCCTACCTAACCCTTCTGATCATATCTGTTGAATATTTCGAAACTAATTTAACTGGAGTTATTGCTGATAATATAGAGTTGGTATTTGGGGACAATGCGAAACGGTATATAGGGTGTGATGGGACGTACAGTGGTTATATCAATACAATTTTGAAAACGCACTTTGTAAAAGAAACGATGTATTTATTTACATATATGTACACATTTAGATGACAATTTACATGAATATGATGATGTAGTAGTAGTAGTAGTAGTAGTAGTAGTAGTAGTAGTAGTAGTAGTAGTAGTAGTAGTAGTAGTAGTAGTAGTAGTAGTAGTAGTAGTAGTAGTAGTAGTAGTAGTAGTAGTAGTAGTAGTAGTAAAAGTAAGGCAGCAATGGCTTCCAATCAAATTAAGTCCAAAATACTCAACATAACTTTTCAACGACGACGACGACAACGATAATAACAACAACGAAATGATGATAACAGCAACAAAATGATGATGATGATGATGATGATAACGACGACGGCGACACTGATGATGATGAAATAATGATGATGATGACGACGAAATGATGATGATGATGATGATGATGATGATGATGACGACGCCGGCGCCGAAGATGATGATGATTACATGTTCCACATGTTCGGTGCTGCCATCTATCACACATATCACATGTCACGCCGTGCTGAAGACGACGAACTTCTCGATTACACAAAATACACAGATTCTCCATAGCGACAGTTTCCCGGGCAGTTTCCCCGCCACCCCCACAAAAAAATGTGTACTATAGGCTATCTTAACCGACGTAATTTTTTTAAATGATGCAGAAGTGATATGAAAGTAAGATGTTATGGAGTGTTCAACTGGAAGTCGAATATTATATAGGATATTGGTGTCGGGAATTTTCAAAGAAAAACGAACTGACCGCATTCAGTTGTTTGATTATGATGTTTGACTTCTGAACTCATTTGTAATTAGATGATAGGCATAGCCTAACATAGTAGGATTATGCCGCCAAAACGTCACTCATCCCGTGCCTGAGTAAGTTTTCCCGAACACGTTTATACATTGGCATGATTTCCTGGTTCAGTTATGCCGCCTGAAAATTACTCATTATTCATCAAATATACTGTACGCAACTTGTAGTCCATACATTTACAACTACACTAAATCATCTGCATTGCCTTTCGTTCATCCATCCATCCATCCATCCATACCCCAGCCCGTCCGTCCGTCAGTCCGCGAGCCCATCCATCCATCCACCATATCCATCTTATCTGCCATTTCATCCATCCATCCATCCATCCATCCATCCACCCACCCACCCACCCACCCACCCACCCACCCACCCACCCACCCACCCACCCACCCACCCACCCACCCACCATCCATACATCCATCAACACGTTTAATCATTCATTTGATGCAGTCCGCATGATCTCGTTTCTTTTATTTCCATAACAGTTTTTAATTAATAGCTCTCGTGTTTGTTCTATGCATCCATTACGCCAGTTTTCATCCATCCGCCCATCATCACACATTGCATTTTTATCAAGATCGAAGTAGGCCTACAATTATTGTGCGTGAATCGTTGAGTAATTGAGTAATTATCATGTACACGCGCAGACGCACGCGTGTGTCGGCACTCACTCTCACGCGTTGATGAAATCAGCGCTAATTAAGCCATTACTTTTTCTAATTAGGTGCCAACAGAAGACGGCCAAGGAGGTTATTTAAATTATAAGTAAAATTCATACAATCCCTGAATTTGATCAGAAATTTTTTTAACTCAAACATGATTACGCATACATTTTGAAAACAATTAAGCTGAATGTAGTTAGTCCTTTATGCACCGCAACAACTGTCCCAAAAGACTTTGAAACAAATGAGCCACTCCCATTTATAGTTGCAATTTAGGCAGCTTTATCGGAAATGAGATGGACAGATTGACAGACGAAGAGCCGGATCGATGAGTGGACGGATGAATGGACGGACGGATCAATAATAAATCATTTAAGATCTTACAACCATACCTAACAGCGAGAAAGTATAGCACGCAAATGCGCACTAAATAAATCAATAAAACTAGTTTATTTAGTATAGAATATACTCATCTTTTGTTTCCGTCTGTCAGTTGGTAGGGTGGTCTGTCAAATTCTTTTTAACCCTTTCACGACGAAGCCGGCAAAAACCGGCCTCTGTAGTGTTCTTGGGGAATGCCCATTTGCAGGCCAAGATAAGACTATTTTTGACAATCTCACCACTGTAATGATGGGCTGACCAAGCCCGTCACTCCAGTGCTAAAATTTCAAAAATATCTTTAATTTAAAAAAATTTGATGAATACATATGCATACGAATAAAAAATTATTAATCGCAAATTAAAAAAACTTTATATATTAAATTATTAATAGCAATTAACATCACTTGAATAACTTGAAATGGTCAGGTCGCCAATACATCAAAGGGTGAGTCGGTATCGGTATTACAAAGGCACTTCAATTCAATTTAACTACACTTGCCATTCCCGTTCGCACACAAGCCATTTCAAAGGGGTGCGAAACGACCCAGACTTGGGAGCGAATCGACCCGGTGCGAAACGACCTAGGGCGAACGGGACCGGAGGCGAAATGACTCGTTACCGTCTTCAATTGTGTGTTCATGCTGTCCGTCTTCTTCTTCTTTTCGTTCGCTGATCATACCGCCAGTCCTAAAGTGACTATCGACATGATCATAAGCGTTAAGTGCGTGGATCCATGGTTTATTAGAGTGCGCCGTGCGGCCTGGAACCTCCGTCTTCAGCACTCGAGGTTTCTGTCAGGGTTACCTCACCCGTACCTCCTTTAGTCGCCTCTTACGACACGCAGAGGATACGGAAGGTGTATTCTAAGCCCCACCTACAGGGCAAATGCTGTCCTTATATCTACGTTATTCATGACCTCATAATGGCATCATCGTCATCATTTTACAAGGCATAAGCCCTTAGCTTCTTATTGCCTCTGGAGTTGTGTTGGTATTGTATACTAGTGCTTGTGCTTTGTTTAGTTACAATTGTTTATTTGTTTGGTTGGCATTACTCATTGACATTAACCAGGACCCTGGTTGCCTTTGGGAGGTGCTGTGGGGCAGATGGGCTATCCCCGCGTCAGTTGCGGTGTGCCACCTACGCTCATGGTTAGACCCTTCTGCGCCTAGCATTTGGGTATATTTCTAGTTAATTGGTTATGTCATGATCGTATATTATGTCATTTAGGTGTATATCTAGTTTTGATTTAAACACGCTGAGCGTGCATGGGTGCCCTCGACCACAACAAAAGGGTTTGAGTTCCATGTGTTAATAATTCGGTTTGGGAAAGAATGCCTACGAATTTCTTTTCTGCTGCGTTTATCGCTTGAATGTGTGACCTCCAGTACGTGTGTTACTTGATCGGTCAAAGAATGAGTTTTTGACACTGTTGTGATCATCATGGATAAATTTGTATGTTTCGATTAAGTCTCCTCTAAGCCATCTGTATTTTAGTGACATGAGATTCAAAGTCTTTAATCTGTCCATGTAGCAGTAGTTTCTCAAATGGGTTATTGATTATGACGCCATTCAACATGTCACGTACGAGTTGATTATGATGTCATATGATGGATGGATAAAGTGGAAGGGTCTACTAATTAGTCACTATAATTGTACAGTTAGAAATATGCCTACGGAGATTAAAAATTTTGCTTTTATTTGTGTATATTATTTAAAACATTTTTTAATCGGTCAGTCGGTCAAGCTGTCGGCCAGTTTAAATAGAAAGTAGATTTTTCTTTGTATTAAATAGATACCTAAAGTTATACATATTATTTTCTACGTTCGCTTATCGATTTTATCCAATTTCCGATGTTTAAATTCCTTAAAAGGTTTTAGGAATTTCTGACCACTATGGTACCAGGGGCGTGACGCTATGGTGAGTGGAAGCTAGAGACTAAGCAATCGTGGACGTCAGCATAAAATACTCCCAGTCACATATATCTTAGGCCGGCCCATCATATTCACAAATTAATTCTTGTCGTAATTTCGTAAATTGGTATTTTAAATATGATACTTTTTCCCGCTCATGTGATAGGGAATCAAAAGAGCCCATTCTCTCTCTCTATACATGGTTATATTATGACGTAAGGTACATAATATATGAGT